>JABXJD010000030.1:2685000-3132500 GCA_013375575.1 Percina caprodes | reverse complement strand
TACAGGACAATGTTATGTAGGATTTAAGAATGTATGTTATCAACAGTAGGCTAATTCACAAGGGTGCTATTTTATGTGTGAGCTAATATTGTGCATCTGTTCATGTGCACTGCAAGAGTTATGTTTGTGTTTATTGAATGTGTTATTTAGTGCAATTATAACCAAGAATGTAGTTTAATCTCAGCATTAGGTTATTACTGTGGTCTACTGTTGTTACGCAGATTATGAAGTTCTAATTGAGTATATGATAGATGCATTTAAAGGGACGCCTCTTCCAGTGGAAGCTTAAGGATTATTATTTTGCATGAAATACAAAATGTACACTGTTTTGAAGCATTTATGTTGCATTAATTTGGTTAGGGTGAATTGGCTTAACTGTTTAATGCAGTATGAGCTGAGATGTTTCACAAATGGTTATTAGTTTTTAACCATTGTTAAGGGAAAGTGGGTCAAGCTGTAATGTACTGCCCCTACCAGCAGGCAGCAGCATAGCTATATAATACTGTCTATTTACAGAGGGCATTTAGATGTATGTCTGATTGTTTCTATGTTAACTGTTAGCCCATAGTAGTAGAAAAATACATAGTAAAATAAAAACTTGCATCTGAACAGATGGAGGGACATATTGTGCAATTGTGGTGTTGGCGCAGTGGATATAACATGCTTTTGGTGTGGGAGACAATGATTCAAATCCCACTGTGATCATCAACCACTGTGTCTCTGAGCAAGACAATTAACCCCTAGTTGCTCCAGAGGCGTGCGACCTCAGATATATAGCAATTGTAAGTCGATGTAATGTCATCTAGGGCTTTATAAATTTTTTTTTTTGCTTTTTTTTTTTTTTTAAATCAAATTTGGTCTACATCAGAAAATATTAAAAAAAGGCCCGTTACAATTTCCCATAATGTAATTTAATGTAGTCAAATATCTTTGTCCAACCAAAACCCTCTTTTCAGCTCTTTTGTCATCTTAGGTTGACAGTGATGATTCATATAGTTCTCGTCCTAATGACTGTGAATTATCTCACTGCGATTAAAGCATTTCTGCAGCTAGCTTAAGAGGAGGCAATAACAAGATGGACTAATAGCACTGAGATCAAAAAAGGGAATAAAAAGAGAGAAAATCCAAACACCCATGTGTATGGTCAGAGGAACATGTCACGGGCTAGTGATGGTTTTGTAACTATAGAGACTGGAAAACATCAACAACACAATAATACTAATGTGTGAGATGGACTTTCATAAAACCCACAGTGAAGTAGTTCTGCTTTCTTGAGTCAAAGTGGGTAAAGATGAGTTTTGGTGGCTACTCTTTACTTCAATAGTTACGTGGAAGCAAGGAGGAATAACAATCCCATCTAACCCATATTAGGACACCATGTGTTGCTCCAAGTACAACATCCAAGAACAACTGGCACTGGGGGCTGATTTTGGAAACCACAACATGAGTGAGTGTGTCTGGTTAATACACCGCTCCTGACACACATGATCTTGTTTAAGCCTCTAGATCTCTCGTCAAAGCCAAGAAGAAGTTTGAGCGGCCTACTTAAAAACAAAACATGTTAAAGACACAAAAAAGCCACCTTCCCTGTTTTTCCAGCGTTACAAGGCACGCAGTATATAATTGCTGATGTAAGTAAGGTCAAGGGCTGATTTGAAACAGAATGCTAATTAGGGTTTGAACTTACACAGATGATGCAACCAGCATCTCTATAAACTTCACTTTCTACATTAATAGGACTGACATTTATAAGCTCTGAGTAGAGTTGGATGTTCCTCATACAATGTTACCTGTAAAACAGGAATGTCAATAAAAAGTCCATTAGCAGCAGAAAAGGTTACATTCAAACAGAGCGTGTGGAAGTAGAGCAGTGAGGGTGTATAACTCAACTCAACATTGAATAGTTGTAATTCCTTGCCTCAGGCACAACTGCTGGCATATTCAATAGCATTAGGCTTCCTTCAGCAACAAAGTAAAACAAAGCTAAGTCTGTTTGACTTGGCCTGAGACATGACAAGACAAGTTCAGAGCTTAAGAGGCGAGGCCTGATCATATGTCCAAGGACAGGTGCACAAGTCAATACTCACCTAGACACTTGTGGCACATAAATGCCTCAAATCATAAATGCTGGCCTTTATTAATCTCTAGACCTTCTTTTTCTATCCAATCTGTGGCTTTGTAATGTACAGGGACAGCTGACAGTAAAATCAACACCAAAAGTATAAAGAGCATGCCTTTTCTACACTCATATCAGATGTGCATATTATTTACTTTTATTGTATCCAAGACCTGACAACACCATTTATGACACATATTACACAGCTGTGCATGAAGCAGGGCATCGACAGTCGACCAGCAGAGACTAAACAAGGAAGTGCTGAAGCAACAACTAAGCAAGCCTCCAAACTGTTCCAAGTATGGCGTGACTCGGACCAAATTACAGAGTGAGAAATAAATGAGATTGTCTTATGGAGGTTTTATTTTGAAAAAGTTTACTTTTTTGTACCCAGGCTACACAAAAGCAATTCTATAATGACTCAAATGATGAGATTAGATAAGATTGTGGTCAGAAGTGAGCATGAGATAAGAAAACTAAAGCAAAAATATGTACACACGTCAATCAACATGCCAACATGCTCATAATGACAATGTTAACAGTTTAGCAAGCATTATGTTGAGGATGTTTGCCAACTTACTTTAGCATCTGCGTGCTAATATTAGCTAATTAACTCTCAACACAAAATGCATGGGAACATCGTTAAGTTTTGCAGGAATTTGATCATAAACCAAAGTATTGGAGAAACTGAGCTGATAATAAAAAGTTAGGGATCACTAAAGTTCAGTGCTTGGACCCTTTAATATCAGCACATGTACATTTTGCTAAAAGTAAAAAAATTGTTTAATGGGCAATTCAAAAGTTTTATGTACTGTACAATTTTGTTGTGAGAAACAAAAAGTAAAGCCAAGATTGATTGAGGAAAGAAAAAATACAGAGACAGAACAGAATGATATACTACAAAATGTCCTTTGCCAGAACCATGTGCCAAGTGAGCCACGAAGATGCCCAACACAATCTTATGCAATGTGTCTTGCACATTTCTACTGTGCAAGGCACGGGGCAGTATAGATGAGGCAGAAATATTTCCCTGTAAACAAACATGAGTATAAATGTGTGTTTGTATGTCACTTTCGAAACATTGCAGGAGCGGTGCTTTTAAACACCAAAATGTTGCGTATATTTTATTACATTCTCGCTTTCACAACCTCTTCTGTGACTTCATCTGGTTGCCTCAAGCATAATCCTAAATAAACCTGAATGGAATAGACTGATTAAAGCTTGATTTATACTTCTGTGTACAATCTATGCCATTGCTATGTACTTGGGTACGTGGAGACACAAACCTACTCCGGACCCTACGTCATAGCGCCAAATTTAACTACACGTCGCTCGGCCATGGCTCGGTAGCGTTGCATTTCCCCCAACTCATTTCCTGGTTCTCCTTATCCATAAAACAACATTAAATCAAGGTGAGGGTTAACTTTTCCTGCTACAGATGTCTGACCTTGGTCAGAAAGCGCAGGGGCAGGCACAGCTCACTATGACTCTAGAGTCACTACTCGCTCCAAAGCTAATCACCGTCACTCTCTCACTTTCTCCCCCACTCTATTACCCACTACCCACACACACGCCGGCTGGACGCACACACCAACGCACAAGTATAAACACGAGGCCACAAAGGCTAGGGCGAAAGCTCTGCTTGGAGCCTCCGCATAACGATAAATCAAGCTTAAGGGTCAATACCAAAGGCCATCGCAAAGATATACCAAACAGTCCCCAACAAAGCCTTAGTTATCTTTGCCTCCATGGAAACAAAGCAGCCTTTGGCAGAACAGCTTATCCTACAACAGCAACACTCAAAAAACGAAAGAAATAAAGCATGGGGCTCATAACAATCCCACTATTTTGCTGCCTTCTGTTGAGAGTGGAAATCAACTTAAACTGGGCAAATGGAGCTATCAAAAGTAAAACAGATCAAGTAATATCTGAGTTTAGATAATGCCATTACAATGTTGATTTACCATTACCAATTGAGGCAACAAAACTGAAATGTGTGTGTGTGTGTGTGTGTGTGTGTGTGTGTGTGTGTGTGTGTAGTTCCTCTGTGACTGGTGGTGTGTCAGCACTATATTTCTCTAAAAACAGTTTCATTTCCTGTCACTCAGATATGGTTTCAAATGCTTCCCTTTTCATTTTTATAAAAAGGCATCATATAAAAGTTGAAGGCACTCTACGGTGACAGGGTAACCGTTTCTGTATGTCACCCAGTGTCTGCATGAACACCAGGCCACAGTCCACATAATACAGTGTCATTTATCAATTCAATAGCTCAATGATGAATATAAAATGTAACTGTGATTAAGTCATTTGACAGAAACAGTGACAGAGTGGAGTTCCAGGCCGTACTCAGGGTCATCTAAGCCCTGTGTTACAGATAGCCTGCGCACACCTTTGAAGTAGATGACAATAAAATAGTAATGCAGTGAGTCTAATACTACGAGCAACATCAGTCAGGTGATCAAATAACAGTAAACAAATATTTTTAAAATGTCTATTAGACTGCAGTGCTACTTTCTGCTTTAACTTTATTCATCTTGTCTGTAGTTAAAGAGCCTAAATTTGACATTGCAATGGATAGTTCGGAAGGATATTTTGGATAGTTGCTGGGTACGTCCAAATAACTGATTTGATAATTACGTTTAGAGCTGAAATGATAAATTGCGAGAAAATGAATCCGCAAATATTTGATAATCAATTGACTGCTTAAATCATTAATCAATCAAAATCTCCACCCAGTCTTTGGTGTCGTTTCCTATTTAAAAACCCCAACAATACTGTTTGAGGCCAATCTTAATTCAGATATTTGAGGGTTTAAAATATCCAATATAACAATATATTGCCCGATTAAAAATAAAATGATATATACATAACAAACCGTCTTAATACTTTGTGTACACTTCTGTACCATCTTTGTACAGAAGTGTACACAAATCTGAGTCGCACATAATTCGCACAGTAAGTACTGCTGGCTAGTCACTTGCAGAGCATGAGGGAGTGCCATGTTAGCAGCTAGGCAAGCATTATAATGTGTTACAAAGTGATGCACGTTCGTCCCGGAAGTAAAGGCTGGACTACAATAGAGCTGTTAGGAGCGGTTTGTGAAAAAAAAAAAAATTCTCTGGAATATGTTAAGTCCCTTTGGGGTGAACTTTGGGCTTTTTCACTTTGTAAACCTATAATGTGCACAAAAAAGATATATAACACAATAAAGGAAAGGGAGAAACCCAAAAAGCATAATATGAGCACTTTAACTAAATCTTAAATAATTAATTGCTTGAGAAAATGGATCAATTAATGATAAGAATAATTCTTTGTTGGAACCGTAATTCAGTCAAACTTATATAAAATCTGTTTAGCCGTGGCCACACGTGTCACTTACCCAATTGGATTCAATTTGTCTCTGTACCCCAAGCTCTTAGCAATATTGCTGGTATGCAAGACAATAGACATGGTGGCCAAACTTGTGGAAATCACACCCAGGCGGTAAACTAACCAGAATGTTTCGGTGACACAGACAATATATACTGTTACAGACAGAGTGTCAAAGAAAGCACCAGAGACAGAAGTCGAAAGAGAAATTACAGAGAGATATAGATGTTGTTGAAAAGTCTATTTGCCAATCCTGCGTTTACTGCCAGGCTTTTGTTTCCAAACTCAATCCATGCACGTGAAGAAAGCAAAGCTCATTGCTACTGAACACTGCAAACATGTTGTCACACTCTTGCAGGCATGTCCAGCCTAGTCCAGTATAGTACTGTACCTATCACTGTGGGCCTTTGAGTCACTTAATCTGCTGCAAGACTGGAAGGCTTGGTAGAACGCCTTGGAGGGGTTCCTGTGCTGACCACATTCAGGAAAAGAAAGAAGAAACAGAGATAGAGAGGAGTTGAAACAGTGAGAGTAGACTAAAGTTCTGATTCCTAGAAATGTTTTCTTATGTAACTTCATTCCCCCCAGAAAAGTCCTTTCTTCGTATCGTACAGTTAACTTGGCTAGAGAAAGGGCTCTTAGTTCCTAATAAAAACATATTGGACATTTGGTCAGCGTAAAGCAAAGGGGCTGGGGAAAGGCAGTCTTGACCTAAATGCAGGAATGCATGTTCAAAGGTGCAGACAGCTTCATAAACTGTCAGGGCCTCCCTCAGGGCCCTTTTTCTACAGTAAGGTAGCCCCTATTCCTGCTACGATTGTTTTCTCACAGCTAAACCTAACTAAAATCAGCCTATACCTCTGGTTTTCAGATGGAAAATCTAAATCCTCAGTTGTTAACTGTGTTGAGAAATTACTAGTCCATTTATAAAGCTGACTTTTCATGTTATGGAATTTAGCTCTGACATTCCCTCCTATGTTCCTGGCAATTAGCTACGAGTACACTGTGTTCTATGCCAAGGGATGTATATTCGGGAAGGGGAAATCCCCACTTTGACCCCTACACACACCTCCTTTAATCTACTCCAGGCTTGTGTCTGTTACACACACACACACACACACGCGCGTGCGTGCGTGCGTGTGAATATTATAGCAGCCAAGGCTCTTTTCCTAGAAATCCTTGGCATAAACTCCCTTTGTCACATTACCTCATGACTAAACACTCTAACAAACCTCCCCCTTATGCCTCTGCTTAATTTTACTTGGCGGGCAGCATTCCTACAAAATCCTCCACAGACGCACGTTGCACACGTGTGGCAACACACACCTCCACAGCAAACCTCTCCTAAGCTTAAACTAAAACTCTTGAGCTATAACTCAGACCTCTGTGCTAGCCAGCTATCGACTGAAATCATTGAGGTCAGATGACTTTGAGTCCAGCAACCTCTTCTTGAATGAGGTAACAACCAGAGGAGTCATCATTCACTGTTTTCAAGTAGCAAGCACTCAGCTCTCAATGGCTTCCTTTGTAACTCTAAAATCTAACATGTCAATATCCATTCATGAAAGCCCCTCTTTGTAAACCAACTAGTTAAAATGTTCAGCACTAGTGACAGTACTGTCTCCCCCATTAACCCAGAGTAGGGGGTGTGAGGAGGACAAACATACAAAGGAGTGATCTTCCAGAAAATGTACACATGGAGCCAAATATTCTTTTTTCTAAACGCACAAAAGCTAACCTGACACAAAAACAACGCTTGCACATGCTCAGGCTTTGCCCAATACTGCCAAAAAGCCAATGTATGACCTGGCAGCAGACTAAAATAACCTTTTGGGTGCATTTTTGCTGGTTGATGTAACACATCTAGCTGGAGCATGTCACATGGTTTTTCTTTCAATGTGCAAATCACTGGCCACTTTAAAGGTTAAGTTAAATAGTGGTGAATCTTTTTATAACCTGGCTAACTCATTAAGCACAAGAGAGCCAACAGTAGCCTTGTTAGAGAGTTGTTGTTGTTTTTTTGGGGGTTAAAAGTGCAAGAAGAGACATTTGGAGAGATTAAAGAGCATGAGGAAAGTACACAGAAAACAAGTGTTAAAGTAGAGTTTTACTTCTGATTCAACGTGTTATGGCGGTGTCATGCATTTGCTCCACCAAAAAAACTCACCGGTGATGCAACTTAAGCTGCTTATGTTTTCTTTGATGTTTCCAGTGCCAGAGGAGTAGATGATAGTGAGCTACCAAGGAAATTCCAGTGCTAACCCTCCCATTCTACTTTATTCCACCAAGTGATTGTTTTAGTGTGGCTATAGTGTGTTAGGGAATAGAGAGAGGGCTGAGGGCTGACTATTAACCCTTTCACGCCGAGGGGTTGGGTCGATATCAATGTGAATGGAACACCACCAGCGTTGGCAAGTACGGGACAAGTTATCTGTTGGTTGCAAATGGGTGCGCAAAGTCGTGATGCAATTGTCACAGGCCGCCCTAGGTTATGTTGTCAGTTAAACAACATGAATATGTGACAAGACATCAAGGTGTTGGAGCTCCTGGAAGTCCACAGTGAGGAAGAAATTAAGTGGCAGATGACCTAGACGGTGAGGTACAACATAGTGTACGCTACCATTACAAGGCTAACGTTGTTCTCGCTAATCCGGTTCGCACTCCTCCAGCTCTGGACAGGCAGGTGAATAAACGGCATTACGTTACATGTGATATGCTCCGTGATATCATGTCCAATGTTTTGCATCAATCGTAACTATTGCATAAAATGTACGTTATCTATTTTTGCTGCTGTCTAAGTGTTACAACCACAGTCCAGCAGTACAAATAAATTGCATTCTACTCCGAAACCGGGGTAAAAAACCCACTGAATGTCTTTACATGTGACAAGAGCGGCACATTTTTGTGTTTGAATACCATATATAGCTACTGCAGAATTAAACCCTCCGAACCCATCAAGATTGTGGTTGCGTTTTCATTTTTATGTTGAAATGTGGTTTGAAATGAAATAAATATAATATTACAAGCAACAAAACGGTTTAGTATTTTTTAATGTTGAAGTTAACTGTATTTTTGTACAATTGTAATGTTCTAATATATACTGTACAACTCTCTCTCCATAAAGATGCCCTAAGTGTGGTCAAAAATGTGGAGATCTATACAGTGTAACGGAAAACAGTAACCGTTAAAATAGAAAGTCTACTTGTACTACATTGAGGAGGTTAAAGAACACAACCAGACAACACACAAATGGGCTGTTTCAGTGACACTCCCACACAACCCTACAGCAAATCACCAGATTGCTTTTTTTTTGGTCTGAATGGGCCCTAACTGGTAGTCAGAGGAGTGAAAAGGGGGAGGATAAAATATGGTGTTGAAAGCTCTCACTATGGGTGCTCATAAGGCTTCAAGTTCTCCATCTATCCATCAATCCATCTACCGCAGACCAAAAGTAGGTCACAACTATTTAGATTCCAGCTGGCCGATGGGAGTTTCTTTCAGCTAGTTTTGGGTTGAAGACAAGGGAGATAGAATACAGGGAGGACCCAAAGCCATTGTATAATTACAGCATTGCCAAAGGAGATTGGGAGCATGGATGCTAACATCCTACTAGCATAGTTAGTCAGAGAACACACAGGAACGTTGTCCCTGTGATGACTGCAGGTACCTAGTTCAACTTTTTGATCCTGGACCCTAGTGCCCCCCCCAAAAAAGTTCCTTCTTCCAGGCTATTTACAAGGTACTTTTCAAGAGCTATCATTGTAGAAACTGGTCACACAACCTGTTTTATTGTGTACACAGTGCAGGAAGGCTGCAAGCAAGCACTGTTTGTAGTATCAAAACCAATATTTTGTTTTTATTCATTGAAAAACAGTTTTGATGCCAACTTTTAAAACTAAAAAACAAGATAATGAGAAAAACTGTGAGCAGGACAGAAAGTGAGACATTAAACTGAAACTTAAAGCTAATTTGCTAAAGGAAACTTTGCATGCATTTTACATATCAAAGTGTGTTTACAGGTGTTGGGAGGTACTACATGTGTAAACAGTTTTATAAAGCCTTTTGTGGCTCCAGAGGGAGCTGTGTGAAATCTGATAAATAACAACCTCCAAGTTATTTCAGAAACAGTTATTTGTTTGATCAAATGAGGAATCTGAAGACATACATTTGAAACTACAGTAAAATAGTTTTTAATAAATAAGCAATAAAAAATGAATATACTATGAAAATAATGATTGTGCCCAGCTGCTGAAAAACCAGAAGTACAAAACAGCTGATAAGTGAGTCTTGGTAATTCTTCAAGTGACTTAAGTACCACTTTACCAAAAACAAGATAACAAGCATATTCTGAGCTAAGCTTATCTGCTGCACAGTACAGCACATCCCCAGTTAAACAAGCCATTAAAACCTTGGACTGAGTAGGTGACGTTCTTTTGACTGTCAGAACAATGGAGGGCTTCCATACCTGGGGTGTGGTGGGGGTGATGGCTTAAGCAAAGTCTAAATACATAGTAGTGTCAGCCCAACCAGAACAATACAGTCTTTTTGAAAATAGCTCTAAGGCTGAGAGAAGGAAGGGGTCACATGAACAACTTGACTTGTGTACACAGAAACATTTAAAACACAGTCAGTTCATGTCAGAAGCAGACGATTCATTATTACACTATTGCTAAATACACTCAGTTGCATCTTTATTGGGTCTAATACAACAGTCCTGCAACAAATCCTTCTTTTATTGAGATATTAATGTTCCGTTTTTGTTCAAACAGTTTTAAAGAGATGTTTTTAGGTACTTTTGTGGCCATTTACGGGGCTGTGGTTTGTGACGCTGTTGAATTGTACTGCATTATACTGAAAGGTAGCAGGCCAAAGATGTCAAATAAAAAATGTGTGTAGTTCTAACTCTGTGAGGCACTCTGGATAAAATGTGCCCACCAAATGTCATATGATATGACCAGAGAGCCCCAGTGCGGAAGCAGCAGAGGGCTAAGGAATATTAAATGAATAGAAGGTAGAGAGCAGTGTGGGGGACTCTGACTGAAAACAGGATACAGCAGTAAACCAGAGGTCACAGAATGGAGGGAAGACCCTGTGGTACATGTTGTCTCTGTGTCACTCTCTAACTACACCCACACTTCCACCACGACTAAAAATGAGTAAGCTGTTAATGTCAATAGTGAATTTGTCCAAAAGTGCCTCAATTCCTCAGTGAGTGGCCCCCACCTCCACGGCTACTTCTGCACAAATACATAAGCGCACATATTGAGTCAACCCATCCCCTTTTACAGACACACCCCTCTCCCGCCCACACAGACACAATCTCAATTAATTTTGGCAGTAACTTAGCTACTATATCCCTCCCCTCCACTACCACCTAGTATAAGTCTTATTTTACATAAGCTCCCATTACGCGTGGACAATAAACCATACCTCCCCAGCATGAGTGCAATTACACACAGACTACAGAGGCAAGAGGCTACATTTTTACAGATGATCCCGCAAAACAGAAGCAACCCCTCCATGAGTGCAATAAAGAAATTATGACAGTCCACCAGCGTTACTTTACACCTTCAGTTGTAGAAGACATCTGGGAAACATAAAGCTGAGCCAATCATATTCCAAGTATGATGAAAACATCTTGAATCTGTAGGTCTAAATCTCTACTGTTTGGTTTAATTACTTGCAGGGGAAACTCAATGGTGGAAGAAGATAGGGACAAAACATTAGAGCCGACCAAATGGTCAAGAGAGGTTTTTCAAGTTGTGCAAGGTGTGGAAAGTCTAAAACATGCAATAAAAACTGTATGCATGTACATCTCATATATTTCTATGTTGCGCACATTATGATATTAGCTTCTGAAGTTGTCCATTTGAGGAGAAATTGAAAGTGCTATTGTTGTGTGGTGTGCGGGGCAATAAGAGACAAAATAAACAGTGAAGTGGAAATATATAAATTAAGCAAGAGGGGAAAAAAGCAGGGGGGAGGGAGGCGTGGAGGTGTATCAAGCATAGCTAAAATGCCTGGTGAAGTGAAGCACAACAAGTTTCACTCTTCAGCTTCCTCCACCTTTTTTGAACATACCACAGTTGCTGCTGCAAATGACTGTCATTCAGCACTTCTTCATCTGTACATGAACAACTGCCATGCCATGTCTGTCAGTCAATCGCACTAATGCTGCACACCAGTGGTAAAAAACTAACTAACTAGCTTGGCTCTGAGTGACTGGTTCAACATGCCCACAGCTATGACGGGGGATGTTTGTGGGTTTAACCATGTCCAAAGGCATACAGTACTTTAGCACACACTGTATTTCAAAAGAAGCGGGCCACAACATGACAACAAGCACAGTTGGTTGACACTCCCCACTGTCAGGTCTCTTATCGGCAGAATAGGGGCACAGTGGAAAGACTACTGCTCAATGTCTGATAGGGCTTAGCTGTCGTAAGAGGCTCCTGCTCTTATCAGCCTGGGAGCTGGGTCCTCTCACAGGCAATACATAGGTACTCCAAAAACACACTGTCTGAAGGCAGTTGCATTGTCACAAACCTAAATGATGTTTTAGATTGCTGGCAGAGAAGAATATCTAAAGCAAGTTGACCTGTTTACAAACAACCAGATTACAGATTGTGAGGGGAGCATGTGGATTTGAAAAAGTTTAAAATTAACTTACTCTCCCATAGTCTAAACCAAAAACTTTCTAACAGTGAGGCAGAAGAGTTGAAGGTTGGGCGGGGAGAGAGAGACATGAGGCAAAGATACTGTGCGAGGTGAAAGAGACAGCTGCTTGTGTTCTAAAAACCGATTGTATAGGTGTATTTGAATCACACAGATACACAGACATGACACACTTTTTTTTTTTTTAGATTTAGTGTGACTTAAACTTGATGATTATCTCCCATGAGCCCAATGTCCACAAATCGGTTTTAAATTAGAGAAAAATAATGCTCATGTAATGCCAGAACTTGCATGGAAATCATCAAAAAGTTATCTAGTGATAGTTATCTGTACATCCAGGGGTACACTGCAAACAGGACCTGCTAATAGCTAATGCAACATACTTTTATTTGTGCCAATTAGGCAAAATGTAAAGAAATATAGGCTTAAAAAAATGGCACTTAAGTTGCTGTTATGCTGTAACTTACTGAATCCATGCCAACATTATACTGCCCATTTATATCCACCACTTGAGGATGATAATCTCTCGAAGACAGACAACAAATAACAATAGATGTAGCAAAATCCATTAATCCTTTTGTGTAAAGTCACTTAACAATTGAGGTTTGGTTGTTCGACAGCACAGAAAAGAAAGTTATGGTCAGAGACTGTTAAACTTCCCTAAGTGCATTGCATACTCAAAACAGTAACTTCAAAACAATGTTTAGGAAATTGTCTGCCTATGTGAAGAAGAAAAAAAACGTGCCAGTGTTCTGCATTCTGATATATCTCTACGACTGTAAATGGAAACCACAGAGATTTTAGGCACTTTTTTTAATGTGTGCCATCTACTAAAAATGAAACGAAGTGCTAAAACTCAGGAATTAAGAGAAAGTTTACTTTTGGAAAGTGTAATCACTCGCAACAATAATAATTCAAAAAAAGAAGGCCACATGTACACAAATGTAGTCATATGTTGCAGCTTACTATGTGACATACTAACTTAATTATCCCATTAGAGTAATACCACATTTCAGTTCTCCAACCTCTCTACCATGTCTGCTGTGGGTTATATTTATCCTTATGAATTTTTAGATTCAGTGTGACATACACAATTGTCTGTGCAACCTAAAGTATCATTCAGCAACATAATATCTACTGTACAAAGCTAAAACAGTGATTTTAGCCAACACTGTAAAATCCCCTGTAAATACATTCCCAACGAGAGCCCGATGGGGTTGTGAGTGGAAACCCTGACAACACAAAATCAAAAATACTTCACTATGTTTGTATTAGACAGTCTTTTCCGGAGCAGTAACTAACTTATTAAGAGGTCGGTCCATCAGCACATTTAGCAAGTGGCCAGGAGTAGCCTGAGGCTAATAGAAACTCTGTACACAGTGGCAACTGGCAATACATTATTGATGTTTGCAGCCAAGGCCATCAACCTCAGACATTGTCCTGGAGGGTGATAGCTAAAGTGGGAGGGAAAAGGAGGTTGAGACACTCGACCTGCAGCAAAATGCTTCCACACATACACACTATGCACAGTGCACACCCTTACGCACAATGAATCACAGTATTACATGAGTCATGTGCATGTTTAACAAGTTGTTGCCTGTGCATTGGAAGCTATGGATGTTCACCTCAAGTGTGCTATACTCTACTTACTTCCTTAGGCCCTAATGAGAAACATTAAATTTCCTTCCTGTGTGCCACTTCTCTTTTTCTTCTATGCATTCCCCTACCTCCATACCTCCTTAAAACAAAATGGGGAAACCAAATTTTTTTCACTGCCTTTGCTATGGCTTTCAACATTCTTATGATCAAACAAAGCCTGTCTTACTGTACACAGAAATAGGCACAGTTAGGCCTTACAATATCTGTGTGATTGTGCAAATTGTGTGTATTATGGATAAACCTCAACCTGGATGAGGATTTTCTATAAGATCTAGAGACTGTTACCTGTCCATATCTCCGTCATCAGGTATGTGGATTCCAAACAGGCTGTTGACAGTCGGAGTGGCGAGCTGCAGACTCTCAGGCATGAGGGACTTCACTGGTTCCTTTCCAGAGACAACAGGAGACTGTGCACTGACAAGACCATCTGACTTCCCTCCAACACCACCCTCTGTATGTCCAAATCCAGTTGCTGGGAGGCCCTGCACCCCCAAAGCCACTAGAGTCCTGCTGTGCGGTATCTGACCTGGAGGCAAACTGGAGGTCGTCACATTTGGCATGGCTGTACTGGAGGCACTGGACACAGCAGTGTGCACAGTGGTGCTAACTGCGATGGCAGGCACATTTTGTACACCGGAGGATGTAGAGTGGATGCCGTGGGGTTGTGGCTGTCCAGTGGCTGTATACTGACTCACAGCCTGGGGATGCAAAGCAGATCCACCAACCAGTATGGATCCTCCGACACCTCCCATTCCTCCTGTCTGCTGCTGCAAGAGGCCTGGAGCTGGCTGTCCGGTAGATACAGACCCTCCTCCTGCTCCTGCAACATCTCCAACCTGACTGGGCACAGAAGCCCCTCCAGAGGCTGGAGGCAAAACCGAAGTGTGTCCTTGTCCCACAGGCTGTAGCCCTGCTGAGAGGCTGGACACTGGAAGGGACTGGCCAGTGGATATTCCTGGCTGCATGGAAGTGGGCTGTTGCTGCTGATAGTACTCTGTCTGGTTCTGTAGCAATCCAGAAGACACGCTCGTCAGCTGGTGGCCTATAGGAACCTGCTGTTGCTGCTGCAGGGGAGGGTAAGCGATGGGCTGAGCTGAAAGAGGCATTATGGGGGACTTCTGTATGTGGATAACAGATTGAGGCAAGCCGTTTTGTCCGAGAGGCAGCACGCTCTGGGGAGCAGAAGGCTGGAGACTTCCCACTGTTGGCTTGATGCTGGAGAAAGCACTCTGTGTGGCGCTATAGTTTGGATGGTGGATCTGTTGTTGCTGCTGCTGCAGTGGCATCTCCACCAAATGCATGCGGGATGAAGAGAGAGAAGCATCCGCCAAAGAGCCCAAGCCCTGACCTGAGTGTGTTGCCGGGGCAACCACAGATCCTCCTGTATGCCCAAGCCCACTGTCTCTGTCTGCAGCAGGGTCCAGTGTTGTTGCACTGGCATGCCTAATGCTATCCCCAGTTCTACTAACAGCAGAGCCCTCAGAGTCTTTCTCATAAAACTCTGTACATGTCCACCTGCCTCTTCGAAAGGGTTCTCCAGTACCATGATCGAGTTTAATGACCCTGAAGCGTGAAGTGCAACTCACCATGGAGGTGGCAGGAGGAGGAGCTGAACTGGTCACTGCAGCAGGTTGGGATGTGTTTACTGGACCGCTGGCTGCTGGAGCAGGCTGTTGCTGCATTGCCCCAGGCTGAGTGATGAGGGATACACCGGTTGTAGCGCCGAGCCCCGGAGGCTGCAGACCACCTTGAGTTGAGCCCGACACTCCCACCTTTCGAAACTCCCCCATGATATTGCCTGACATAGCAGACAACTGACCGGCTTGAGGTATGTGTGATGGTGCCATAACACTGATTGCCTCTGACTCTCCGACATTATTCAGGGCTTCTTCAGATGAATTAATGTCACATGCAGGCTCGTACTCAGCCCTTGACATGTCGTATATTTCTGACGAGACATCTTCAGTCCGTGACTCGTCTGGGTCGTCCAGACTCTCCGTGTCGTCGGCGGCACCTATACCCGCCACCTGGGCCTGAGTCACACTTGTGATCTGAAAACAGCTCTTTTTCTTGGCCGGCATTTTCGACATATTGCCAGCCTGATCAAGCTCATCAACCAAGTCCCGTGTGGCTAAGTTTATCCTCCCTCAGAAAGAGACGAGCTTGTTGCAGCTTCTTAAAGCGAAGATCATACTAAACAGGACGATTACATAGATTTTACTTAGCCAAGCTAACTGTAATCAAGGTGAATATACGCCATCCTTCTTCCTCTCTCGATCTCCTGTTGCGTTTCATGAGCTCATAACGCAACGCCACACTTCGTGTCGTCTTGTCCAGCAATGCGGCTTTAGGTACCACCAGAAGTCTGTAGGATGATTGATCCGGAGCTTTCTGTCAGTCCGGACCGGCCTGCTAATGTCGCGGTTGTACAGTTGCCAAACGGCCGTTGTCGCAGAGTGTGTTGGCCAGCTGCAGGACCTACTTTAGGCTGAGGAGGGCCCACAGCCCTCCACTCACCGAGCTAGCTAGCAAGTCAAGCCAACTGGCTGCTGCACACTCCCCCTACGTCGGAACAAGTATACAAGACATCTTCCTGAAAGCAGTCCTTTGTATCCACTCACCACATCAGTTTAAAGTCATTCGGGGGTGACACTTACTTTAAAGCTAACGGCGGTCGAGTGAGGAAATGCTCTTAATTGTTTACGCTTTAACACAAAATGAGACTCTAAACAGCGCCTACAGTTACCTCCCTCACTCAGTTACTCTTGACAAGATGGCTATGTTGTATGCAACCGCGCTGCATCGTGGGTAGGTAGTGTGCGCAAGGATGTTTACGTACGAGGCATTTGAGAATCCCCCCTCATGCTGCCTTCAAGACACCGTCGGAAAAGGTATAATTGCGTTCAGGTAATCAGAAAACAATTGAAAAAAACGAAATTTTTCTGAATGGGTGCCTGTCCTTTGTCACCACCACTAGTAGTCCTATACAAATTGTCATTCCAACCAATCTCTATATAGTCTTTAGTCATATCGATAGTTTATTTTATTTTAATTTGATTTAATGTAGTGTCTCTCTAGCTGAAAGTGCACGGCCTGTTGTAGTGGGGCCCTGAGGCGAAAAGAGCTGGTGGTGCTGCAAAAACAAAAAGTTTATTAATTGAGCAGTCAACAAAAAATGAATCACCAACTATTCTGATGACTGAATAAATAAATAACATAATAGGCCCTACCTTGGATTCTGGGAAACTGTGACGGCATTTAATGTCTACAATCTCACTATTATCTGACATCTAAACAAAATGATAAATCACTTATTCAAAAACATTATCTGCAGATAATGGAATAACAAAAGCATGAGCTGGGCCCTTGTCAACTCCCCCAAACCTCCCACTTTCTGTGTCTTTTTATGCTGGAATACTACATGACTCCAGATTGGCTGTGTGGGGATTTGATTAATACCATTAATTTAAGAATGCCACAAGGAAAAGTATAAGGTTCTTTGACAAACCACAAAAGCACAACAGATGAAAGTCTATACATTTTATTATAGTTATGTACCCTCTTGAAGTCAGGATCCTAAGATCAGGCCACATAGCTGAACTCATCTTAAGGCCCATATCATGTATGTATATTTTATCCTTAATTGATCATATTTGAGAGCCAATTTTTCAATCAAATAGCCGTACCAGATGCTAATCGTAGCAACTAGTAATGAAAATAGTAATGTTTTTTAGAATTATCAAGCATGTGTCTCCTGTGTGAATAACTGATGTCATTGAGAATTGCCCATTCTCGTTTGACTTTGAGTTGTCAATCATGCATGTTTTTACAAACATTAAGGACAAGCACTGAGCTATATTGCATTTTCCCTGCATGTGTTAATGTCAGACATTATTGCAAAACACTTCAAGGCATCAGCTTTCTCTCTCTCTCTCTCTCTATTCTCTCTCTCTCTCTAGGTATTTGTGTGCTGCAGTGTTATTCCAGCTGATAGTATCAGAGTTCTCTTACAGAAGCATTACCCTAGGTTGTACAGTATTCTCATGAAAATACATTACAGGATCCTATAGTTCTTGTTTTGTGAGGGTGCTAAAAATGACTTGTGTGAACTCTCCCCCTGCACTTTTATAGAGTCAAAGATCATAAGAATATCACTACTGAATGGATATATTACAACTCAGCAACAATCCCACAGCATTTATTACCTGTTATAGTTTACATGTACTGAGAAAGGAAAGTTTGTTTATAGTTCTCCAGTTTTTACAGTTTCAAGATTGTTGATACAAAGCTATTATTCACAATATAGGTCAGTTTATTCGCATTCACACAACCTTCAATGCAAAGTAAAAAAAAATTTTAAATTAATTTAGATGTTACTGTTGCACTTTTACACTGTTCTGGGGTATTATAAAAGACTATGTATGTATGTCATAAATTAGTAAGATTATTATATGACAGAGTATATGCAGTAACTTCTGCAACCACCATGGAGGAATTGACTAGAAGATGAATAATCAAGTTGTGGTTGTAGGATAGACTGTATCCATCATGTCATAGCACTGCATTGCATATGCAGCATTTTGGGAGGTGAAGTGAACTCTGTTTGGACCTTTTGTAGGTCAACAGAAAAAAACTAAATACATGGGGCTACTTACAATGTGACAAACTTTAGCATGCATATGAGTAGATCTGCAAAGAGTTTAAAATGTTGTACAAATAAATCAACCAAAATGATTTTGACTTAGACTTCTCTTTATTAATCCTTTTGGGATGACTTCCGCAAGGAAATTGAAATTTCCAGCATCCGTTTTAGCAAAAGAAAAAAAAGACAGTATAAAGATAACAAAAATAACAGTAATAATAATAATAATAATAATAAGAAGAAGAAGAAGAAGAAGAAGAAGAAGAAGAAGAAGAAGAACATTCGTCAATTAAAAGACATAAAAAAAGACATTAACCATAAATTATCAGTCGAAAGTGTCAGTGTTGAGTCCAGTGTTAAAGTGACCAGGTATTAATGTAAGTCCAGGTGTGTGTATGTATGTATGTATGTATGTATGTATGTATGTATGTATGTATGTATGTATGTATGTATGTATGTATGTATGTATGTATTGTCCTCTCTGCCCTATTTCCTCCTCCCCCCTGAGTGAGGAGTTGCATAGTCTGATGGCATAAGGGGCAAAGGAGTTCTTGAGTCTGCTTGTCCGACACTTGGGAAGGAGCAGTTTTGTGATTTAAAAAAAAGTGGCATTTCAAAAAAAAAAAGTTAAAAAATCCTCAAAGGGTTACAACTGTTGTCTCAAGTTTTCCTTATACCTCTGCACCAGAGAAATTTACTGTGGACCAGTCATAAGTATAGCGAACACTGCCCCTGGTGGCCATGGAGTGAATGTTTCACTTGGAAAGGGTAGCATGCATAGACTGTTAATTTTGATTGTATTTAATATGCAGTCTCTGGTATCATGCTTCTTTTTCCTTTTTTCTTCAATGAAGATGGAACCCTCCACCATCCAGACTGGCTTACATTTCTTAATACTATTTCTTTATGGCAATAATTATTTTTCAGCATATTAATAACAAATGCAAATTCTAACAGTGTACTAGTTCATCATAGATGATCATTGTTCTCCAAAATAGACATAAAGAAAGAGACACAATTGTTGACTTAACAACATGGTTAAAAAGTGCTTATGTGTGCTTATTAGAACCATGAGCCATTTCACACAAACAAATATTGTCGGTTCATATTTATTTGAACTTTGTGGTGGTGTGGAAAGCAAATCATCTGAAAGGTAAAGTGACTCTATCTTAACTATTTTTACGCATCAGCTTGACCAAAATAATGTTTTCACACTTACATGTGGCTGGGGTAACCGGGCACTACACTTCTCCAACACTTCATTTTAGCACAAGATGAATTGGAATATGGAATAAGACAAACTTTGTTTTCTTGAACTTTTATTGATTTGGGTATATTGACTTTACTTCCTATTAGTGTCAGGCCCAAAAGAGCTAAGTGCTGTTTTTGTTTTCTTCTGACCTTATTAAAAACACATATCTAAAAAGTTGTTTGAACCTCAAACAGGACTTACTGACTCTTTTTCTGTAGCTATAAATTATGTCATCAGTTTAAAAAAGAAAATTCTAAGCAATCATGACATAATTAGGACAAGTCATCAAGTATTAAGCTAATGGGACTGACAACAACGTATGTTGTTTGAGCCGGTCCACCCTTAAATGAATGAAAGAATGACTGATTTAACGATGCAATCAGTAAATCCTCCACCGGCATTCCCTCAGACAGTTGACTCTTGGCTGAGCTGATAAGTACCATTTTATTCCGCCGCCTGCTGCCATAAAAGCGCCGGGGAGCTCATTGTGCGGAGTGATCTGATACGGACTACACCCAGCCGCTGTCTCACTGCCCTGGCTTTCTTTGCTGCCCCAGCCTTGACGTTGGTTAACGTCGAAGTGCGGGTTAGATTGGAGACTCTACATTTGTCTGTAGGCTTTCTTCCAATTTGGCTATACCCTGTTTGGCAACCTTACTTCCAAAGCTGTAGGGATTTTTATAACGTAATAGCATCAATTTCTTGAATATGTCTTGGCAAAGCTATGTGGAGAACCTGATGGCCGATGGCAGCTGTCAGGATAGCGCCATTGTTGGATATACGGACGCCAAATATGTTTGGGCAGCACATGCCGGTGGTACTTTCAACAATATCACGGTAAGAGGTCAAAATTGGGTGATTAGAGCGAAAGTATGGTTCAGTTTGACAATGTTCTTTATGTATCACCCACGCAGACGCTCGCCAGGCGGAATAGCGTTAAAACCGTTACCTCGCAGGATCTAAATGACTAGCACGCTAACGGTACCGTGCTAGCTTAGTGGGCTAACGTTTATCGGTGGCCTGTCTCGGTAATTTCCTACCAAGGAAACGTTGCAGGATTAGACCTCGTGTTGATCAGATAAGACTTCACACATTGTGGCTTGCACATAAAAAACATGACGCAATTAACGTAGTTGCCGTTAACAAGCGCTAATGAAATTGTCAAGACACTGTTATATTAACCTAGCTAATTTAAAACCAGCGAGTAGACGGTGTCTGATTTAAGAAAACGTGCATGCTTTGTGTGCACGGCCGCTTTGATTAGCTAGCTAGTTAAGCTGTTGATTTACCGGCTACATGTCATTAAAAGGCTAAATCTGTCGGATGAATGGTCAGCCTACGATGAGACTCATTATTATACGCGAGCAATCAACCTGCACATTCAGACATGTATACTTTTTTTTTTTTTGTTAGAAATGACAATGTGTGCGTTATTTTTTTTTATTTATTGAGGAAGGTACGAGAGCCAGCCCGGTGCATAGACGTCACTTTACTTCTGCTACTTACTGCAGGGATGGGATATTTTCAGTACCAGAAATTGTGGTACTAGATCAATAGATTTGCAGATTTCTGAATTTTTCTGGTTGATAGATATTTTCAGTATTATAGTCAGTGCCGATGGCAATTATACTAATTGTTTGGAATAGGGCTACGACTAAGATTATTGATTAATCTGCCGATTATTCACTCGTTCTATAGATTGTCAGAAAATATACACCAGAGTAACTTCTTAGAACCCGAGGATGTGCTAAAATTGCTTGTTTTGAACATATTCAGTTGTCTATCTGTAACATGAAGATTTTCATGTTTTTAAGAAGCTGGAAACTTTGGAATTGTCGCTTTGAGATTAATGACAAACGATCATTGAAATTGTCGCTGGTAAATGTTCTGTCAATTGACTAATCTCTTCAACTCTAGTTGAAAATATAGGCAATTTAAATTTTTGTTTTTATTAAACGTGTTTTTTAGTGGGTGTAACATAGCAGCTGAAGTAGACTATGTACACAAGAGGTAATTTATACCCCAAAAAGTCAAGGCACACTGCTTTGTTAAGGTATAAAAGTAAAATATCTTTAATAGCTGCATAGTGTAAATTTATATTGTAGTGTAGCAACGTAACCTTTAACAAAGCACTGCTCATTGACATGTTAGGGAATTAATGTAATTTCTTGTAGAATTAAGTTAATTACTAATTTTATTTTATTTTTATTTTTTTTTTCAAGCTCACAGGAATTATGCTTGTCATGCAACTGGAAGCATATTTGTCTGTCTGCAGATCTGACTGTGTGAAATTGTCCAATCCTGTGGTTTTTGTGTTTTTCAGTCTCAAGAAATTGATGTCCTTATCGGTAAAGACAGGGAGACCTTTTACACCAGTGGTCTCACTCTGGGCTCAAAGAAGTGTTCAGTCCTCAGAGACAGCCTCCATGATGATGGGGACTGGACAATGGACATCAGGACAAAGAGCCAAGGCGGAGAACCTACATACAATGTCACTGTGGGAAGAGCTGGAAAAGGTAAGTGTAGTTTCAGAACAGTTCACTTTATCATAACCATCAAAATGCTGTCTTAATGGGTTAAAACACCATATTCTCTTGTTATAAAAACATCACCGGGGGTAAGAGCGTAAGGAAGTTCAGACTGTGAACCAGCTCTGTTTTTATTAAATTTACAACTTGAGATAATTTGCTCTCTTGGCAAAACATTTGCTGGCTCCAGCTTCTTAAATTTGAGGATTTTGGTGCTTTTCTTTTCATTCCTGAATTGCGTTTTTGGACTGTTGGTCAGACTAAACATATTTTAAGACATATTTGGTATTGGTAAATAATGCAGGGTACTTTTTTACTGTTTATCATGATATACAAAATGACAACTCCAACAATTTGAGACTGGTGATAATCCTTAATTACAGCCTTATTGCCTTTTCAGTTAATCTTTTTTGCTGTAATTGCAATTATGCTCACAAATTACTGTTAGTAAAACAGAGTCGCAACATCATATGATGCTCTCAGCCAAGGGCTATAGATGCGGACTTGTGAAATTAAAGCACATTGATTTAAGAGTCTGCTTTTCATCACAAACCTCATGTAAACCAGGGTTTGCCCACTCTGTTTGCCTGTGTGGTCCTCAATGTCTGATACTGCTCCAGTGTTTCTCACATATTGAAACTTGTTGGCAGTTTGACATCTAGACTTTGATTGCTACAACATAGCAAGCATTTTAGTTGTTCAAAGATAACAAGCGTCAGACTTTTAATAAATTCTCACTTCAGACTGTATTAAGAAAACAAACTGTCTATATTTTTATGTGGGAAACACTGATTGCAAACAAAACCAAACTGTTTTCCTTTCATTTTCATCTTCACTCTTGAGATTTCCACCTGTCATCCTCCTTGCATGTTATGCTTAAAGGGTAGTCAAAAGAGCACCAATTAAGTGTATTATATATTTAATTTGTACCTACAGTTTACACATCTGGAAGATACAGTGCACCTTAATTAGTCCCTGGCATGTATCTTATTTATGTTTGGCTTTAACAGAATAAGCACTTGAGTGCAGTACTTTCTAAAATCGTATTTTATTTTTGAAAAATCAACTGGCTTGTTACGTTTATATCTGGTTTGCTGTTATAAGTGTTAATCAGCAATAGCTGTCTTGACCAATCAAGTGCACTGATCTTCCTGCAGCTTATAATGGTTACATTGAAAGGAAAAGCTGTGTTGGTGATATTCAACCATATGTTGTATAGATGACACAGGGCTGTGTGGGGCGTTGCTTACTTGTTTGGTAAATATATCTATTTAAGGAACGCTAGTGAGTAGTATTTTGCATGTTAAATTGGAAATCAATTTAATCCATTTTTGGACACTGAATTGTCATCATTTGGCAGTCCAAACTGTATTAACATAAACTGGTAGTGAAATCACCCATTTCAGTCTAGAAAACTATAGAAAACCTGGTTAGCCCTGTATGGCGCACACAGTCGACTGTCCCTGAACTACACACTTCTGGTGATTATACTTACTTGCAATGCCTTTCCTTGACTTTATTTTTTTAAATACTTTTTCTTAACTGTCTTTTTTTCTTTTCTTTTTTCCTATCTCTTCTCTTTCAGTTTTGGTTCTTGTAATGGGCAAAGAAGGGGTCCATGGAGGCGGATTGAATAAGAAGGCTTACTCAATGGCAAAATACTTGAGGGATT
Source organism: Percina caprodes (assembly GCA_013375575.1). Lineage (NCBI taxonomy): Eukaryota > Metazoa > Chordata > Actinopteri > Perciformes > Percidae > Percina > Percina caprodes. The sequence goes on along the minus strand of JABXJD010000030.1, from coordinate 3,108,584 downwards.
CAGGGTTTTAATGTTTTCAAGCTCACTTAGATAAAATTGAGGGACAAAAAGAAGAGAAAAGAAATATTGCTGTTTAAGATTTCTCCTGCAAGCAGTCACATGTCTTGGAAACTTTTAATAGCAATGAAGAGTGGTAAGATACTGTGTCACCTTTGTTTCCCCCCCCCCCTTCATCCTATAGGGGGGGAGACTCTTCAATTTTGTTCATTTCTCTTTTTTTCCTTGTGTGCTCCAGTATTGGTTTTAGTCATGGGAAAGGAGGCGATCCATGGTGGAACTCTTAACAAGAAAGCACATGCAATGGCTGAGTACCTGAGGAGGTCTGGATATTAAGCAGCCTCCACCCATCCATCAACTTAGCGGCTCACTCCACCCTCCACATTTGTGTTAACACTACTTCCAGGATTAAATGGCATACAATGTTACTTCCTCTCCAGTTTACCTTTTTTATAAACCACATTTGGTTTGCTAAACTCCTTCCAATCCTCTCTTTTTTTTTTTTTTTTTTTTATATATATTTCTTCCCCCCCTACTTTAACATTGTACTTATGTTTTTGGCATTACAGTACTGGCATGTTCATTCAGACATTAACCAAAAGTGTGCAAAAAATGATTGCAAATGTAATAAAAGTGTAAAACAAATTTGGACTCGCCTTGTATAACATTCACTCAGCAACTGCCTAATATTCCAAGGAGAAGTACACATTTAATGGTGGTGATAGTTTGCATAGTTTTGCTTTGTGAGCATTACTAAAAGATGCCAGTGTTTTTAATTTTTTTTTCCCCTTTCATCAGCATGTGGGCATTTAAAAGTTGCATGCATACCCTCCTTTACAGCTCCAAGCCCTATTCCCCTCTCTATCACTATGTAATATTCCAGCCAAAACCATCTTCACTCTCCCTCCATTATAGAAAAGACAAATATTCTGACAAACCCCTGAATGTGTGTACCAAATCGCCACCCTCAATCACAACGTCCTTTACCCTCATCACACGCTTTTGCTGTTGTACCTGAATGTGGTCTTAAAAGTTAATGATGTGGTGTTGGGCTGTTTTTGAGTGTCGTGTAACATCAGCATTGCTGATGTCTCAAGATGCATTTCACCTCTGTGACCGCTCCGACATTTGTCAGTCAGCTTCTCAGTTTTTTATTTTTTATTTTTTTCCTTTCTTTCCCCTTCCCCTCTGGACCAATTGTCAGTATAAGGATTATCAGAATTACTTAAACTAATCCTGATTGGTAATTATTGGGTGATTAATAGTATCACTTGACTGTAAATCATTAAGACAACTTCAGATGACTGTAAAACATTTAACTGCTTCCTTAGACTTCATCACTACTTAAACTTGTCATCACTAATTTGTTGCTAACTTCGTGTCCATTAACCAACGAAACGGCAATGTCATTTTACTACAGTATGACTGCATTTTGACTGTAAACCGAGGGCTTCAACACCTTGGAATTATTTGCCTTGTGCTTTAGTCATCAAAGGTGTATTCACAAATTGTCATAGTATGGTACTTAGACGTATATTTAAAAGGAAAACATGATGCTGTGTACACTAAACATATTGAAAATGGTGTTGGTTGGAATAAGAACATTTGTAAGTTGTCTTGTGAAATTTTCTGAGAATAACTGTGTATTCTGTGCCATAAAATCGATCTGATCTGTTGCAACTACAAGTTGGATTTTTAACTGCTTCCCCAGCAAGAAGTAACTTTTAATGGCACTTTCCTAAGGGATATTTTGGCATCGGTAATCTCCAGACTTTGTGGAATATGTACAGAATTAAACGACAGAAAAAGATGTTTGCAATTTTCTTTTTTTTTTTTTTTTTTTTTTGTAGTTGGAAATTCCTTCTGCCACAAAATCTGCTATTTCAAATGCCATGAATTGATGAGACATCTTGTTTACAGACAGATCCAATAAAAGTTATTCCAACCAGAGGTTAAGCCAATATGTGCCGTCTGTTGCCTTGTAAGTACAAACTTGTGTTCAGCAATTCAAAATTTTTAAACTATCATTGTTTCATTCGAAGTTAGTGAATAAATGACACACTGCTTAAGCAACAATGCATACATCTTTTGGGATGGATTACCTTGTGGCTCTTGTAATGTATACTCCAACAACATAGCACTACTCATGCCATTCATTCTTGAACTGATCGATTTCCACTATTCTCTAATAATGGGAGAATCTGAGTGTATATATTACAGTTCTATCTCCCTGTGGTTAACTTTTACTAAATTCCAGAAATGACTAGCCTACGAATTGTCTTTTTGCAGGAAATTACGGAAAGTCAGTCACATTTTCAATGTTCTGCAGGCTGTCATTGATGGGAAATTAATTACTTTGAAGGAACTTTGACCACTCCAGTAGTGTCAAACATTTAAACATCTGCACTTAAAGTTATAAAGCAAAATTAGATGAAAGGTGTCAACTCTTGGATTTAGAATGAGAAACAATTAATATACTATCCAACTTTAGAGACCTGTTTATCAGACAAAAGGAAAGATGACATGTTGATTCAACTAAAGCCATAAACTGTTGGCTTTCATTAATCGAAACCCTCTTAAAAGTAAACCCTATGCAGCTTTTCCCTGTTTGTCCCCTTTTTTTCCCCTATGTCTCACACTATCATCTACATTATGTATCTGCTCGTTCCAACTCTTTGAAGATGTATGATGTTGACACTGAGTGAAACATTCAAACTCAATAATTCATACTTCTTAAGGCTCCACAATGGATTTGTTCTAGATGGCATGCATTTGCATACTTTTAGATGCATTTTCCCCAAAGTTAGACTCACATATTTGGTATCGTGGGAAACTTGACATGTTCTGAACAATGTTTACCTGCACAGTATGAGTTTGACAACTGGCCAAACAGTGGCTTGTTAAGGGTTTAATCCCATATTTAACCTAAAGTTGTTGTCCACATCCATTCAGCAACCAGTTAGGCCTGAAAAAGGCAGCCATAGACACCATGACATAAGTGCTGATTGTTTGCTATGACATATTATTGTTGGTTGTTTTTTTGAGGACATTTCTCTGAATCTCTATGTGAACAGCTATTCTCTACAGGCTCAGAGAAACCTAAACAGATAAAGGCTTTAACAAACTCATATCACTAAAGGCCTGAAAACAAAATATAATATTTAAGTCTAAAAATCTTAACTGTCTAATGAGCCTTACAAGAAGGAAAATTAAATGTCACATTATAGTAACTAGTCTTGAACTGCCCAAAGGCCACAGGATCACAAATTACCCCACCCTTAACTACTCTATTGACAACACCTGCTATGGTCAGGTGTTTGATTAAAGTAATTAGGCCAGACACAGACCCCTTAACACTGCCTGCGTTTGTAGGACATTGTTGAGGCAGTTTGCCGTGTAGTGCTTTTTCTTAGCTCCAATGGCGTGCAGAGAGAGCAGGGGCAGTAGGATTTTACTATGTTTAGGACTTTTACTGTTTGCTAGTTCATTTTGCCTTTGCACAAAACTTAAGGCATTGGATAAATTAAGAGAAAACTCGACACTAAGCAAAGGTCAAGCTAAAGCAAGGCATCCGCATCATGGAAGACTGTTAATTGGGAAAAATTCTCTGCCAGATGATAAACTCAATGGAACGGAAGCCACAAAGAACCTCCTGGATATTGATGCAGATTACCAAGAAGACATGGGTAAGTAAAGGATATATTTGTAAACAATCCTGCATGAAAAACACTAAAAGTTGTAAATCATTACTTTTAATGTTTTGACACATCAGGTCCTATGTGTGTATTGTACACCTCTTTGACCTTTTTGGCTTGTTGTTGAATCTGTGTATATTAGAACAATAAATGTACTGATTTGAGTTTATCTATTTTTAAAAGGTTGGGAGGACCCTAAGCAACTTCAAAGACAGCGTGATGGGTTTTCAAAGCCAGATAATGCAGCAATGGAACAACTCATTCTAATGGACCCAAAGGTTGAATGTACAGGAGACTCCATGAAGCTTCAAGTCCAAAATGCTGCCTCTACCCCTGGATCTCTGTTTGTGGATAGGGGTAAGTTTACAGGCTCTTGTGGCATTTACAGCTCTATCATTTGTGCAATGAACAATATTGTGTGTTGACTGAGAAGTGTCATGCATTTGGTTTCTAAATTGCCATTTTCTGTCGCATGTAATTGGTTAGGAAGTCACCTGTCTCCTCTGGCTCTGTCTAAGTTGCCACCAAGCTGTGGTTACACCATCAGGTCAACGCAAAGAGAATTGGTCTTAGTTGCACCTTATGATGGGTGCTTTGTTGCTCTTGAGGTGGGATACTTTTGTTCGGAAAGCACCGCATGCTTGAACCATGTACGTATGCAACATTTTGCTTTCTGGTTTTAGGAGGATAGCTATGTTCTCCCAATGCGTTGGTTGGGGTTAAACGTGAGGATGTCATGTCCTCTGATGAAGCAGTCTTCACCTAACCCACCGATGGTCACCTGCCATGCAGAGGGCATGGTGGTGAAAACTGGATTGACAGTCTCAATTGCTGAAATCTATGTCAAATGTAAGTGTGTGTGTGTGGTTTTTTTATTTTTTTGTAGATAAACACCGAAGACATGTCTACTATCAAATACTAATGCAATACAAATACTGACTACAAAAATGTAGTTGTGTCAAGGAATTGCTGTCACTTGTGTGACCGCAAAGAGACACTTTTCCTGTTGTTCAATGTCAGAATGTCTGCAGTGAGTCTAAACTCTCCTCACAAGGCAAACCCCAGTCAATGATGCAGCATTAAAGGAGAATTCTGGTTGATTTCAACATGTTGCTATTTGTAAATGTAGAAAAACGAAAACAATCGGTGCTGCCTACACCTCGTTATCCTCCTGCTAGAGTTAACACCCAACAGGCTTAAACAGGATTTTATTTTTTTCTAAATGTTTTTTAGCCTCTAAACATGCTCAAAATGTCATTAAGTGCCTACCCATGTGCAGTGATTCCTTCCGAGGGAACACAGCAAATCTGACGGCAGATGGGACAAATGCATGAAAGTTCTGCTAATTCAGCTGTTTTAGTGCCTGTGTTGATACTGTGAGAGCTTTAGGACAGTCTACAAACTACAATACCCAACAACCTGTTGGGTGCTTAATCTAGCAGAAGGATAACACTGTGTAGGCAGCACAAATTTTGTTTTTTTGTTTTTTTTTCTCTCTTAACGGAACTCCAAATTTACAAACATACCTACATGTTGAAATTGAGCAGAAATCTTTTTTTTTTTTTTTTATATTTGCTGTGGGTGACATTAAAGCTGCAGTGGATAAAATGCAAAATACCAGATTAAAGTAAAGATTTGAAGTAGTGACACCTTTGCCTGCAGTTCTCCCTCTCGCCATATTGGCAGCTCAGGTTTTAGTTTATTTTTGCCATATCTCACCACCCCAAAAAATGCTTTTCTAATTAACAAGTGTGCAGTTCCTCCTCCCCCGCTTCTGAAATGTGATCTTTTTATTGGGTGGCTTGGCAGTAAAATGCTGTCAGACAATAGTGGCTCAGTTAGTTCACAAATACCAGTCTCACATCAATATTGCTTCTTACCAGTGTTGAGCAAGCTACTTGGAAAGTTTAGTTGGCTAACTTACCAGTTATCCTACATTTTTATATGAAGTTGTACTACACTGAAGCAAATTCTAGCCCCCAAATGTATTGTAATTTTTGAAAACATGTATACAACATACATGAGACATCAGTGATCTTTAGCAGTTTTATTTCAGACCTCAGGAGCAGTCTGTACTGCGCTTGAGCTTCAGGTATTCTCAAGGAAAATGTTTTCTTGTGTGGATGCTACTGCACTACTTGATATAAAAGAGCTAAGCTACTGAGAAGCCATGTTTCACAAAACTGCAATGCTATTAAAGTTAAATGAGTAATGCCACTGCTTGCAATACAAATTGAATTTAGTGCTGTGACACCGTTGGCACAAGTTAATAATGTAGGCTACGCTTTATTTGCCAGAAGGTCAGTGACAAATGCCAGTTGGCATAAAATGCCAGACACTGGACCGGTAAAACCTGAAATCTACCCAACTCGAGTGCCTACCACAGCTTTAAGTTGTCCTGGTAAACTTATCTTGCATCCTGATTCTTCTCTTTGTGTACTGCTCTAAGATTGGTTTTACCAAGTCGTACGAAAACCAAGCACTGCTCACTAACTGGCCAAAGCAAACTATTTTTCACAGGTCTGTTTTCATTTGATTTCATATGTAAATTAATTGAGTCACCAACTGTAGTTTTAGGAAACTTAAGTGGTTGTACTACTCAAGTTTAACTTAATTTTGTGTTAAAAGGTCTGAAAGGCCTCTGATCATGTAGTGTAGCACTCGTCTTAAAGAAGTTAAAGGAATACAATTTTGGAGAAGGGATATCCTCAGTGTGGGAAGCTATCAATACATTTGCATTAATTCATTTTGAGAAGGAAAGGGGAAATGTCTGCCCTTGTGACATCTGGTTACTCTTTCCCCTCAAAGTGTACTTTGTAATGGGTTTCTTTACAGTGCTGTAATGTATTACTTTACAGTGAATGGTAACTGGGAGCCATTGATGAAGGCTTCACCCAGATGTGGTTTCAGTGTAGTTGTACATCCTGAAGGTGTGGTCATCTCTGTTCGCTATACACCCTGCATGGAGCAAAAGGTATAACTCTCAAATTTTACTTTTTTTTTTTTTTTTTTGGAACATTTTTAGTATAATCCATTGACCTTCCATTCTAGGATGGAATGTACACCCTTGAATTGGCTGGAGAGGGAGAAACTAAAATGTCCTGTCCATCACTACCTTGGCCACAAGCATCTGCAGCTCCACAGCAGCAGCCCTTCAACCCTCAGCCAGAGACTGAAAACCCTACAGCAGCTCCAAGGCCTGAGCAGACTAAAGCCCCACGGGGCCAAGTACAACCACCATTTTACCCCCATCCCTTCTACCCTCAGCCAGAGACTGAAAACCCTACAGCAGCTCCAAGGCCTGAGCAGACTAAAGGGGCCAAGTACAACCACCATTTTACCCCCATCCCTTCTACCCTCAGCCAGAGACTGAAAACCCTACAGCAGCTCCAAGGCCTGAGCAGACTAAAGCCCCACGGGGCCAAGTACAACCACCATTTTACCCCCATCCCTTCTACCCTCAGCCAGAGACTGAAAACCCTACTGCAGCTCCAAGGCCTCAGCAGACTAAAGCCCCATGGGGCCAAGTACAACCACCATTTTACCCCTATCCCTTCTACCCTCAGCCAGCGACTGAAAACCCTACTGCTGCTCCAAGGCCTCAGCAGACTAAAGCCCCACGGGGCCAAGTACAACCACCATTTTACCCCCATCCCTTCTACCCTCAGCCAGCGACTGAAAACCCTACTGCTGCTCCAAGGCCTCAGCAGACTAAAGCCCCATGGGGCCAAGTACAACCATTTTACCCCTATCCCTTCTACCCTCAGCCAGAGACTGAAAACCCTACTGCTGCTCCAAGGCCTCAGCTGACTAAAGCCCCTTGGGGCCAAGTACGACCATTTTACCCCTATCCCTTCTACCCTCAGCCAGAGACTGAAAACCCTACTGCTGCTCCGAGGCCTCAGCAGACTAAAGCCCCTAGCCATTTTAGTCCCTTCTACCCTCAGCCAGAGACTGAAAACCCTACTGCTGCTCCAAGGCCTCAGCTGACTAAAGCCCCTCAAGGCCAAGTACAACAACCATTTTACCCCTGTCCCTTCTACCCTCAGCCAGAGACTGAAAACCCTACTGCTGCTCCAAGGCCTCAGCTGACTAAAGCCCCTCAAGGCCAAGTACAACAACCATTTTACCCCTGTCCCTTCTACCCTCAGCCAGAGACTGAAAACCCTACTGCTGCTGCTCCAAGGCCTCAGCAGACTAAAGCCCCTCAGGGCCAAGTACAACCACCATTCTATCCCTTTCAGCCAGAGACTGAAAAGAACCCCCAGCCTGTAACGTCACCCTCTGCTACCACCTTGCAGCAACAACAGGTTATAACTCACACCAGTGATCGACCTAGTAATAGTGATGAAGTTCCTCAACTGGGCTCTCCACATTTACTACCTGTGTACTGCCCTCAGTTTTGCCCATCTGGAATTTCTAATTGCTGTCCACAAATTGCTTTTCATCAACATCACCATCATATTATTCCCTCTGGGCTTGGTAGTAAAGATGCACCTTCACTTTATCCAGGACTGCCATTCCTCACATTAGCATATCCTGGGTTTGGTTTAAATTCTGATCCCCTTCCTCAAAAGCCAAACAAAACAATGATGACGCAAGCTACCACAACTTCCATCTCTGCACCCATTTCATCTCAGTCCCAGTACCTTCCATCTGGAAATGAAAAATTTCCCCGGCCACCAGATGGCAACACTGCTGTACTAAATCCCAGCAAGCCTAGTAGTTTTGATCAACCAATTTATCCTCTTGTACCAAATTCACTATATCCTTATTGGCCATATGTACCACAAAATGAGGCGCTGCAAAGAATACCACAAAGCCAATCACCAGCTCATTACAATGTGCTCTCTAAACCTCACACTCCAGGTAGTGAACCAGTAAATCCAGTGCTGGAATACAATGGACAGTCCCCACAGCAGCAAAATGCCCAATTATTAGCATGGGACATTAATAATCCCTCTAGGCCCAATTTCATGTCTTATATTGGCCAATATCTACAACAGCCACATCTGGCAAAACGGCAGAATACACCTACAGCCGAGGAACTACATCCATCTAACAAGGCCAGTAAATCTAGGCTAATTCATCCACAAAGTGAACTTGCTCGTCCTCTGGTCCCTTACAACATGCTTCAAGATGCTCAAGCACAAATTTATGACAAGACGATAGCCTCCAATAATGCCTCACAGCCAGAACATCAACAGACTGACTCCTATTCTGAACCAAAGAGTTATGTGCTGCTACAGCATGGCCCACCAGGAAGGAAGTCCAACCGCTTCAATGAGTCTCCACTGCCATCCAAAGACGTAGTTCGTGATGCAGACTTGCATGCACACAGTCGTGCAAGGCATCACAGTAGCAAACCTCAAGCTGCTCAAAGTTTCAAGCCCCCACAAGAAAACCCTCAACACCCCAAAATGTTGGGGAAAGGAATGTCCCATCCCTTACCTGATGTCAACTACACACCAAGGCCTGGTGATAAATCAAGTGTACAATTTATCCCTTTGAATGACCCACATTCTGTGCCTTTGTCCCAGGACCCCTTTGTCAGTGGGGCACATTTAAACCCTAAGTTCAAAGACTTCTGGAGGCCTATGACACCTCTAGCCTCAACCCAAAGCCTTGAACCTCATGTTCTTGTAAAAGCAATTCAACAAAGCTCTGCAGCTGACAAACAAGCAAATGGTATGTTAAAGTGACTTTTCTTTTTTCTTTTTTATATAAAAAAAACCACATCTTGGGACTAATGTGTGTCTCCTGCAGGCCTTAACCAACCCAACCAACTCATCCTTCAGAGAGAAAGTGGAAATCAGAAGCAGAAATGAGTTTCCTTCCATGTGAATAAACAATTGGAACTAGACTTCATAAGCTTTTATTTCATTTGAATGGGCTTAAGAATCTTTTGAGGGTTGCATTTGTGTGGGGAAACAAAATCTAAAATGACATCTCTGTGGCATGGTCAGTTAAGAACAACCTTTACATTTAGTACTTTATCTGCTTTGAATCAAAAGATGCATTGCCCTCAAACATATTTGTCCTACCATGAACTGATACTTCCTGACCATTGACCCATTCATGTAAATATACTTAACAAGGATTTCTGTAGCCTTTCTTTTACTGTTTGTACATAAAATTAACTTAATTTGGTTTATTTATGCAGTTTTGTAAATGAGGCTTTTTCTCTTCTGAACTGTCTAATTTAAAAAATAAAATGACTACCAGATTTGAATGTTGAAAGCATTTCAGTAATGTTTGAGAGGAGCATGAATATCTGATTTGATGTACATTTTTGTGGAAATGTCAAAGGGTTCACAGGAAGGTCATTGGCACAAGTCAACACAATTGGCAAACCACTTTATTTTGCAAGCACCCTTGGCACATGAGTTATTCAAAGTTTGGTGCTTTCAGTGTACTCATCAAAGCTGTTCAAGGCTTAGGTAAGTCTATCCTTTATTGACTATCAAATGTACTGAAGTAGTGTACACCAAAAAGAATGCTTAGCCTTGACATATGTATTCATCAATGCAGAGCTTTATCATCATCACTTTTTTTTTTTAAAGGTTTTAAGGGTAGTCTGACAAGGCATGCTTGTTTGACAATTTCATTTGTTTGTAGGAATTGTATTGGTGTTACATCTACCTAACACAGGAAATGTTCATTATAAATTAGTCATAATTACTCTTGTGTCAGTGTAACTGAAGGAAGCATAAATGAAGTGGTCTTTTAGACCTAAACACTAGAAGAATCGAACCCTTCCTGGGCATGGCATACGGACATTGGGGTCTTCTTGAGTCACAGTGTCAACAATTGCAGGGGCAGGTACATCTCTCTTTACTACTACAACTGGGACCTCAGCACTGCCTGAGGAATCTGAGGCTGATTCAGTGTCAGCAAGTGGATCGGCAGCAGGTGCAGGAGCTACACCAGTATCAGCCACTGTAGGGGCTACAGGTACAACTTCAGCTGACTCTGCTGATTCAGACAGAAGGCCACTGAGATGAGGGTCATGGAGAGTAGTCAGTTTGTGGTGCCTCAAACCATGCATGGGTGACAGGCTCCCTGTGCGTGTGTGGACTGCTGGTGGCATGGCAAGAGCTGTAGTGCTGTTGACATCTACAACAGGCATCTGAAAAGGGTATGCATCAACAGAGGCTTAGGAGAAATCCTCTTTATAAATGTAAAGTTTTACTTATTTGTGGCCATCAAAAATCATTTGGTTAAATACAATGATTTACCAGAGTTAAAAACATCTTGCAGTCCACTTGTGATCAGTGCTCAAGCCTCTGGCAGTACAAATACCACGTGCCTGGTGGAGAAAATAACATGTTTGATTAAAAAATAATTGTGTTTAAGGGGAGCATTGGTGACCAGATCAATCATTTCCCTATGTTCTGTGATTAGCTTATCAGCAGGGCTAAAACTACATATATTAAATCATTCAATATTGTGGAAAACTAAACAGATGCTTTATGTACTTACAGCCATGGTGTCATTCAGGGGCACGCAGGCATCATCAATGCAATTAGCCTCAACTACAACATATTCTGCAAAAAAGATTGGCCTACCAGACACAACCTGAGACAATGTATTGACAGACACAAATTAGAACTTGAAGATGCATTAAATCTGGTGGGAAAAATAATTTAGACTGATTGTTTGGGTCCACCTGTGATGACATCCTTCCAACCTCCATAACAGTGTATGTTCCATTCACAGTCATGTTGTTGAAGGTTGCCAGAGAGGCTTGGACAAACTCCAGTGCTGTGGTGTCATTCAAGGGAAGGAGGGTATGACAGCCCACACATAGGTCCTCTGTTGATTCTATATGTTATCAAAGATAGAAATGCAGGGTTTTGTGTCTAGGGTGACACTCTTGTTACATCTTCTGAATGTAATGTGGAAGTCATATGGTTATAGTAAGGTTATGTGATGTGAAAGATTTACCTTCTGTTTTACACTTGAATGCTGTGACAGTCAGAGCTCCACTAACCCTCTTCAGCACCACATCACAGTCGCCTTCTATTGCCTGATTGGAGACAAAGAATCATTCCAAATAAAACAGTCAATTTGAACATTTTCTATTCTCATTAATTTACATCCTAAAATGATCAGTTTTCATTTCATCATCATCATTTGGTTGAATTCATATAGCGGATAAGACCTTCTGTGTACTAAAGGGTCTCACCGTTAATATTTTTGGCCTGACTGTGCAGTTGGCAAGAGGTGTGGGATCCAACACATGACAGTCAGTCTCCAGCAGATCAATTTCCAGCACGTATATGTCTCCATCAGGCTAAAGAGAGAAAAAAGGAAACATTATTTAGTTGTTAGTTTATCTATTCTGCTAGTTGTTGTATGATTGCCACATAGACAGAAGCCCCTAAAGTGTTATGTTGCCATATTTGCATTGATGAACATGCATATGCAGTTTTAAATGATAATGGAAAATAAAACATAGCTGAACTGTTGATTTATTATCTTTTCTGTCATGGTTGTGCAAATTGTTTGCATGCTGAGCCACGATAGACCAATTATTTAGGAACTTTGATTGATTGTGTCATAATTTTGGTGCAGACATAAAATAACACAATGGAAGGAAAGATGTGCAATGTTTAGGGCAAGTAAGGAGGTGTCCTCACCAAAATGTACTACTTTATCTAAAACAATGTGGATTTCCCTGGCATTTACTACACTTTTAAGCTTGGCAAATGTTTAGGGAATATTTTCTCTTTTTTATTATTAAGTGTACAAAGTTACACATTTATATTATAGTTCACAGTTTAATCTTTCACATTATGTAACCCTGTTATCCAGTGGTCATGAGGAAATTAATGTGATTAGTATTTTATAATGTACTGCATCCCATGTTCCTCAAAGTTGAAAAACAGGAAAAGAGAAGGCGTAAATTTGTAACATAAACACTACACCTGCTGACTTTACCTTAGTATAGATCTTGATGTCCTCAATCCTGTTCAGTGCATACTTGTAGCCATGAGTGTGCTGGTTATTGAGGTAATCCCGAGCCACCTGAGCAGCCTCCTCTGCCTCAGGGGAGTCACACTGAGGTCGTACAACATTTATCTGAGCCCAGACCCCCGCCAGTAGTCCCAGAACTACAGTAATGCCCAGGAGATTCATTTCTGTGAGAGAGATGAGAGATGCACAGGCAATCAAGAAGTTTCAGAGCATTTGAGAAGATGACAGATAAAGAGAAGGGGCCAAGCTCATGCAGCCTGGGGTACGTATATACTGTACTTTAAACAGGAAAACAGAGCCAAGTTATACACCATGATCATCCCCCTGACTCCTGCGTCACATGTGGGTGGGCTGTTTTAGGATTGCTGCCAAAACAAATGTACAGGTAAAATGACAAAGTCTGGCTGCGCAAAACAGTCTGAATTTAAACCATCAATGGTTCGCTGTATTTTATGGCTAAGCAACTGGAAACATCTCACACTATCTGTGATTTCCAGTTGATAGCTGTGCCAAATTGACACAATTTCTTCTTGGAATAAATATAATCCAAAATGTGTGACAAGCTTCATGTTCAAACACCCACATTGTGTAACCGGCAGTGGTGGAAGAAGTATTCAGATCCTTTTAAAGTACTAATACCTAACCGTGAAAGTACTCCACTACAAGTTAAAGTCTAGCAATCCAAACCTTGCTTAAGTAAAAGTATGTAAGTATTATCAGTGAAGTATCAAAATTATAAGTACTCATTGTGCAGTTAAAATGTTTCTTTTCAGTGTTTTACCATTATATATAAAGTTTTAGATAAATATTACTGCTGCATTAATGTGTATGTTGCATTTTACTGCTGTAGATGTTTAAGTTTGTGCTAATTTTAAATCCTTGTCAGGTAGTTTAATCTACAGCAATGCATCATATTCTATAAGATCATTTTATGTTTGCAGCGTTGCTGTCCTGTGAGAACCACATATCTCTAAAAAGTCAAAAACAACCCTTTTGTGACTGCTTTTTCCAGCTGATCCACGAGGATTTTTAAAGACTTTATTCAGCCTAAGAAGTAGGACAATATTCTCAACACATAAAGGAACACTTTATCCTTCCATGGAAAACAGAAACATTGCAAAGTGAAAAGTAACTAGAGCTGGCAGAAAAATGTATTGCAGTGAAAAGTACAATATTTTTCCCTGAGATGTAGTGGAGTAAAAGTATAAAGTTGCATGAAATGGAAATACTCAAGTAAAGTACAAGTACATCCATCAAAGTTGTTCTTAAATACAGTACTTGAGTAAATGTATTTTGTTACATTCCACCACAACCAGCTGCCAGCAGGAACTCAATGACTTGCTCAGGAGGGACATAGTTGAAGGACAGGGACAATGCTGCCGCCCACATATTTGCTCTGACCATATTGGGAGCTTTCATAATACACAAGTGTCTATACAGGACAGGACCAGGCTAGTAACAAAAATACTGATGAAGAAACTACTTGTGAAAAGACTCACTTTTATTGTCTTTATCTTTTGGTTTACTTTTCTATTTTCAACGCTATTTGAAAGACAATGTTTCCAATCCCAGAATATTTGAAGACTTTAAGACATAAAGTGAACACTGATTTCAATAACAGGGATCCCCACATATCCTGGTTATATATATATATATATATATATATATATATATATATATATATATATATATATATATATATATATATATATATATATATATATATATATATATATCCAAAATGATAATGATAAGCTCTCATAAGAAAATGGCCATTCTCAATGGCTTAGGCCTTATTTGCCAGTTCAACATAAAAAACAAATAAGTTATTATGAATAAATACAAGCTGTTTCTCTGCTAGCTGCAGATGCCTTTTACATTTGGTTAATGGTAAGAAGAAACAACCAATTAGACATTACGAGTATAGATATTTGGAAGTATTAATAATGCGACAGTGATGGCATTGCGAAATAATAAATCAAACGGGGTGAATTGTATTTTAGGAACATAGCTAGATACTGCTAGTGTCGCACCTTCTGAAACGTATAAATTATGCCAAAATAACAGAGGAATCTGACAGAATCTCAGCACAATCTACACATAGACCGTTAAAGGATCTACATTCTACAAATATCCCCATTAAAATGTGATTGGTCGGCGCATGAGTGACGCATTCCATACGCGACTCTCAATGTGGAATGTCTTGTACACATGATGCTAGTACGCTGCATGTTAAGAGCGTAGAACAGCTAAACACCGCGTTTTAAATTAAAAGTAAATTAATTCTCCAGGTAGTAGACATGGTAGACTTTTATCAGACAATAGTTCACCCCACTACGAAGTTTCAATGAAGTAAACGAGGCAGTAACGGTAAGGCAGAGAGGTTACAGCTAGCCGCTCACCATTTCTTACTCTCAGTTGTTGTGTCTTATAGCTATGTTGGCTAAGTTAGCAAGGGTATCTGCTTGGTCTCAGACGGGAGGAAATCAAATATTAATGTTTGTTAACTTACCTGTGTGGGCCATCTGTGGGTCACTCACACCTAGTAAGTTCCTTTGAACGGCTATTCAAAATATCCTTTCACAATGCATTGCGAGATAATCAATGCGTTTTGAAAGCTTTTGGATTCTACTAAAACATTGGAGGGGAATAGTAATTACTAAGTCATCTGTGCACACGAGATTGTCTGTTTGTTTTTTTTGTAGCTGCAAGCGAAGCGCTCAAGTTGGTGTGACTTAAGTATTCTATAAGTAAATATATGTGTGTGTTGTACAATACGTAAGTAGCGTTAATCAAGTAATTGTAATTAGTTACATGCCACCACTGCCTAGTTAACTGCCATATACCCAGCCATGCATAATAATGAAAAGTGATCAAGAAGTGATAGGGCAAACTATGTGTAACTTTAGCCCTGTCTTTTAATAACATCCATTCTGTATTCCAGCAGATGTTCAGACTGTGCATTACTCTACTTAAGAAGCCGCCAGAAGTGGATGCAATTACAAGGACAGCTGAGTAAACTATGGAGATTCTATAGAGGTGTGAGTGAGCCCATAAATACATCAGCATCCAACACGAGTACTCACCTTTCTACTTCAAGTCTACTGTGGTTCAGCTGGTAACAGCTGACCTGTAGTATCAAGTGAATGTGAATCTAAATCTGAAGCAGTCATTAGAGACAGTCGACCATGGCCTAGACAAATAAAATCCTGTTTCAGCACTGTTGCAGACGAGCTATCTGACTCAGACCTTCCAGCAGTTGAAAGGATACCCATAACTCCATTTTCTCATGTGACCCTCCATCGTTCAATCCAGTCAGTCTCTCCCAGATGCACCGAACACAGAGCCACCGAAGCAAAGCAAAATACCTCATGAGAAAAAGGGATTCCTGTCTTCAGTCAAAGGAGTTTCTCATCTCTCCAGGCGAACCAAGAGACGCTTATGTTGTAAATTACAGCTTTGGATGTGGAGGAAGCGGAGGGAGAAATATCGTTTTGGTTTATTCAGAGCAAAGAAAAGAGCTTGTGGGATCAGCCCTGGCCCCTGCCTCAGTGTAAAGACACAATCACTGAAAAATGAAAGCAAGGTCCCAATTTACCACACAACAAACCTTGACAGTTCAGTCATTGCATCAGCTCTTGTGTCACCTCTCGGATGTGATACTGGAGGTTCCGAGGGCACTTTGAGAGGGCAGAATTGCCTGTTGAAGCTGTGTGAATCTGTCAGTCTATCAGAAACGTTCATTGCTTCCAGTTCCTTGCAGAAACTGGTTACAGACTCAACTATTTCTGCGGGTATCATCAATCAAATCATGCCAACAGAGATGGTGCCATCTCAGAAAACAGAAACTTTGATACAGCTCACTGAAACTACAGACCCTTTGAAACTTTCTTGCACTGTCAAAGACCTGTTGAGTACAGACAGGGATGCATGTGGGTTAACTACACACTTTAAAGAACCAAGGACAATGGTACCAGCTCAAAAGCTTGAGGTTGACAGCCCCTCGGGACAATTCACTGCTGCCAGTTTAGGTCAAGACCAGTCTACAAACACAGACACTGATGAGAGAATCACCAGTAAAAGGGCTGCATCTTCTCAATCTGATATCAGCCTACTGACAAAGGACATCCATGGTATACCTATTTTCACGTTTATTATTCTCCCCACCCCCCACACACACACACACGTTGTTTTTGGTTTACATTTCTGTTTTTCATAGCTATTTGAAATGACAATGTTTCCATGTTTCTCTAGAATTTCTTGATGACTTCTACAAAATATATGGAAGTTTCATCCCATTACAAAAGAGAGACGTGTCGAGACATCTGGAGAGGAAGTTTAACACTGATTTCAGCGACAGGTACATCTTTGTCAAAAATCTGAATCTGGCTGTTCTGAATCACTTTATACCATTTCATTGTCTCTGTTTGCTTGATAAAATCACTTAACAGCAGTACTTTTTTGTTGTTGTAATTTTTAAAGGTTGAGGAGGTGGGGTATTCCAAGTGGTAACTGTGATGATTTTATCCCTGGACCAACTGTATTGTATTTTTCTACTCGTGCAGGAAAAATGCCATCTTCTCTGAAGTTGCCAAATACCGAACTGCCATCGTTCAGAAGCCTGTTGCTTCCTTCCAGGTGGTCTACAAGAAACACACACTGACACTGGATGACTTGTCCACACTGGCAGATCAGAACTGGCTCAATGACCAGGTCATCATCTAACACACCAAGACTTGTGACCTTGTTTTTTATGGAAAGATTTACATGATGAAGAAAAGCCTGAATGTTTTTACTGATGTTTGTTTTTTCTTCCTGCTTAAGGTCATGAACATGTATGGAGAATTGATTATGGAATCTGCCCATCACAAGGTAATCTTAAATTCTACCTAGATAAAATGTTTTTTTCAGATAGGTAATGTTTTTACCTGCCAGGGTTATTGATATATTGCCAGTAATTAAAGGAATAGTTTGACATTTTCATTGATAATTTGGGAAATGTGCATATTTAGTTTAACAGGGTTATATTAGGTACTATGTCAGAGTCAGACCAAGTGACTACCTTGAGACTTCATCGCCATGAGTTTGCCAGGTAAGAGGTGTAAACAAGGGCTTTAGGTAATCATACCTACCTATAATTGCAGAATTGCCCTATTTCTCTTATCTATACAGTACTTGAAAAACTTAGATAAGATAATAACAATTTTTGAAAATCTATCAGGCCGAGATCTATACTTTTCTTTTTTTTAAAGATTACCCAATGTGTTTGAATGGCATAGTCTGACTGGTATAAAACCATATTAACTAGCGCAGGCCTAAATTATTTTAGTTTTGTCATTTTTATCTCCTTTTGTCCCAATTCTTAGGTCCATTTCCTCAACAGCTTCTTCCACAGGCAGCTCATGACTAAAGGATATGATGGTGTTAAGAGATGGACAAAGCAGGTTAGGTCTAAGATGGAAGTGGTGTGATTCTCAGTTTAATATAGATTGCTGTTTTCATGTTACGTAAAGATTTAGAAAAAAAACCTGAAAACTTTTTATTTTTTAGAGAATAGAAAGCCGCCTTAGTGGCTTGAACCCCTTCTTTTTTTGCACAGGTGGATTTGTTTTCTAAATGTTTGCTTGTGGTGCCGATCCACCTGGAGGTTCACTGGTGTCTGGTGACAGCTGACATTGTCAAAAAGAAGATCTGCCTTTACGACTCTCAAGGGAACGCACTCCAAAAGGTTGCAAGGGTATGTATTTTATTTTTGTCACTCTAACAACTTACTTAAACATTTCAGTTGCTTTTCCTTGCAATAAGTTTTTATCTGTAAGATATTGTAAAACTGTTTTCCTTTATGCTTTGCTTATTATAGAACATCCTGAAATACGTGATGTCAGAAGCAAAGGAGAAGAAGCAAACAGATTTTGAGAGTGGTTGGGCAGTATCGTTCGATGAGGTATGTTCTGCTGGTGTTGTAGCGTGTGATGGTAGACTACATGAGCTGCTAGTGGTACAAAGGGTGAAAGGAAAAAAAAACAGACCCG
Organism: Percina caprodes; assembly: GCA_013375575.1. Classification (NCBI taxonomy): domain Eukaryota; kingdom Metazoa; phylum Chordata; class Actinopteri; order Perciformes; family Percidae; genus Percina; species Percina caprodes. The sequence continues at coordinate 3,089,881 of JABXJD010000030.1, read as the reverse complement.
TTGTGATTTCTTGTCTCCCCCTGCTGTCCTTTGCAGATAATCCCACAACAGAGCAATGAAAATGACTGTGGAGTTTTTGTCTTGGAGGTACCAACATGCATGTCAAGCTTAATATACAGTACATGACTTCAATTATTATGGTGTCTGACTGTTTGAACTCATTACATACTAACTCTATTTTTGATCTCATTTACAGTACTCTAGATGCCTTGCTCTGGCAAAACCTCTGCAGTTTTCACAGAAGGACATACCAAAGATACGCAAGAGGATCTACAAAGAGCTCTGTGACTGTAAGCTCCATGAAGAGGGCTGAAGGCTATTGTATGTATGCATTGCAATGAGTGGATACTGTATGGCTCAACCCAGGAGGAGTGTCTTTAATCGGGTGCACTTTTCATGCTAAATCACAATCCTTGTATGATTACTGTATTTATACGATTAATATGTAATCAGGCATGTTATTTAACAAAAAGATCTTTATATTCCTGTTAGACCTCGACTTGGAGTTTACACATCAACAGTGGACCTACAGAGCCTTACCGGTTGGAATTTGTATTTGAATTTGTAAGTCTAATTTTGCTTTGTTTGACATTTGTTGGCACCAGATGTTAATAGAAGCTGTATGTATTGTTTGTAAGGAAACTGGAATCGGCATTGAAATGCATAATAGAAATACAGTATGTATGTAAAGTTTTAAATAAAAGCAGACCGCTTCCAAACATTTCATAAAGTTTATTTTATGTTTTCACTGTACTGGTCAGGTACATGTATTCTGCATGCAGAATAGCATTTGTCATTTATATTGTGGTACATACACGTGTAAATACACAACTTTCGAGCTATTGACAGGTATTTAATTCATATCCAGTAGATTATGGCTGTAATTGAGTGTGTCCCTGAACAGTTATAAAACACACTGATTTGAAAGCAGTGCTCCAGACAACAAGTGGATATGTAAGGCACAAGACAAACTGGTTTTCAGTATTGAGAACCAGATCAAATGTATAAATATACTTTAATAAATATGGAGCAACATGTAAAATTACCAAATGCATCTGTTCACAACATACATTTCTATTACTGACCTTGTCAGTACACTAGATATAATAAAGTACAGTTTCAACAAATATTGCAATTGTTTCCTGTCTCTTCTTGTGAGCTCACTCTGTAGTGTTGAGATCAGAAAAACTTTCATCGGTGTAACTTCATTAAATACATTTGGACTCATATTAAGGTAAAGAACAGAAATCTGAATTCATCAACAGATGTGGCTCTCTCCCTTTTTTTCTAAAGCATCACAGACCAGCTGTTGTGCTGTGTGCAGGTTCCTGATAACACATCATTTTTAGGGTACTAAATTTGCTCAAATGAACTCCAGTGTGACCCTCTACCTAGGCTAAGTTTAGTCCAGTTCGATCATAATAGACAGTCAGGGGCCTAATCGTCGAAGAATCCCCAGTCAATTTCTGGCTCATCGTCGAGGCGTATCACAAGGTAGGACACCAGCTGGAAGAGGTTCTGCCACACGCCCAAGAAAAGGTACAAGTAGAAGTCGCTGACGTCAATTTGGCAGTGTTTCCCTGAGTAATTTATATCGCACACACACTCAAAACTGTTCACGTAGTTTATACAGAAGCCTCCGTACATACACGGGTAGAGGCGCATTCATCCACATCCTTTTCACACCTAGAAGGAAACAAGACAATAGGATTATAGATTAAGAACAAAATAAGTCACCATGCAATACTCATTTTTGGGGGGATTGTCAGTACAAGCAACAACTTTAACATTACACGTAGCCATTCAATTCATCGATCATCAAAATATTGTAGATGGTAGGCTAGCTTTAATCACAGGCCCCGCTGGGTTTTGGGTTTAAAAAAGTTAATTATTCCTATTTTCAAAATGTATCACAGACATCAAAATATCAAATCTGAGTGGCCTTGTGGGAATATCTAGCGACCTCGTGTGGAGCCATTAGGTGTTGACCCCTATAGGGCCGAGTAACCTCGCTGGTCAGCAAAGAGGATTAAACGTCATTTATGTCCTACCACTGTCCTGTGAAACCAGACAGGCAGTAACAGGTGTTGTCTTCTTCAGAACAGTTCCCTCCATTAAAGCAGCTGTAGTTCCATCTTGTACCCATGCATGTAGATACAGGCAACTTAGGAAGTCTTAACAGATAAAAGAGCACAAGGACATATGTCAATATCCTCTAGATTGGCACTGGTTGAATAATATTTATTTAATGTATTGAAACAATAACATTTTTTTTTTCTGTGTTATGTAAAAGCACTTACAGATGGTTTTCAATGTACCATGGGATTTCAGGAATTTTCTCCCTGTAAGAGACCAGTCTGTAAATGAGTACAACTCCGACCTCGTTAACCTATTACAGATGTATGCTGCTGTACGTTTAATGTCACAGAGATATTAATAAACTGTGGAAGAACTCACTCGCAGTATTGGCCCGTCAGATCCTTAGGGCAGAGGCATGCGTAGTTTGTGAAACCTTTGAGGCACGTGGCACCTTTGCTGCAATTGCTGTTTTCACACATATCAACTTCCAGCTCACACTGTATTCCACTGTACCCTGGCTCACACACACACATGAATCCCCCCGATAGGTTGATGCAGTTGCCGTGGATGCAGGGGCTGGAGTTGCAGGTGTCTGATGGGGCTTGACACAGAGGTCCCGTCCACTCAGAGGGACATGTGCAGTGGTGCAGGTCAAACTGGTCCTCACACACACCCTGGTTATTACAAGGGTTGGGTTCACACACACTGGCTCCCCAGCAGCCGTATTGAAGCGCATCATTGCCATTTATCCTCGTAAACTGCTCCTCCTGAGGTCTGGGGAGGTTCAACTCTGTGTCCAGATAGAAAGGGAGAAGAAGGCCTCCGATCTCCACCGGGCCCAGACAGCCAGACAGGTTTACTCCCGTGTCCAGGCTCAGTCCCCCCAGGAAAATGTCTGCTTCCTCCCTAAGAAAATCAAGGTCACCCGCAGCTGTTTTGGACATGCTTAGCTCTATCTTGCCTCCATCCACTGCCATGATCCACCTGGAGGTCGGGAGTGTCTGGTTCTCCATGCTTAGCTCCACAGTGTGCCACTCTCCATCACTGACTGGACCCTGGCTTTGAACTGTCACCTTGAGGGAATCCTTGTCAGCGCCAGCTTGCAACTCCATGACCACATGAGAGTCCAGGAGGGAGATGGCGAGATAGTCCGCGTCCTTTTGTGCATGCAGTAAGGTGGCAGCGGACTGTCTTGTGCGGAAGCTGAGGGAGACACTGCAGAGGCTGTGCTTAATCTTCCCGTTGCTCCGGTAGTGCAAAATGCTGCTTTCAACCCGAAATGTCACGTTAGACAAACCTGAGGGAGAAAAATGTAAAGTTTCTAAATTGTAATTAAATGTTTACTATTTACTGTAGTTTTCTCATTCATCTGATCTAAGACATAGTTCCCAAACTTCCTAAAATTATTTCTGCTTTACATTAAAGCTTCTGAAAACTTGACTAACTTAACATCAGGCTATTAAGCAGTTATTGCCCTCTCTGGTTGAGAGTTTCAAACTTGTTGGATTGGTTGTGTCCTAAAGCACCTGTACATCCCTGCAGGAAGGTAAAAAATCAAACCAAGAGGTTATCAAAAGGTTTCAGGGGTTTTAAGGTATTTGGTACTCATGACTTAATAGCAAACAATCGGTTAAAATTAAAGTTTTAAAAAGAAAACCTTTTTTGTTATTATTTATGTTTATGTAAAAATCTACTTCATCTGGACTGTGTGTCCTAATTGATGCATGGTAGTATGTATCTTCTTTTCCCAACTGAGCCCACTTCAAATGAGTATGAAAAGCACAGCTAAAAATACAGCTAAAATTACTGTCCTGTCAATAAATGCCAAAAAAAAAAAAAGTCAGTAATAACACAAGGAGAAAATTAAGAGAAGAGAAAAAAAAGCCTTTGAATGCAGAAAGTGAGAACTTCATAAATGGTAAATGTGTGTGCAAATACAACCATGTGATGGTATGAAAAACAGAACAAAAAAAAGAGGCTTGGACTGGCAGCTTCTCTGGATCAACATGTGACATCGCCAGAAAGACTTGTCATCATAAACGTCAACAGGCATGTGGCAGTAGACTTAGTCTGACCAGGGATTACCACGTCTTAGAGGAATCCTATGTAGGATCCCTGCTTCACTGTTGTTCCCTTCTGTAATCAGCCACACTGTAATTAATCAGTACCTGCCCCAGTGAGACCGCACATTGCAGACGGTCCCTCCAGTGGGTACAAACTAAGACAAAAAATGGGCTAGTATAATGCAAGGCTTACACATGTATTATGGATCCTTTTTTTTCCGTTTCAGGGTGGTTGTACACATTATACTTCATAGATCCTATTCCTTGGCCAGTCTTAGAAAGACATTCTTTTAGTTGTCACATGTTATTTCTAAGACAGGAATAAAGCAACAACAGGTCCTCATTTTAAGACACTAACACTCAAAGCCCTGAGAGCGGGGTTGACAAACAGCAGAGGCTGGGCAGGGAGACAGCTCACACCATTTCACCTCCTCACAGCGCTGCCCTGCAGTGTTGGGGGGGCAGTTACAGATGAAATCATCCCATATGGAGTAACACACTCCCCCGTTGAGACAAGGGTTGACCTAATGAAGAGAGAACAACCCAAATAAATTAAGCCTAGCCTTCTGTATGTTATACAGTACCCTCATTCGTTATTAGTGCAGATAAGAAATCTATAAAATCTGTCACTAGTGTAGCACATTAAAGACAATATAATGATTGATATAACTCACAACACAGGCATTGTCACTGATGCATCCTTGTGAAACATTGATGAGTTGCTCTAGGCTGTATGATTCCACTGGAGTTACAATGGGATAGAACTGCAGTCTTTTGCTGTTAATCCTCAGATCCTGGACACATCCCTTAAAGTAGCCACCAAACGAGGCAGAGGCCCTTGAGTCCGGTAGCCCCCCAACGTAAACCAGATCCCCAGGATGGACCTGGATGGGCCTAATGGGAATAGAACCCTGGCTCTGGGCTGACTGGAGCAACATGGCTGCCATCCCTTCCACCTTCACAGTCACCAGATGGAAATGTCCGTCACTGACCTTACGTTGACCAACAAGGGTCTCAAAGTTATTAACCTGAACTTTGACCCTGCCCTCTTCCATCCACAGGCGAAGGTACTGGCTGGTGCTGTTGGCTAGGATGAGGAGCAGGCCCCTGGACTGTCTGGTGCGAATGAACATAGATATAGTCACAGTATCACCTGGGTCATTGTCCAAAGAGAAGAAAGCATAACTCCCCAGGTCTTTGTTTCCAAATCTTGCTGTGATATACTCTGCATGGGCACAGGGGAGAGAAAAAAGCTTCCACAGTCAAACTTAAACAAAACCTGATGAAAAGAACATCTTAAAGGAATAGTATGACATTTTGTAAAATTTCATTGGTTTGTTTTCTCAGCAGCTTCTTCTTTTCAATGAACAAAGAGCACTCTGCTTTGGCAGGAGTCTATATGTGGACTGGTGAGCTACTGAAACTCACGTTTTTTTAATCCTCATCCCAGGTGTTGCTAAAGGCCTCCTAATGCATGACTGTCTGGCTGAACTCAGTGCTATTTCTACTTTCTCTGTAAGCTCCTTTAAAGTTCACTGACTCATTTTATCATTCTACATTGAGATTTCTGCACTGACACTAATGAGGTTAAACTTGACTCAACCTTTACCTGATATTACACATAGACACACATAGAATGTCAAAGTCAGTCAAAAATGTCTAAATATATCCGTTCATACAACTAAGCCTTCTGTTTTATGCAAATCTAATCTACATTTAAAACACGCCAATAAAACCTACACATTATACAGACACACATCACAAATCGTCATCCCCTGGTAACTCCTGCTTGTCATAGTCCCACTATTTTCTAGATTAAATAACACTTTTTGTTAAAAGTGCCAACATGGTGAGGCCTCATTACAGCAAAAATTTTTATTTTTTAAGTGATATACTTAAGTTTGCTCATGTTTTCTTAGAGGAAAGAGACAAAAAAGCAAGAACATATTTTGGGAACTGAACCACAGTTGGTTGCATTGAACTTGTTTCAATACATGTGAAATGACAGGCAGTGGTGCTAATGTGTGTATGGTTTACCCTCTGCACAGTTGTTTCCCTCATATGGCCTTTGGCACTCACACATGTAGCTCCTCCAGCCTTGGCTCACACAGCGCCCTCGGTTCTGACATGGGCTGTCATCGCACTTGTCTTTGTCGCTGCATCCCACAGTGATGTTTTCTTGGGCATCTGAATCTTCTGGCACTGTAGCAGGCAACACCAGATGTGAGTTCACAAGCACATCTCTGAAGCAGCCCAGAAAAGCAGGAGGGTAGTCTGCTTCATCTCCTGCTCGGCCTGAACCCCAGATCGCCCCGACTGCTCCTATGAAGAGGCTTTGACGAACTGTTTCTGGCTCGGGGAGAGCAGAGGCTTGCTCAAGCAGCTGGATTTCAGTGCTAAAGTCTCTGGTGCAGCTTCCTGCACTGCAGAGCAGCCTGATGAGGCTGACCACACCGCCCAGTGATGCTTCCACTGTGTGCCACTTGTTGTTGGACAAGTACTCGGGCAGCTCCTGAACCAGCGTGCTGGAGCCTTGACCTCTCAGGCTGCGGAGGGAGAGATGCCCGTCTATGAGCTCAATGCTGAGGAGCAGGTCATCTACTCTGCGCTGCAAGAGGGTGCCGACCGGTCTCGCTGTCCTGAAGCTGAATGTCACATTAAGAGGAGCCTCTGGGTCGAGAAGCTGAGTCTCTATGTACTTGTAGCCTCTGGACTCAAATGAGAAGACGGTGGGGGTCTGGCATTTAGGGCCGGTGAAGCCAGCAAGGCAGATGCATGTATAAGTGTGCTGATCATTAACAAGTAAGGGAGAGCATATTCCTCTATTCTCACATTGGTTATCATCACAGCCTGTAAGTGCAGTCGTGCAGTTCTCTCCCCCATATAGGCGCCCATTTTGGCTTTGTTGGGAGCAAAGGCATCTGAAACCTCCACTGTGGCTCTCACATTGACCACCATTATGGCATAGCTTTTGTTCACATCCGTTGATGTTCTCGTTGGAGAAAGTGCCTGGAGAGACAAATACAATCCATTATTACTTATTTAAAACAATCAAAAATGAAACTGCATGCACATTTTAAACACGTGTCAGTGAGGTTCAGCACACAGTCCCAAATATGTGTGTAGTAGCAAATTAACTGACAGAATAAAGATAAGAAAGGAAAACATAAAACACTAATATATCTGCCAAAATTTAAAGCAACTATACAAATGCATGTTGTGCTTTACACTATAAACTTGTTGAACACCTCAGCCAAAATAAACATAACAATGATCAGGTTAGATGACAATAGGAAAAAATACACATTTCCAAAGAATAATCATCTCTGATTACAACATACATACTGTAAACATTACCTGTATAAAGCAACCATAACATCCACATATGCACGCTGAAACTCAACATTGTTTTCAACAAGTCATCAAAATTATGAGATGTTTGGCAATATCTTCATTTCAGGTCAAAGACTTCTCCATCGCCTCCGTGCTTGTATCTGTTCACTGGAATGCTTGGAGCGATGCAAGTCAGATAGGAGGGATTAGGCTAATGCACTTACAATGTATTATACATTAAATGTGTTGGTGAAGGGAGGGGTTCATTCACGAGACTAGTTTGAGTAACTAAAAAATTCCTCCCTAGACAGAAGTGTAATGTACGCTTATATAAATGTTATACAGTGTTTAGTTTCTCTTTGTTACAACTTCAGTCTTATGTAGAAGGAAATATTGCCAAATGCAGCTATAAATACACATCCTGAAACATGGTAATACATATAAAATGCACATATGCACATGCAAACCCATGTGTACTACAGAGCGTGTCCTCCGTTGGCTGCAATGGACCGAGGCCCAGTCTTTGAAAGAAGCAAACTGGTGGTTCTAATCTGGGAATATCTTTGTCATTTAAACAGTACTGAAATCATCATTAGTAATTGCCCTGAAGAGCCCTAACAGCATTTAATTGGCTTGTTAGTACGGTTTCTTTTACAGTTACTTGTTCTGGCTCAGGTTTGACAATGGCACCCACAGTGTATTATGGCCAAGAATTTGGGGCCATGATCTAATATATTAAAAACTATTAAATAAAGTGCAATGTTATCATTATATTAGAGCACATGTTTATTTTGGAAGCATGTGTGTAATACTGTGTATGCAAATATAGCTGGTGTATTTGCACACACGTTCAAATAGATTGATAGTCATATATTCAACCTTGAGAGACCATCGGGGGAATAAGTTATCAAATATTCAATTACAATTTAAAAATACTTTGTGACAAGTTAAAGTCCTGCATTTAAAGTCTTACTTATGTAAAATTAGGTATACAATCAGCAAAATGTACGTAAAGTTTAAAAGTCTAAAGTACCAAAACTGTTATAGTACTGAAGTAAAGTAAAAAATACCTCAGAATTGCACTCAAATTTGAGTATGTATTTGGAAGCTTTCCGCCACAGTAAAAGACATGGGAGAAAATTAGCTTTCAAACTGCATTACCCATGATACCCTTGTCTCATGAACTCTTCCGTGTATAATGCACGACAAACACGTCCTCTTAGTTTTATTGGTGTTTGACTTTTAATGCGTTACATAGAACATGCATTAGCAAAGGTATCGTACCAACGTTTGTTTTTCTCACGCGGTTTGTACATTTTTTTTACTTTTGTTTACGCCACGAGAGCTTTTGAGGACAAAAGCCGAAAACAGCCAATGGACGAACGGTTTATTACTGTGTCCGACATTTCTGGAGGATGGGAAGATGGGCGTTGCAGATACGATACTCAGGAACTTTATATTCCTGCGTTTGTTTTCTACAGTAACGATACGTGTGTCAGCTGGAGTGTACGATGATTTGTAAACGCTGCCCGTATATATAAGGTAAGACTTGTTTTTTAAAACGTCCCGATATAGATCTCAATTTCCGGGGTAGCAGGGAGGGTCGTTTGTCAACACTCTCCTCGGAGGGGGGGCCCGTCCGTCAGACTCTCATGTTAGGATGTTAGGGGTCCTTGAGGTGGAAAGCCAAATTACAAATGCAACCGTCTTGACCGTCAGGATAGCAGTACGGTTACTAGCTTAATTTCACATCTCCGTGAGGCCTGTATAGTCTTTTGAGCACAGTGTTGATAACAGTTAGCAATTCTCTCTCCTTTGTGTTAACATATGAGAAAAATATACCTAAAATGTTCTGAATTGTGCTCTTTTTTTTTTAATGCAGAATTTTCACATGGATGATAACTTGTCACCACAATGTACTATTCATGTTAGCTTCATGCTGTTACTATTATTGTGTTGTTAAAGTCAGGTATGTTTACATTCTAAGCCATTTGTCTAGTAAAATCAGATTGTCAAATCTGAATGAAACCCCAGTCGTTGAGAGTTGCACATTAAATCTCAGCACTGTTTGTATTCCTTTGGTTTTCAGGAGTGATTCGTGGTCGCCCACCAGGCTCACCAATGAAGAAAAAGCCTTGTAATCCACTGCGTCTCAAACGCAGCAGGCAGCCCAGTGCCAGCAATGGATGTGTTACGGAGCCGAGCACTCTGCTGAGCTCCAACGCCCAAGCAAACTCTGAAACTGTCCCAGAATCAACATCACCAATCAGGCACATGGCTATGTCTCAGCACAGTCACAACCTCCTCAAATTCTTAAATGAGGATCGGACCCGACAGAGGTTCTGTGATGTGTCTGTGTCAGTGGGTGGGAAACTCTACAGTGCCCACAAGGTTGTGTTGGCCCATGGGAGCAGCTACTTCCACGCTGAGCTGTCCAAGAACCCTGCTACAGCGCATGTGACTCTGGACCATGTGGAGGACTCTGTTTTCCAGCACCTGCTTGGCTTTTTGTACACCTCTGAATGTGTTGTCTCAGAGACGGATCTCCCAGCTCTAACTGAAGCAGCCCGGTTCCTGGACATGATGGATATACTTAAGTTGCTGTGTGAAGAAGGAGACAGCAACAACCCAGTACGTGTGATCCAGGCACAGGATGAGATAAGAGAGTCTCCTGAGGCGGAAATGACCTCAAGTGACTCGCCAGCAGGTGACACAGACATCCAGAGCCTGGGTGATATTCAGTGCACCATGTGCAGTCGGCAGTTTAGCACTGCAAACTCCCTGCAGAACCACTTGGCTGAGAGTCACACTAATGCACAGCAGGAAACCTCAACTGAGAAAGGGAAGACAGCAGCTGAGAGGACTGCTATCATGCGGAGATCACCTCGCAGGAGGAGAACACCCACCAAGTATCAGAGAGACAGTGTAAGAGACAACACTCCTGAGGAGAAACAAATGACTGTATTACCAAGAGAGCTAGATGAAGAAAGAATAGAAGAAGCAGAAAAGGTGGTTGTGGAAAACCAAGCTCCCAAACTGGATGCGAACGAAACATCTAAACCAGCTCAGGAGGAGGAGGAGGAGGATGAAGAAGAAGGAGACATGAATGAGGATGTAGTTGCCCAGAGGAAAGTTGTTAAGGTTTGCACAGCAGACAAGAACGCAGCTAAGCAGGGTTCTGATGTAGAAAGGACAGAACACCAGGCTGATGGACAGGTGGAAGTGCAAGTGCCAGCAGCAGGAAGCACTACACAGGGTCCAGTGTACCCTGAGGGTCTGGCTCCAGTCATCATCCAAACCTCCAGCAAGAAGATTCTTAAGTGCCCCAAATGTGACAAGACCTTTGACCGTGCAGGTAGGAACCATGGAGTAATGTCTAGACTATTAGTGGTCTCATTGATGTTATCTCTTAGTAGCTAGGTTAATACAGTAGTTGTTGTTGTTACTGTGGAAGGGTAGTTGTATTAGTCAATCAGCCATAGCGTACCATGCCAGACTGAATCATCTCAAGTATCTTTCTTTATTACATGGTTAAGGGGTATGGCTGCGCAATTCTTCTTTTAAATTTTTTTAATCAATGACTTTGTGTTATTTTTCAATTAACTGATTCATCATTTGGTCTATAAAATGTCAGAAAATAGTGAAAAATGCCCATCCTCTTTTACCAGTACTGATACTATATATTAACCTGTTCACATACTTGCATTTTATAGGGAAGTATGAGAGTCACACCAGAGTGCACACAGGAGAGAAACCATTCCAGTGTGACATCTGTCTTCAGCGCTACTCCACCAAGTCTAACCTGACTGTACACAAGAAGAAGCACACCAGCGATGCACCTATCCAGAAGAAGGAGCACAAATGCCCCTTCTGCAACAAACTCCATGCCAGCAAGAAAACCCTGGCCAAGCATGTCAGAAGGTGAAACCCTTTAGTAACACAATACCCATTCTGCTCAGTGAGCAATCTACCTTACGGTCTGTTTGCTTTGGTTATTAAGTTTACCTTTGGCTCACAAAGTTAGCCATGCCAGACTACACAATCAAATATATAATCCTTATAATATTAGGATAATTAAAATATTCTCAGAGAAAAATGTAAAACTGGGCATCTGATGGTTTGGTGTCTCGATAATATTATCTTCCTGGTTAGCTATCTGTAGGATCTTGCTAGCTGTCATTGTTGTTGATTTGAAAACAACCCTATATCTAATAAAAGCTAATCTTAGTTCTGCATAGCTGTTGTACCATTTTAATTGCCTTGATATATTTTCTGGCAGAGTTAAGGAAGTCAAAAAAGTTTGAAAGTTTGAATTTTGGAAACCTAGCTACATGTAATTACATTAATTACTACAATTATATTTTTTAAATCTGATTATAGCCCTAGAGACAAAGTTCACCAAAATTATTACAATTCATCCTGTGAGGGAAATGAATGCCCCATACTATATTTCATGGTAGTCTGTTCAAAAGTTGTTCAGATATGGCTGGGTGACATTCCTAGAATCCCGTTGTGTTAGCATTGCTGAAACTCTACAATTTTACACCTTCACTTAAGTTGGTATGATTATAGAATGTCAGTAAAAAAGGATGATTTGGAGAACAATTAGCCTAGTCAGGTGAACTTAACTTTGGAAGAATAGTTTATGTGTTAATTTCAACGGTGTTGTGTGTAAGTATTAGGAAAAAGGGAAATTAATTTTGTAGAGGTAGTTCCACAATGGATCTCTATGATGGCAACAACTATGGTACCTACAATCATTTTGTGTGATAATGTCATGTATTTTCACTGTCCTGCCAGGTTTCATCCAGACCACATCCAAGAGTTTCTTACCAAGAGGAAGAGGAAGAGTGAAGGCTGGAAATGTGCTGTAAGAATATATTTCAGTCATATTATTGCCTGACTATGTGTACTGATCTGAAAGTGCTAATATTATGCTTTTGGCTTTTCCCCTTTGTTTTATCGTTATACTGTATATCTTTTTTGTGCATGAAATAGGTTTACAAAGTGAAAAAGCCCAATGTCCACCCGAAAGGGACTTACCATCTTCAACAGAAAACAATGTTCACAAACTGCTCCAAACAGCTCTATTGTAGTCTGTGACAAATGTGTGTTACAAAGTTGCACGTTTGTGTAATGCTCGCCCAGCTGCTTGCCTGGCACGCCCTCATACTCTGCATCTGACTCGGTAGTAGTTTTTACCTAGGCGCTGCGCATGTGCGAATCTCAACAATGATGGAATAGAAGTGAGATGCCTCACTCTGTAGCTAAAACAGAGAGCTCAACACACAGAGTAAAAACTCTGTAAAAACAGAGTAAACCTATTCTGATACCTCTAAATACAAGTATGAACCTGAAAATGAGCATAATATAAGCACTTTAAGTAGTAAGTAGATCATGATGAAGATGATGAATAAATGCATTTTTGCAATTTAAGAGTAATACTTTGATTTTAACGGTCTCTAACCTTTGAATCTCCTGTACCAGATTTGTCTGAAGACCTTCACTCGCAGGCCTCATCTGCAGGAGCACATGATCCTGCACACCCAGGACCGGCCTTTTAAATGCTCCTTCTGTGATGAATTCTTCAAGTCCAGGTTTGCCAGACTGAAACACCAAGAAAAGTACCACTTAGGTGAGAATTATACAGTAAACTAAATAAATTCTTAAGCTCTTAGGGTTAAAAATAAACCTTAACTCTTGCTATTAGAAAAGCTTTTTTAACAATCTCTAACCTATATAACCTTTAAATGTCACTGTTGTGATTGACTGTGCCAATCAATGAAAGTTTGCATCCTTTTTCATTTTCAGGGCCCTTTCCCTGTGAGATTTGTGGCCGACAGTTTAATGACACAGGCAACCGAAAGAGACACATTGAGTGCACACATGGCGGCAAAAGAAAGTGGACCTGCTTTGTTTGTGGGAAATCTGTAAGGGAAAGGTACCTCTCTAAACTTCCCCCAGATTTCCACAACTTATTTTGACTTTCTTAACTGAAGAACTGAAACTGTGCTGCTTTATTGAGAGGCATGTTTTACTTCTTATAGGACAACCTTGAGAGAGCATTTGAGGATCCACAGTGGGGAGAAGCCTCACCTTTGTAGTATCTGTGGCCAAAGTTTCCGTCACGGCAGCTCCTACAGGTTGGAGCGCTGACATTTGAGAATGTGTTTGTGGATGTTTTTAAGCTCAGTTTTTAAATATAAATGATGTTAAATATAATGAAAAAACTATTCTTTGGACAGGTTACACCTGAGAGTCCACCATGACGACAAGCGTTATGAGTGTGATGAATGTGGGAAAACCTTTATACGCCACGATCACCTGACCAAACATCAGAAAATACACTCTGGTACGGCATGAGACAAACAGCAGTTGATTCTCGTGTGGCTTTTTTTGGCATCTTTGGTGGCAGTGTCTTGGTTTGTGTCATTCACACATTTCATTTTGTTTCTTGTTACAGTACAGTGGGAAATACTGTTACTTTTTTCACTGTTTCCAGTCTGTATTTACATGTTTATTACAGGTGAAAAAGCACACCAATGTGAAGAATGTGGTAAGTGCTTCAGGCGCCATGATCATCTGACGGTCCACTACAAAAGCATTCATTTGGGAGAGAAAGTTTGGCAGAAGTATGTTATCTTTCAAATCACAGTCACACTTTTTTCTAGTAATGTTGTAAAAATGGTAATATTCCTTTAGCCTCCTTTGTGTTCTTTGTTTTTCTCTCTGTTAATACGGACTCTGTCAACAGGTATAAAACCGCAGTGCATCAGTGTGAGGTTTGCAAGAAAGAATTTAAAGGGAAGTCCAGTCTAGAAATGCACTTCAGGACCCACTCAGGTGAGGAAAAATAGAAGTCCATGAATATATTTGCTTGAAAACATTTATAAAAACAGAAAGTTGCATTTATGAGGTCATATGGGGGCAAAGTTACCTCCCCTTTCTCTACTTTGCCCGCCCAGAGAATTTGGCTCACCCATTAGAGAGAGAGAGAGAGAGGGCCACACCCCCACTCTCCATCTTGCCCCCTCAATAGCTACACACTCAGAAATGGCACATACTAGGGAAAGCTCATTGTGGGACTGGCTCTAGTGGCTGTAATTCTGCACCAAGGCTGAATTTTGGGAAAGAGACAGTATTAGGGGACCACTAAGGTCTTTATAAAAGCATCCAAAAAGCACCTTGTTATGGGACCTTTACCTCTTACTAATCCTTGGTAGAACACATCAAAACAGTCAATTATTATTCTTAAAAACAAGGGTGCAGTAGAAATGGCTATCTAATAACACTTTTTGATGTTTTCTTCTGGTAATGTGACAGGTGAGAAACCCCACAGATGTCCCGAGTGCAACCAGACATTTCGGATCAAGAAGACCTTGACTAAGCACATGGTGATTCACTCAGACGCTCGTCCTTTTAACTGCCCCCACTGCAGCGCCACCTTTAAAAGAAAAGACAAGCTCAAGTACCATGTTGACCACGTGCACAACTCCCGGTGTACTGAGCAGCCCCTCGGCACACTTGGCGAAATCAAAATAGTGTCAATTCCTTTTGAGGAGCCCTCTAAGGTATACCATGCAGAACCTAAGTCAGCCCTCCAGAGCGCCCCACGTCCTACGAACGTCTGCATGCCTGTTACTTTAATTCCTGTCCAAATGGCAGGAGGAGCGCAGGGAGACCTGAATGCTCACAGGGCTGCGTCTCTCTCCCCCCAAACTCACAACGTTGTGAGCATGCAGGCTCAAGGACAGCAGCAGAACTCTCGCTACCAAGTTGCGACAGACCTGGCATTCTTAGAAAAGTACACCCTAACCCCCCAGCCCGCCAACATTGTCCACCCTGTCAGGCCTGATCAGATGCTGGACCCCCGAGAGCAGTCCTACCTGGGCACGCTGCTGGGACTGGATTCAGCTTCCTCTGTGCAGAACATCTCTAACTCTGATCACACACACTGATGCTCCTCAGCCAAATAGTGGGCCTCTTGAACAGTCCTCTAATAAGAACACAAGCTAAAATATTCACCACTAAAATGTGTTCACACTTCAATACAAAGGATAATTATTTTCCTCTATGTAACATGATACATTTAAGACGGTGCAGCATGGGATAACTTTTTTGATGTTCAGCCTGATCTCAGGTAATTCATACCTCATTGTAACCAAAATAAATGTATTTGTGTGACACATACAAAAAGAATACACTGAGTGGATTTAAGCAGTTTGTTTTAACTTTAAATAAAATGATATCTGTAAAACTGAAAAAAGACTTGTGGGAACATTTTTGTACCAATAAATGAGATGAACACAAATTGAAAATGTTATTACAACCTAAGGCTGTTCCTTTATTCAGTGAATGAAATGGAAAAAACTAATGTTTTGTCTTCAGTTCTCACTAATGGCTGGAGCTTTTGGTGGAACAGAATAACTTGTGTTTTAAGTGTTTGCCATTTTCATAAGTAGGATTAGGGCATCAAGAACCGGTTCAAACTTGGAATCGTTCCCAAAATGATAATGTGATCCAGTGGAGTCGTTGGCAAAATGTGGTTTCAAATTCGATCATCGGTTCTAAATGTACTTCCAGGCGCTTGGTTGGGTTGCAGCCATGCAGCACAGTAAGCAGCGCTCTGAAGTGTGGCTTTGTTATATATTGAGAAAACCAGTAAAACTGTAAATCAGCATTAAATCAAAATGTTCCTCTTATCTGTGAAATAAGCATGTGACCTGTTTCAACTCCACCCCTCAAAGAACCGGAACCGAAAGGAAGATTTGGCATTGGGTTTAGAGTTGTTAGAATGAAAACGATGCCCAACCCAGAGACAAAGCTTTTTTTTTTTAAAGGATCTGTGGACAGGCAGGAAATTAATTGATGTAAAAATCAAAGTAATTTATCCAGTAAACAGCAATAATTTTCTGGTTCTAGCTCATGATAAACCAGCACTATTAAGAAAACTTGGAATTAAACAAGTATTTGGCTTACCAAAAATAGGTATTAGGTAATAGGTATTTCAAATCACTATTGACAGCCTCATAATGCTGAGTGAACTGTGGCCTTCATGTGTATTCATGTATATGTGTGTATACATATGAACACAGTGATTAAAGGTTAATGTCCTTATGTATGTGTACAAGAACCTTATTTTAAACAGACGTAAAACGATATAACATTGTTAATGGGACAGTTGTTTACAATTGTTGGATAGTTAAATATCAAAACAGTCCATCTTTACGTTCTGAAACTGGCAATTCTCTTCTCAAATATTGTGTCATGATGATCAATAAAATTAGGTGTGAAATTATTGATGCTTGTAAGTTATTAGGCCTGTGGCAGACTTTACCCCACCTGGGAACCTGAACACAAAAAGCAGGCATGGGTAGTTTGGAATTTGGAAAACTGCAGACACAGTCTAGAAAGAATTTGGTAAAATTCCAGTTAAAGACTTTATTAAGGTCTGTCCATCAAATATACACACTGTATGTGTTGAGTTATTTTTTGCAGCTTTAAGCACAATTGTCGGCAGTAAGAAAACAATGTGTGACAGCATAACCATAACTCTGTTGACTCTGAAAAGTTTCCAGACTGTTCTCAGTCGTTGAGCAGATCCAAAGGCAGCAGATCTTCCCCTTGGTGATACAGCCTTAGCAAATCTGGTTAACAGATGTTTTACAAAATCAATATTGTAAAATATAGAAATAAAATAAAACTTAAATGAATAATTAGGAACGTAAATAATAATAATTAAAAAAAAAAAGAATAATCAGTAGTTTACCTAGCGTGAAACAACATCAGTGTTAATTGTTGGAAATATATTTGTTTAAACCATATATTGAAGTATGATTAACCACATATTTACTGTGAATAATTATCTATGCTTATAATGTTCCAATGCTTTATTAATGACATATGAGAAGTGGACACTGCTTGTGCAACTAACTGAATTCTTAGTGTAACTATTGTTGCTAAAGCAAGTCAGGATGTCCTAGGGAGAGACACTTGCAGGTTGGGAGTGAAGGACACATCTTATCTGGGGAGACAAGGAGAACAGGCACAAGGTTTAATGAGCTTTTGCCCTGGAGTAAATAAAGAGGGTAACGCTTAGAGAGGAAGGTCAGACAACTCTGTGACTGCCGCATGCTGAGTTTCATGACTTGTCTCTGGAAGTTCCACTGAATAAAAGATCCTTCATCAACATCTTAGTTTTTGAGTGTATTTATCTGGACCCTGAGACTGGAGCAGGATTTGAGCTCCAACATAATACAGTGTGTTTCTTTAAAAAGTAGATTCAGGAGTAACACTCACCTGCCTCTCCAGTGCGCCGCAACCTGAAAACAGCCAGAAAGAAGCACGATGGTGAATATGTGGAGCAGCTTATTGACTTCTCATAGGCAGGTGAAGTCTGTCTGAATTACTAGATGTCTGCAGGTTTTTAAATCACTGTGCATGGTGCAGAAGCAAAAAGTGAAAACATGTACTAGATTTGCTAAAAGCAGGATGTCCCTAGGTTTGTGAATGACTCGGTGGTGCATGTGCTCAAATTGATTTGACATTCATCTGGCTTAGCTGCCTGTGCCCCGGTCTTATAATGGTAAGGAAAATCCTGGATGAGACAGACACCACTCCATGTTTGTCGGCCTATGCTAAATTTATAGCTAGCAGGGGTTAGCTTAGCTTAGCATAAAGACTACACACACCCACACACAGATACAGATACTTACATCCAGAACGTTCCAGTCTTCCATTAGTGCACCGGACCACAGAATAATTGTCTGTCACCCAGTAAGGCTTGTCCACACATCGTAATTCCACGGTCTCACCATCTTTAATCAGTTTAACTCCAACAGATACTAATGCAGGATATGTATCAGTGTCCACAGAACAGTAGGTGGCTGCACAAAGGAAACAACAACCAATTGTTATTTTCCCCCCATCTAATCTCTTTGACAGATCTTTAGAACTGACTTAGTTTTACCTTTGCAGATGGGTAATTCTGACCACATGCCGTTGCTGTAACACCTCACTCTCTCTGGACCCACTCGTTTGTACCAAGCAGCACATTGGTACCTCAAAAACATTGGATCATTTTCCACAACATCACCATTAGCTACTATGGGCGGCTGTCCACAGTTCTTCACTGAAAAAAACAAACAATGTAAAGGATTCTGGAAACAAATATTTTAATATATCTTTTAATATAATATCTTAACGTCGTAAATCAACTTAAAATGTCACCCCACATTTTGATTTCTTTACTGGCTGCCCTGCTAACGCCACACATATTCTATAGTAAGATTAGATAAATGGGTATACAAATTCATATTTTAGAGCGGTACCCACATGGTTGAATGCATTTGTTGTAAATTATTTTGGATAAAAGTGTCTATATAAATGTAATGTTATTCACACAGATCAAGAGACTACCTTCAACTTCATGTAGTGTCCCACTGCCACTTGATGTAGTGGACCTCCCACCGGTCTCTCCCCCTGCAGAACCACCAGGTACAGGACCTGGTCTGGCTCCTTTGACAGAGAGAAAAAAAACATTACATATACAGTACATACAATACATTTACTTTCATGGATCACAAAAGATGATAGTTTTGTTTAAATAAAGCTCATTCATGGGGTTCCTGCCGAAATTCAGTGGTGGATTATCTCTGTTGTCAATGGCTTAAACCCGTTTTATTACCAAGTGGGGGCAGCAGAACACTGACATATACATTTCAAATGGGGATAAAACAGTTGCCTATTTACACATTCAGACACAGAGCAACATTGGCATTCATTTAGAGTTGTTCAGCAGTTTTTGTGGTAATGTGCCAAGAAGTGACACTTTTCACAAATACACAGACTTATCTGATCCATTGTGAACAGTGATGATGGCAGCCTTAACAATAACATGTCAGTACTGCAACGCTGTCTCCTGGAAAGTACTTTTATATAATTAGTTGTCATGTGATCTATTGTTGATACAAACATATTGATAAGTTGTTTTAATGCCAATTCAATAAAAAGTATTTTAATCACTTCATATCAACACATTTTCCATCACTTACGGCACGTTGAGCCTTCAGTCCAGTTTCCATAGATGCAAGTGACGTTATATTTGGTTCCTCCTCCCTCTACAATATATCCATCTTCACATTCATACTGCACTTCTGAATCTGCAGCAAACAACTCCTGATATTCCTGATGGATGATGACTGCATGGGGGATTTTAGGGGGCTCACCACATGCCTCGATACTTTCTGTGAAAATAAGCATATTTGTCATAAAAACATTGATATTCTGGTCACTTAGTTTAAAAACTTGCTTGTACAAAATATCCTACTCACTTTCACAGACCGGCACAGAGGACCATGTTCCATCTAAACATCTGGCTGTAGCAGCATTGTTTTTGGATTTATACTCTTCGTCACATGTTATATAGATTGATTTATGGTTATCATACCAACCTTTTGTATTTTTTTTGTATTTTGCATTAGGTATATCTAGTGGAATGCAGGCTTTTTCATCTGAGGGGGAAAAAGAAACAAAACACAGTTTTACCATGGCGTCTCTAAAATTCTTTTCATTTTGAGAATGACAATTCAAATGACAAAATGATTATTTGCATAAACATTATCTTTAGGGACTTATTTCAGCTATCATGTCATCCAGCTTTACATATAGTTTATGGTTACAGCTCAGCGAAAGATCCCAGGAAATAATAACTTGGAACTCCTCTGAAAGTTTGTTTTTTCTGACCTCCAGTTATGTACTGGTGAACTTCAGGACTGTACTGTTGTAATGTCAACTACAGCCTAATGTTGGTTTTTCAGTAAACACACAAGTGGAATTTTCATTTTATCAAGTATGATGAGATTAATTGGATGCTTGTTACAAAAATATGATATAAAAGTTTCATTTATTTTTCAATCTTAAATGCAACTATGAACTATGAACAGTATCAGAAATATAATAATTGAAGTGTAATTTTCACTACAATGTCATACAGTGACAGACAGAAAGATGACTTTTGTAGTATTTAAACACTGAACAAATATAAAAAAATATATAGTTTTCTATGAGGTATTACAATTAAAATAAAGCATGAAAAGTGACACACAGTTAATGCTAAAATCACTTCTGCAGGCTTTCAGCATCTCATTCAAATAAACCAGGGGGGATATTATAGAACACTTACCTATACACTGTGGTTCATGCGACCATCTGCCATTTTGACATGTGATTGTTGCCCACCAACCCTCCACTGCTGGTTTACGCCCGTTATCACAGCCATACATGAGGATGGCTTCATCAGAATAATTGTTTTTTTTTGGGACCAAATAACCATCATTAAGAATCGGAGCATCACACGAATGACCTGCACTTAAAAAAATACAATGACAAACTAAAGAACATATTAAACATATATTTACCAAATTAAATTTTTTCTAAGTGACGGAATTGAATACGTACCATGCAGCAATTCTGGAAAACAAACGAGGAAAGCAAATCCAAGATATCTTAAGCACATTTTGTCAGGAACTAAATCACCAAGACAAAGCAGAGCGAAGAGCACAGTTCAGATCGGAACTACTCAATAATAGTCGGGGGCATTTCCCCAAAATCTCAGAAGTTAGGAAATAGTAAACATTACGCTGAGTTACTGTTATCATTCTGTACACACAAATGTATAATCAGGCTATGTGTACTTTGGTCAAATCAATCATTAAGCCCAAAACGATTCATTTGATTTCTCAATGTTTTCTATACTAATCTATAGCCTATCTATGAGATTGTTTTGTTACAAAGATACATTTGATTCTAAAGCACAACATAGACATGGCATCATGTTCCATATGAGCTCTTAGTCACAGCATTTCTTTTAGCTTGTGTGGTCTTAGCTCACAGTCTGTCTTTGAGTTCTAGCTCAAACTCTGATTGACATCTGCTGGATCCCCATGGACTCTGCATCGTGTTATTCAGTCTTAAAACTAGGCATTTTCCATTGAAGACATTTGACATGTCAGAGTAGGAAAAGCACAGGTGTAAATAATGATGGCTGAATCCCATTTAGCTGCTCCAGCTTCAGGGTTCTGGTATCGTACATACCGGCTCACTGTCACACTGTCATTACTGGAACACTTGAATAGAACAGAGACATTTTTAACAGTGTTTGTAACACCCGTGCTTACCTATGACAAGTCACAATGTTTGTTTAAAGAAAAGAAAAAAGCCTGTTGTAACAAATTGATTATAAATTGGATTGACACCATATTAACAGTCTATGATTGACACACAGTGCTCCCCAAACACATAACAGCTAGCGAGACCTCCTGCTGTTGTTCTGTGGGTTGGACTTCCTTTTAATTTTTAGGTGACACGATGCCAATTTGTCTTTAAATTTAAAAGAGCGGTCTTTCAATTGAAGCATATTGTATGTCTCTGAGATGCATACATGATTATCATGGCTAACTTTGGAAGCTTCATTCAGATCTAGTCTTCTGGTATTCATGCATATATCATTTGGAATGACATATTTTTGTAAAAAAAACAAAAAAAAACAACATCTAGTATATAGACTATTGGTTTTTGTCATACAAGTGAACACTGGTCACCTGGTAGTTTTATGCACATGTATGATGTACATGAAGTCTTGTATAGATGTTTTACTGTAGTTATTGCTGTTTTGGAATCTTTTAGATTGTTTTATCTTTTGTTGCTGTTAATTCGGTACAATATTGTTTTTGGTCGTTGTTGGCTACTAGTGTCTGTTTTTTCTTCATATGTAGAGTTATTTAATTGTATTTGGCATCATCTTTGAGAGCGAGTTTGTTTTTTTGTGGACCCCAAGAAGCCTATTAACCACATTGGGGAAGCTAATCGGGATCCAAATAAAGATTTAATAAAAGGATGTAACTTACTGTATCTTAACCCGTTCTCTCAGGTCAGCTGATCAACTGCTCCAGAGTGTCCCTAAAACAAAGCGTTAGTTCAAGGGGGACTGCGTCTTTGCTTTGGCAGCTTCTGTGAACTGTGGAACAATCTTCCTCTGCCCATTAGAAAGGCTTCTTCACGGTCTGTTTTTGAATCTCTTCTTAAAACCCACCTCTTATCCTTGGCCTTTGACACCAGACGTTGACATTTTGATTTTGTTTAACTGTATGGCTGTCTTCTCTTGTTTTATGTCCCTTAACTTGTTTTTATTTGTATTCTGTTTGTATTTCATGCCTGTGTGAGGTATGTACTTTATTTATTCTTCTGTACAGCACTTTGGTCAATAAAGTTTGATTGATTGATTGGTTGATATCTGACTATGGTGCCGCACTGACAGCGCTGTGGAAATAGGTCTGGCAATGCGCAAAAATGTCATTTGGTACACAGTCTCCATAGGATGAAGCATAATGACTTTGCTAAATACATTGCTCCCAAATACCTGCAGAACTAATGACATTTAGCCTCAGCCATATCAGGTCTTTTGTTGATTCTCAAACGTTGAAAAGCTAACTTGCTAAACTGAAATTGGATCAAATGGTTGTTAAACCTGCTAAAAAGCAGCATGTTAGCATTTTCATTACACAATAACCAAATGATAAAGTTTGGAGTTGTCATTAGAAATCTTTTTTTCTTGTTTTACGGATGAAAAATGTCCAGTGACATAAAAGATTCTGGTTGAAGATGCTATTTATGCATGTATATAAAATATCGACTATCGGTGTTCAACGAAAAGACAATAACATTTTATTGTATTATATAGATCAAATTTAACAACCAAAAATAGGTTTTTCAGAAATCTAACACACTTTGTCAGGACATTTGAAATGTATTTTCAAAAGTTTCCATTTAATGATGCACTGGCTCAAATCCAAAGGTAGTTGCATCTTCCTCTTCATGATACGGCCTTGGCAAGAATACAAGTTACAAGACATTACAGAAATTATTATTCCATTCCATTACTATTATGATAATACTGAAATGTATTTGATTATTTATGTAGAAATTAAATTAGAAATGAAATATGTGGTAGTAGCGCATCTCATCTTGAGACATTTCAAGATGGAACATTGGTCAACATCCCAGCAAAGATTATGTGACAGCATAACCATAACTCTGTTGACTCTGAAAAGTTTCCAGACTGTTCTCAGTCGTTGAGCAGATCCAAAGGCAGCAGATCTTCCCCTTGGTGATACAGCCTTAGCAAAACTGGTTAACAGATGTTTTACAAAAACAATATTGTAAAATATAGAAATAAAGTAAAACTTAAATGAATAATTAGGAATGTAAATAAGAATAAAAAAATATGAATAATCAGTAGTTTACCTAGCGTGAAACAACATCAGTGTTAATTGTTGGAAATATATTTGTTTAAACCATATATTGAAGTATGATTAACCACATATTTACTGTGAATAATTATCTATGCTTATAATGTTCCAATGCTTTATTAATGACATATGAGAAGTGGACACTGCTTGTGCAACTAACTGAATTCTTAGTGTAACTATTGTTGCTAAAGCAAGTCAGGATGTCCTAGGGAGAGACACTTGCAGGTTAGGAGTGAAGGACACATTGTATCTGGGGAGACAAGGAGAACAGGCACAAGGTTTAATGAGCTTTTGCCCTGGAGTAAATAAAGAGGGTAACGCTTAGAGAGGAAGGTCAGACAACTCTGTGACTGCCGCATGCTGAGTTTCATGACTTGTCTCTGGAAATTCCACTGAATAAAAGATCCTTCATCAACATCTTAGTTTTTGAGTGTATTTATCTGGACCCTGAGACTGGAGCAGGATTTGAGCTCCAACATAATACAGTGTGTTTCTTTAAAAAGTAGATTCAGGAGTAACACTCACCCGCCTCTCCACTGCGCCGCAACCTGAAAACAGCCAGAAAGAAGCACGATGGTGAATATGTGGAGCAGCTTATTGACTTCTCATAGGCAGGTGAAGTCTGTCTGAATTACTAGATGTCTGCAGGTTTTTAAATCACTGTGCATGGTGCAGAAGCAAAAAGTGAAAACATGTACTAGATTTGCTAAAAAGCAGGATGTCCCTAGGTTTGTGAATGACTCGGTGGTGCATGTGCTCAAATTGATTTGACATTCATCTGGCTTAGCTGCCTGTGCCCCGGTCTTATAATGGTAAGGAAAATCCTGGATGAGACAGACACCACTCCATGTTTGTCGGCCTATGCTAAATATATAGCGAGCAGGGGTTAGCTTAGCTTAGCATAAAGACTACACACACCCACACACAGATACAGATACTTACATCTGGAACGTTCCAGTCTTCCATTAGTGCACCGGACCACAGAATAATTGTCTGACATCCAGTAAGGCTTGTCCACACATCGTAATTCCACGGTCTCACCATCTTTAATCAGTTTAACTCCAACAGATACTAATGCAGTATCAGTGTCAGTGTCCACAGAACAGTAGGTGGCTGCACAAAGGAAACAACAACCAATTGTTATTTTCCCCCCATCTAATCTCTTTGACAGATCTTTAGAACTGACTTAGTTTTACCTTTGCAGATGGGTAATTCTGACCACATGCCGTTGCTGTAACACCTCACTCTCTCTGGACCCACTCGTTTGTACCAAGCAGCACATTGGTACCTCAAAAACATTGGATAATTTTCCACAACATCACCATTAGCTACTATGGGCGGCAGTCCACAGTTCTTCACTGAAAAAAACAAACAATGTAAAGGATTCTGAAAACAAATATTTTAAGCTATCGTAGTAAATAAACTTAAAATGTCACCCCACATTTTGATTTCCTCAGCTTTTTACTGGCTGCCCTGCTAACGCCACACATATTCTATAGTAAGATTAGATAAATGGGTATACAAATTCATATTTTAGAGCGTTACCCACATGGTTGAATGCATTTGTTGTAAATTATTTTGGTTAAAAGTGTCTACATAAATGTAATGTAATGTTATTCACACGGATCAAGAGACTACCTTCAACTGCATGTTGTGTCCCACTGCCACTTGATGTAGTGGACCTCCCACCGGTCTCTCCCCCTGCAGAACCACCATGTACATGACCTGGTCTGGCTCCTTTGACAGAGAGAAAAAAAACATTACATATACAGTACATACAATACATTTATTTTCATGGATCACAAAAGATGGTAGTTTTGTTTAAATAAAGCTCATTCATGGGGTTCCTGCCGATATTCAGTGGTGGATTATCTCTGTTGTCAATGGCTTAAACCCGTTTTATTACCAAGTGGGGGCAGCAGAACACTGACATATACATTTCAAATGGGGATAAAACAGTTGCCTATTTACACATTCAGACACAGAGCAACATTGGCATTCATTTAGAGTTGTTCAGCAGTTTCTGTGGTAATGCGCCAAGAAGTGACACTTTTCACAAATACATAGACTTATCTGATCCATTGTGAACAGTGATGATGGCAGCCTTAACAATAACATGTCAGTACTGCAACGCTGTCTCCTGGAAAGTACTTTTATATAATTAGTTGTCATGTGATCTATTGTTGATACAAACATATTGATAAGTTGTTTTAATGCCAATTCAATAAAAAGTATTTTAATCACTTTATATCAACACATTTTCCATCACTTACGGCACATTGAGCCTTCAGTCCAGTTTCCATAGATGCAAGTGACGTTATATTTGGTTCCTCCTCCCTCTACAATATATCCATCTTCACATTCATACTGCACTTCTGAATCTGCAGCAAACAACTCCTGATATTCCTGATGGATGATGACTGCATGGGGGATTTTAGGGGGCTCACCACATGCCTCGATACTTTCTGTGAAAATAAGCACATTTGTCATAAAAACATTGATATTCTGGTCACTTAGTTTAAAAACTTGCTTGTACAAAATATCCTACTCACTTTCACAGACCGGCACAGAGGACCATGTTCCATCTAAACATCTGGCTGTAACATCCCGGCCTTTGGGTTCATACTCTTTGTCACATATTATATAGATTGATTTATGGTTATCATACCAACCTTTTGGGCTTTTTTTGTATTTAGCATTTGGTATATCTAGTGGAATGCAAGCTTTTTCATCTGAGGGGGAAAAAGAAACAAAACACAGTTTTACCATGGCGTCTCTAAAATTCTTTTCATTTTGAGAATGACAATTCAAATGACAAAATGATTATTTGCATAAACATTATCTTTAGGGACTTATTTCAGCTATCATGTCATCCAGCTTTACATATAGTCTATGGTTACAGCTCAGCGAAAGATCCCAGGAAATAATAACTTGGAACTCCTCTGAAAGTTTGTTTTTTCTGACCTCCAGTTATGTACAGGTGAACTTCAGGACTGTACTGTTGTAATGTCAACTACAGCGTAATGTTGGTTTTTCAGTAAACACAAGTAGAATTTTCATTTTATCAAGTATGATGAGATTAATTGGATGCTTGTTACAAAAATATGATATAAAAGTTTCATTTATTTTTCAATCTTAAATGCAACTATGAACAGTATCAGAAATATTTGAAATGTAATTTTCACTACAATGTTATACAGTGACAGACAGAAAGATGACTTTTGTAGTATTTAAACACTGAACAAATATAAAAAATATATAGTTTTCTATGAGACATTAAAATAAAAATAAAGCATGAAAAGTGACACACAGTTAATGCTAAAATCACTTCTGCAGGCTTTCAGCATCTCATTCAAATAAACCAGGGGGGATATTATAGAACACTTACCTATACATTGTGGTTTATGCGACCATGTGCCATTTTGACATGTGATTGTTACCCACCAACCTTTCACTGTTGGTTTAAGTCCATCATTGCAGGTATAGGTCAGCTTTGTTCCATGAGAATACGTCTCTTGCTTTGGGGCAAAGAAACCACCATCCAGCCTGGGAACACTACAGGGCTGTGTTGCACTTTGGCCTAAAATACAATGATAGGATTACTCTAGAGTGTTTGTTTTTAACCAATTCAAATGGTTGTATGTGAAAGTATTCAATATCCTCACCGTGAAGCACTGCAGGAAGAAGAATCAATCCAAGATATCTGATGCACATTTTGTCAGAAATGAAATCTTTCTATGACAAAGCTGACCGTTCAGATCCGAGCAAGTTATATACTGTTGAGGGCATTGCCCCGAAACATTTATGGAGTAAACACTCTTGCATCATGCACTTGCCCTTGGATATTCAAAAAACATTTTGTTGCTATTACTTTAGAAATGAAGCAAACATTATTTAGTCAGTTTAATGTTCAATATTGCTTGTTTCTCTCAGATTACGCTGATCACCAAATTAAATAATTTACATTACGTACTTCAAGGATATGCAGTTTTTTTTGTATTAATTGTATTTAAATGGTTAATTATTCTGGGAAAGGCTTGTAACATGAGCCTGGTTTATGCAATTATAAAGTAAATAATGTCCCTGACTGAAATTGGGCCAGTAAGTGACGCAGTTGCCAGGGCTGAATTTTTGTCCCAGTCCGACCCTTGAGTGTGTCAATGAACAATCGTGAATTGTGCCTCCACATCAGTGTTGATGAGGCCGACCGGTAGCGCATCAAAACATGGCTTCAGGTGCTAACGTGCCAGACAAACTTCAACGATTTCTGGGCAGTTGTATTTTTGGTTTTGAAAATGTTTTAGGTATGACATCATTGTGAAGCTTTGAAACACACAACGGTCTTTGTTGAGTCTGTCTGTCCATGTGTCTGCATACTTTTGCAGTAATGCTGGCTCATGTATATTAATATAAGAACTAATGCTTACTAATGTATCCCTATTTAGTTCTATACTTTGTAGAGAAAATAATACAAATATCTGTTTAGATTTCTCTAGAAAACATTTTATTCAGACTATTGTTGATATATCAACTTTGTTTAAAAGTACAGCTCATGTTATTAATGCATCCAGAGTTCCAGTTGATCCAAATGAAAAAGCAATAATGCTTTAGGTATCATTTTCTGGTGAAGGAATTTAGAAGTGTCCAACTTGGCTTCGGTTGTCAGTCGGGCGATTCGTCGGCTGTGCTTTACGAGCAATATCCCTGGTTTCAACACAGACAGAGAGCAATAATGTTTACAGTTAAATAAGTCATGTAAAACGGAATAATAAAGTTCAAAAGTGCCAGCAACATTGAATATGTCCTGTCTCTGGTCTGGTTCCTCTGCCTGACAGGAAGGATATTATGGCAAGTGCCCACTACAGGACACTTAACCCTTGTATTGTCTTCACTTTCATAACCCTCTCATATCCTGTGACTTATTAAGGGTTTTAAAAACAATTCTGAAATAAAATTGTACTTCATAATCTATTAACAAATATTGTCTTTATCTCAATTTCAAACAATTGAGATAACATATGTTTAGGGAATGCAATCAGTCTCTACTAGAACAATTAAAAATGGAAGTGTGATTGGTTTTTTGTCATAAGGTTATACTTCATGTTAAAAATCCACTATGTGATCATTCTTATCTTGGAAAAAACACAAGTGGTCATTTCGAGAATAATTTTCTGAATTGAGTCAGGAATACATGTCTATCATAGAAAATAAGGTAAGACCATTAATATTTAGGTAGAAAAAATGTAAGAAAAATTTGAAATTGGTCAATTTAACCCAAATACCATACAAGGGGTAATTGGACACTTTTGATTTACATTTTTGGTTATATTGGATAATTGGTTAACAAAAGATACCAGACACCCTCCAAACTCTTTAGCTAGCCTACCAAGTATCTGTCTTAATACACGCCAATGCACATTGTTCTGGTGTGTGGAGATATCCAAAACTTGACAGGCCTGCCATGCCGAATCATGGCTTCTAAACTCATACAATGGCTGCTCAGGAGAGTTTGTCGAATGTTCAATTGTCACTTTTGCATTTATTAAAAATATTTTATTTACTTCATATCTCAGCACATTGTCCATCACTTACTGCACGTTGAGCCTTCAGTCCAGTTTCCATAGATGCAAGTGGCTCACCACATGCCTCGATACTTTCTGTGAAAATAAGAACATTTGTCAGATGAGCGGTTACTTTGTTGCATTGTTTAGTGTAGCTGGAGAGACTTCAAACTAAGAATTACAATTTAGACAGAGATTATTCTGGTCCCTGTTATTTTTACATCCTACTCACTCTCACAGACCGGCACAGAAGACCATGTTCCATTTGTACATATGGCTGTAGCATCCCGGCCTTTGTGTTCATATCCCTTGCCACATGTTATCCTAAATCGTTTTGTGTTCTCATACCAAACCTTTTTTGTATTTTGCATTAGGTATATCTGGTGGAATGCAGGCTTTTTCATCTGAGGAAAAAAACAACAACACAGTTTTACCATGGCGTCTCTGAAATTCTTTTTATTTTGAGAATGCCAATTCAAATGAGAAAATGATTATTTGCATGAACATTATCTTCAGGATTTATGTTAGCTGTCATGTTATCCATCTTTACATATAGTCTATGGTTACAGATCAGCTAAAGATCCCCATAAATAATTGCTTGGAATCCCATGAAAGTCTGGTTTTTCAGGACATTACTGTTGTAATGTAAACTACAATGTAATGTTGCTATTTCAGTAAAAAAAAAAAAAAAAAAAAACGAGTACAATGATTATTTGGATGCATGTTACAAAAAGATGATTTAAAAGTTATAACTATAAAACTATGTTTTCTATTCCAAAATGCACTACAGCAGGAAGTCATTCCTGCCTGTGGCCACCAAACTTTATAACTCCTCCCTCTAAGTGTCTGAGGAGACACACACACACACACACACACACACACACACACACACACACACACACACACACACACACACACACACACACACACACACACTTAGAGAGGTTGAAACTGAACAATATTATCTGTTTTGTGCAATAACACTGGCTTGAAATGTGTGCAATACTCAACTGCTACTATTATTATTATTACTTTTCACCATTGCAACTCCTTAATAATGTTATGTAAATACTGTATCATAACATTCCTTTAATTATGTAAATACCGTACATATCCACACTCTTTATATTTCTTTTATTAATATTTCTACTCTGATATTTATACTATTTGTGCAACTGCAACACAGAATTTCCGTTCAGGGATCAATAAAGTATTTCTGATTCTGATATGTACATTATCAGAAATGTAATAATTTAAATGTAATAGTTGCATACAGTGACAGATGGATGACTTCATCAATTTTGCAGGATTTACAAGAAGATATTAAAATAAAATAAAAACACGTAACGTGACACATAGCAGTAAAAAACACTTCTTCAGGCTTTCAGTATCTCAGTTAAATGAACCAGGGGGGATATTATAGAACACTTACCTATACATTGTGGTTTATGAGACCATGTGCCATTTTGACATGTGATTGTTGCCCACCAACCCTCCACTGCTGGTTTACGCCCGTTATCACAGCCATACATGAGATTGGCTTCATGAGAATACGTGATTTGTTTTGGGACCGAATAACCATCCTCAAGAATCGGAGCATCACACGAATGACCTGTACTTTGTGCTGAAACAGTGATAAGTTAGAGAGCACTATAAGGACACGCTTTAAATAAGAAATTAAAAAAGATAGGCAATATAATTTAGTGTTCTTACCATGCAGTCCTTCTGGGAGCCAAACCAAAAGAACAAATCCTAGATATCTCACACACATTTTGTCAAGAATTAAAATATTAAAGCAGAACGAGATGCCAAGTTTACATCTGAGCCAGTTAATAATTGTGAAATGCAATTCCCTAAAAGTAAAGAATCATGGAGTGAACCTTGACCCTGACATCACGTTGTTGCTCTGAAGCCAACACACAATGATAAGCACCAAGCATATACATTACAAACACATACATACATTGATCTGAGACATTTACATGTGAGATATAAGAATACTTCCTCCACTTTCAGAAAGATAATACATTAAAATACGACTTTGAGTTTGTCATGATTACGTAATAGTAAGTCAGATGTACGACATACACAAAGAAATTTTAACAGTACCTAATTATGTTTCCCTTGATTTCAAGAAAGTAATGTTAGTAGTCCTAATGATTTATGATATTATCCCCATATTGTGATATTATCAACACCTTAATCTGATTACAATGTCAGCATTGGGACAGTTGTTGCTTTCCTGATCAAAGATGATACTGTACATTGGGTGCCTAAAGGCTTTCATTTTATATGTTTTATATATTGTAACATTCCAGCAAATTATGCTGTGTTTATTCCATGTTTGTTTACACAGAATGGCACCGGCAACATTGATTAATTTGTTAGAATCCACATTTCAAAATGATTTCCCAGACTGCTGTGATCCAAGGTCATTATTAAGAAATAGCAGAGTCAGGCCAAAGTAAGTCAGTGGGGAGACATACAGTGTCTCAGGAAAGATCTATGAACTTGAAGTTGGAAGCAAGTGTGTGTGTGTGTGTGTGTGTGTGTGTGAGTGAGAGTGAGAGAGAGAGAGAGAGAGAGAGTGTAAAATACTGATATTTATTGAAGTTGTGTTGTATCTATTCTGAATTTATTTTCGCATTTGTTCAATAATGTATTGTCCAAACAAATGCTTGTGTTGCATTTGTTTGGACAATACATTTGTGAACACCATACTCACAAATCATTATACATGTTTGTAAATCTCCTTTTTTCATTTGTTATCAAGAAACATGCAACTGTCACTTACATTGACTAATTTGTCTTCATAGCTAAAGACACATTCAGAAACGTAAAATAGCCGTTTGTTTTACATAATAAATGTTACGTGGTTGTTTTGGAGGGCTCTTACACTGTGATCTGCCTGCTTGTGACACACCTTTACAATAACCGGAGTCATATTTTAACAGTTTATAATTTGCAAAGCTGCAGACTTATAAAGTAACACAGCAGCAAGGCTAAGGGGCCACATATATTATACTTAACAGCCGAGGCCAAGAAATCTTTCTCTAACTTGTGAATATAAAATGCATTCACTGGAAATAAACATGTTCTGTGTTTCAGTTTTGACATTTTCAGCATGTTCTACTGAGTTATTTGTGCTATTGTGCAATTACTATTTTTCAATTCTAAACCTTGACATTTCCTGCACTGCCAAGATTGCTCAACAAATGAGTCAATTTGAGTTCCAGGACATCATCAAAATCTGGCAGAAACAAATTACTGACCTAAAAAGAGTACTGCATGGCTGCTGAGGGTGACTTCAGAAAGTGAAGCAGGCAGGGCCAAACAGCTGGATGTTATAAAAGAGGACTGAGGTCTGGATACAATTTGTCCTTCTCGGTGTGTGAGTCCCTCAGGCTCCAGAGGCCTGTATTGATTTCCCTCTCCACTATCTGCTTCACCAATATTGTCCTGCCCTTGCCGATTGACGAGGAAGCTCACTTGTCGTTTTTTTTTCTCGTTCATCATCCGTCTAGCCGCACTACACCTTCCTTCGTTCTAGATTTTCTTCTCTTATCAATGCAGCAAAGTGAAAACACGTGAGCTGAAGGATTTAATACACTATTCTGAGTAGGGAATAAAGACTTTGACATAATGAATGCATTTGTCTAGTCCAGTCCAAGAAAACATATGTCACAATATCTTGAAATTTTCAAGATATTTAGGTTTAAGATTATCTTGAATTCTTTTTATTTGATTTTGTTCCTTTTATTGTGCACATTGCTTCCAGACATTTCTGCCTGTTTCAGCCCTGGAAGTTGCTACTTAATCACCCATTGTGTAGACTGAGCAGTGCTGATAAAGCACTCATTACTCTTCATTTAAGAAACATCGCCTACAGACTTCATCTGCCAATACAGCTGGAAAATAATTACTAAGAATGTATCCAGGCTACCCAGTCAGGTTTTGCTACAAAAGCTGTGACTGTGGAAGGAACATGACACAGAGTACATGCACAATACAGCAAGAGTTAATGTATCTAAAGTTCATCCTGACCTCGCAGCAAAAAGCTGTGAACCAAACTTAACTGAGAACTTGTTTTTATAGGCTTTAAAATGCTTTTATCCTCCACTAATCTTTCAGCAGCAGAATAAGCGCTGGTTGCCCCGAGAAGTTAGGTTCATGAGATGAATATTTATTCTCATGAGGGTGGGATACGCTCACACGCACGCATAGACGGTCCAGCAGTCTTTCCAAAGTGTGTCGACACCTCTAGCAATGCGATGGGAGTCGTGGACCACCGGCTGAGGTGGCTGCCTGCCTGGCAGTGGGGGGCAGCAGATGGAGGGCAGGAAGCCAGTCAGTGTTTACTTCTGGGGCAGTCTCTGTGAATCCTCACGCCTGTGTGTGGAGCCTGAGAAGCACAGGATCACGGCAACTACTGTACGTCTTCCTGCCTAGAAAGCATGGCAGAGCAACAGAAGCTTCCTGTCAAAGCACTGATGTCAATTGAGTTGCAAATACATTCTGTGGTACTAAAAGTAGTGGGAAACCCACTTATTAGATGCCCCATATAAAAAACGGCTCTTAAAAATTAATGTATGAAATGTTAAATCTGATTATCTGGCACCAGTTCCCTCTTTACACATCCAGTAGTAGGAGCAACATTAGCATTCATAGGGAGTTGTGTTTCTGACCACCTGGCAACGTAAAGTAATGTACTTTACTGGTGCCAATTCCCCATCAAATTTACAAGTAATGAAATTACTAAATCGAAACTGACACACAGAAAAACTAGAATTGTTTGGGTCCCCTAGCAGGCATAGCTGCTTGTCTTGCCAGGTTGGTAATCCAGCCTAGTTTCCTGTCTCCTAAAGGGCCTGCTCTTAAATCACCCTTAGACATTATTATTCCCATACACTAAAATAAAACCTAAACAAGAGGCAGGCAGACGCATGTGCGCGCGCACACGCACACAGAGACAGACACACACAGACAGACAGATTTCTCTGAGGCTTTATTGTCTATTTTTATGTGATGACTTAAAGCAACACTATCATTTATCGCCTCTAGCACAACACCAACAAGAGGAAAACAACTTTAATCAGGTCATTGCATTACCAAGAGATGTGCAGCTTGACTGAGATCATCTCACTGAGCCCGAGCAGAGTAGTATTAACAAATCACTTACCTGTGTCCTCTCTGCTCAGAGAGCTTTGGATCTGACAGGCTTCATCATATCATATATGTACATTCAGACCACAAACAACCAAAACAAAAGAAAAAGATAAGTGTAAAGGAAGTCCGTTTCCTCAAAGTCAGTGGCCGTTTTGTTTGTACCAAGAGTCATTTTCAATTATATAATGAATACAATTTTTTTTCTGGACTATTGAACGGGAAAAAATGAAAATCTCCTCTCCCTCAGACCCCATTATCTTCCTTAATACATCATTTAAATTGTTTCTACAGTATGTTGCCTTTTTTTTTATATAAAACTTTTTTTTAACTGTAATGAAAACATTAGAAAAAAATAATTACAAGAAAAACAAAAAAATCCCAGAAATCTCCTCTCTAGTGTCCAGAACATTTCATTAGGAGTCCCCAAGGAATCCGCTGGATAACGTGTCCTGCTTCTCTTGTTACAATGGGGATCATGTTAGAAGATGGGATGGCAGCTCCGACATGAGGGGCTATGTGTGCAAGAGGTGGACTCCAAGGAGAGCTGGAGGGTCGAAGAATTCTTTTGAAGGATTTTTGGAGATGGATGCTGTGATCTGTGCTCAGAACCGGAGGTGAGATTTGTGTTTCACCATGTATCTGAGAAACGAGAAGGGAAGAAGGGGGAGTTTGTGCAATGCCGATGTCTTCATAAATTTTAAACATAATTTAAAAGTATTACTGACAAATGGAAACAAACAAACAGATGAGTATACATAGAAGTGCACAAGAATGAAGACGGACCTGTCGAGGGTTTCCCAAAAGCGCAGGAAGACGGGCCGGTCCAGATGGCGCCTATGGCGGCTCAGCTCCAGGACGGTCACATCCCACTTCTGCACGTTGGGGTCTGTCTTTGCCTCATCATACTTCAAATGAAAGGCTCGAACTGGAGGGGAAACATGTATGGACACGTGTCTATGGATGAATTTTGTTTAAGGGCGAAAGGAAACAAGCAGCCGTCAAAACAGACGTAATAACACTGTAATGTGTGAAAGGATTTTTAACCACCCTTGCAACGAAAACAACCAGGCGATCATGTGGAACATGCTGTATGGTGAAATTACGGTCATCGAAATGCTATTTACAAAACAGCTATTACATTTGCATTTTGACAGTAACGGCAACAATAAACGCACTATTGTTAGCTATAAAGATCGTTGTGTCTGCTGCGGTGTGCCGCTAATCTCCTGCTAGCTGTACACATTTCCTGGAGGAAATTCCACTTTAAAAAGAGTCCCATGGCATGAAAATGTCACTTTATGAGTTTAAAAAAAAATATATATATTAATATGCGTTCCCCCAGTCTGCCTATGATCCCCCTGTGGCTAGAAATGGCAATAGTTGTAAACCAAGCCCAGAGAATTTGGCCCACCCATGATAGAGACATCATGACTTTCAAATGAGCAAAGTGGCAGTTGGTCAAGGCCACACCCCCCTGCCACCACCTTACCCCCCTCCTCCTCAAAAGCTACAGACTCAGAAATGGCACATACTAAGGAAAGCTCATTGTGGGACTGGTTCTAGTGGCTGTAATTCTGCACCAAGGCTGAATTTTGGGAAAGAGACTTCAGATTTGGTATTAGGGGACCACTAAGGTTTACATAAAAGCATCCAAAGAGCACCATGTCATGGGACCTTTAACCAATTCCAAGCATTTGAGATTATTAAATTATGTTTTTCATCTGATTACAGTGCAAGAAATCAGATTAAGGTTTGTTGACTTGACATCACAACAGCAGATATTGCCACTAGGTTTAACTACTACACAGAAGTTTAACATCCAGCTTGTAAAGTTCAAACAAAAATGTGCGAAAAACAGAAAACCCTCAAACAAGCAGAATTATATTATTTTATATATCTGTATTACTCACTTTTAGCGAAAATGTCGACAGGAGATCCATCGGGCAGCAGCCACGGCCAGCCTTTAAACTGCCAGGCAGGACCCTGCACAAACACGGCCACCACTCGATCCCTGCAGGAGCACACAATCGCTGGTTGTTGTTGTGAAGAGACACAGTTGGATACAAAATATACAATCAAACATTGAACCTAGTCATCTGCCACCATTAATGGTGCTGTAATGCTGCTTGATATCATATCAAGGATTGATGCTTAATGTGACATTAGGTATCTTTGAACTGTGTTGTTAGTGGCTAGATTTAATGCTCTTTATAAAATGAGGCAAGACTGAGGTGTTGGCAACCCTGGTGCAACACACACCCAACTGATCATGTCGACAGGATGTAAGGCAAAACTATTACGAATGTGTAATACATAATGAAAATACAGCGAAAATTAAAAAACTAATAAGTGGCCAGTGTTTTGTAACAATTAGATTATAATACAAATTCTCAAATATCTTGCATGTTTAATCATGACTCATTTGTCAAACACTAGTCTTGCATGCCAGACCTTCTTTCACAGTGCTGCAAAAGAAGGTCTGGCTTGTCCACACATCATTCTGGGATGGGAGAAAAACAAGCTCTGGTTTATTGCCATTTCTTTAAATCAATCACGATTGTCTTGGGTGGCGCAAAGCGGCAGATGGAGCCACGGTGCCGCTGTAAAACAGTCTTGGGAAGGAACTTGGAACTTGTTTTAGTGGAACATGTGTACGTTCAAAAGTTTGTTTTAGCCGTGCTACAGAAAACTGATTGGATAGATAGCCTAGCTAGTTGTCTGGATTTACCCTGCAGAGATCTGAGGAGCAGTTACCTATAGTCCTCAGTCCTCATAAATCCACCGGAGTTTAAAATGCCAACACAAAGAAAGCAGAAACTAACAGACACTCGGCCGAAAAGGACATCCAGCGGAATTTCTGGCAGCACCAGATCATACCCGGAAGTGGAACGTCGAGGATATAGGCTAATCTCATAGACACTGGTGTCAAAAGCTGAGCCATCTGAGATGTGGACTGACATGTAGCTGTTTTCATGCTTTGTTCTAAGGCAATCAATCAAGTGTAACTTGTTTTTCTTAGAATGACAGGAAAGGCTCACATTATGTATCATATTTGTCAAATGGATTGTCTATACTGTAATTTTCCATCCTGGGAGAATTATCCCTTCTCACTCCCAAGGGATGGCTGTAAGGACAGAGGGTGTTGTATACTGTACAGATTGCAGAGTCCCTTAAGGTAAATTTGTAATTTTGGGTGATTTTGTGAGAGTGAGAGGGAGAGAGAGAGAGAGAGAGAGAGAGAGAGAGAGAGATAAATATAAATTAATAGTAAAAGAAAAAAGTAACAAATGCTGATGTTATGCCAACCCTGCAGCCCACGCTGGTTCTCTCCACACAAGGTTCCCGTTTAGTGGGAACATTTTAATTAACCATAAATTGAACTGTAAATTACATGCAAACATTAATGGAATGCTTACCAGTCCTGTGGAGCCAGTTTGAGCGGCTGATCGATGATACGGTACGGCACAGTGACACTCAGTGTTGTACCACCCGGCTGGATCTGGTCTTTGCGCCTCTGAAGCAGAACCTCATTGTCGCGCTGGATACCCTGCTTCTTCTTCTCTTCTGGTGTGACAAACCTAGTGTCGTAACAAAATTAATACTACTACTTTATAGGGTTGGGCGATGTCCCCTAAATTGGCAGTTGACAGTGTTTACAATAAAACATTGTGTAAATAAAAAATATTTACATAAATACTAATATGGGCTAACAGTTAATATAGAAAATGATCAGACATACAGTACATTTAAATGCCCTCTATAAATAGACAGTATTACATGGCTATGCTGTCGCCTGCTGGTAGGGGCAGTAAATTACAGTACTGTGGAATGTTTAACAGAGCAACCGTAATAACCTAATATATCATTATTGCTGAGATTAAACTACATTCTCGGTTATATTTGCACTGAATAACGCATCCAATAAAACACAAACATAACTCTTGCAACACACATAAACAGCACCCTCACGAATTCTACTTTTGCTAACGTACGTTCATAAGTCCTACATAACATAGTCATCAGACTTACTTATTGATGCATGCACACAGTAATGTTGACAAACTTAGTCCAATGAGGGGAGTAAGTTAAAAAGTGATAGCGTTTCAAGTTAACGGCTTTTCTCTCGCACTCGAGCCCGCTGTGTCCAACATTAGTAGGAAGGTAGCGCGAGCTACAACTGACAGGGAGAGAGAGAATGTATCACTACAGCCAATCCAGTCTGCTCAAAGCGATGGTCTTTTTCACAAACACGTTGCACGTAAGGGGGAAAAAAAAAAAAAAGTATCTTCCACTTAATGGGTCCTATGTTGCACTGTGCGGCTACTTAAAGAAGCTTTACCCATGGTTAACACTCCATTACTAGATATGATCATTATGTCTTTATCAACAGGTTATGTACCGCGGCCATTTAAAGTAGCTGTGATAAAACCTCTCCTGAAAAAAACCCTCCCTCGACACTGAGGCCTTAGCAAACTATCGACCTAAATTTAATCTTCCATTTCTCTCCAAGATCCTTGAGAAGGTAGTCACTAATCAGTTATGTGATTTTCTACATAGCAATAGTTTACTTGAGGACTTTCAGTCAGGATTTAGAAAGCATCACAGCACAGAGATAGCACTGGCGAAAATTACTAATGACCTAACTGCTGCAGACAAACAACTTGTATCAGTACTTGTTTTAATAGATCTTAGTGCTGCATTCGACACCATTGACCATACCATCCTGTTACAGAGACTGGAACATTTAGTTGGCATTAAAGGAATCGCACTAAGTTGGTTTAAGTCATAATTATCCAATCAATCTCAATTTGTTAATGTTAATGATAAATCCTCCAAGTACGCTAAAGTTAGCCATGGCGCTCCACAAAGCTCAGTGCAATTCTATTCTCCTTATACATGCTTCCACTAGGCAATATTATTAGGAAACAATTAACTTTCATTGTTATGCGGATGACACCCAATTATATCTATCAATCAAGCCAGAAGAAAGCAGACAATTAGCTAAACTTCACGCATGCATAAATGATGAAATCATGGATGACCTACAATTTTCTGATGTTAAACTGGGACAAAACTGAAGTTATTGTGCTGGGCCCTAAACACCTCCAAACTTCTTTGTCTAGGGATATAGCTACTCTGGATGGTATTGCCCTGGCCTCCAGCACTACGGTCAGAAATCTAGAAGTTATTTTTGATCAGTCTATATCCTTTAACGCCCATCTAAAACAAACCTCAAGAACAGCCTTTTTTCATCTTTGTAACATTGCCAAAATTAGGAACATCCTGTCTCAAAATGATGCTGAAAAACTAGTCCATGCATTTTTTATTTCCAGGCTGGACTTCTGTAATTCTTTATTATCAGGTTGCTCAATAAGTCCCTTAGGATAATACTTATTAAATGTTATAGAAAAACAAAGAAAGATATGGAACGAGGATTATTTGTTGTGCTTGGTTTGTATAATGTAATGCTGTAGGCTTTACTATCTCTCATTCAATTAAAATAAGGAGACTGGCAGACTGTATAATCACGTTAAATATAACAGATTAATTATTATTTATGGTTAATAACAGCAATTCCTATATTTACACCACCTTTTTGGAAACGGGTCATGTGTAAAATGTAAATATGTACTTATGTTCAGTGTCCTTTGTCAGTCTAACATGAGTAGAGATGCACAATATATTGGCAATTATTGAATCATTATCATAGAAACTCATATTGGTAAATGGTCTTAACAGCATGAGTTATAAGTTAAGTTGTCATTATGTAATATCACCAAACGCCAAAGAAAATGTGTGATTTCTATGGGTTTAGATTATCTTTACAAACAATACATTCATAGAGAGATGGGAAGTAATGAAGTACAAATACTTTGTTATTGTACTCAAGTAGATTTTTCTGATATTTTTACTTTACTATTTTATGTGTGGCAACTTTTTACTTTTACTCCTTACACTTTAACACAAATATCGGTACGCCTTACATTTGAAACAATTGGCTTGTTACTTTAGTTTTGTACAAGAGGTTGTCATGTCGGAAAATAGCGTGGACCTGTGCCTCATACTGCAAGCGGGCGCGCACGCCACACGGAGAAAAGGGACAGAAAAGAAAGGGACTAGCTGGAGAATATTCAGTTGAGATATTGTGTGTGTGTGTGCGTGCGCGTCTTTGAGAACTGTAAGTTGCATAACTTATGTGGTCAGTTTATTTAAGCTTGTTGTTGTATTGTTCTATAGTTCCTGCACATTTAAAGTAAGTTAGCTAGTGATTCTGTTGTTTGTTCTTCACCTGTTAGCTAGATTGCACATTGCATCAACAGAGAGAAGTTGTCTCTGTCCATGTTTTAACAGACCCACCTGGGGCTAAGTTGGAAACCAGAATCAGCTTTAAATACAGTCCTAATCTAGTCCTCACTAACAAGTTTCAAATAATTTCACTGGAGTTACTGTTATTATTTTTCAACATCCATTTAAAATGTAGCCAACGGCATATAAACAGCATGTTCTCCATGTCCACTAAAGTTCCTCAGCTTGAACTCTAGTAACATTTGTGTGGTCCAGGTAGCTTTGTATAAGAAATGGTTGTCATTCGCAAGGCTACTTTTATACTTTAAGAACATTTCCAAGCCTGTACTTTGTAAGTTTTACTTGAGTAAAGAAGTTAAATCAGTACTTCTACCACAGCATTTTAAAACACAAGTATCCATACTTATACTTTTTTTTAACTTTCAATCTCTGTCTCTAAAAATTCCAACTTATTTAACACTACTTAAAGCTAAGGACAAAAAAAAAAAAAAAAATGGATGTGCCACAGAGATCAATTTTGGGCCCAATTCTGTTCACGATGTTATACAAATTAAAGTGTGCATTCCATGACAGCGCAGAAGCCTCATGACTTATAAAAAACAGTGCAACTCTACAACTTTCTGTACCCATTTAAAATGTAACCCCTCCCAAAAAAACATGTTCATTCCCAGCGCTTCTACATGTGGCAGCAAGCAGATTTAAAGAAAATAAACACAAAGATAAAACAAGCAACCGTATACTTACTTTAGATCCTGCAGGAGATCCTTAGCGTTGAGCATTGTGATGAGTGAGGTGGTGGCAGCAGGGATGATAACGATGGGTGTCCGGGACCCTGTCGGGAAAGTCATGATAACAGGTCTTGATAACAATAAAAGGCAGTTACATGGCAGAATAGAAAGCCTTTGTTGGTTCACATTATATAACATCACAGTATACTGTATTTTATGTGCCAAAAACTGAGTGAGACCAATGTACCTTTCTTCTGATTCGGTGGAGGTCTGGCTTGTGAAACTAGAGGGAAAAAGACAAGAAGAACATATGTACACATAAACACATTTGTAGAGCGCATTACATTTCACAGTACAGCCATGAATAGACCCAAACAACCCGCATAGCTTCTGTCTAAACCCCACCTGAGCCAAGGAAGCAGTTTGGGGACCTGGACAGGTCAGGTTGGTCCCAATCAAGTTTGGACAGAATGTTTTTCCACCAACAACATTAAGTATCAGGCGTTGGGCTAA
Source organism: Percina caprodes (assembly GCA_013375575.1). NCBI lineage: Eukaryota > Metazoa > Chordata > Actinopteri > Perciformes > Percidae > Percina > Percina caprodes. The sequence goes on along the minus strand of JABXJD010000030.1, from coordinate 3,047,825 downwards.
AGGGCTTCACTAACTACTAAAAAATAATTGCAATAACTATTACAAATATTAAATCCTTCAGCTGTCTGTATAACTGAATTATTCCAGGAAATTATTTACTGCAAATGAAAATGGCTCACATAAAAAGCTCAAATAAAATCAAAGAAATGAAAGAGGAAACATGTAGACCATTTAATCTGCATTCCTTTCTTTAAATATTCGTCTATCAAGTTAAACTCCTCTATTTATATCATTAATATCATTGCTGTAGGACAAATGAGTCAGTCAACCAGTCAGCTGGTCATCACTTACAACACAGAGACTGATAATGGTTTGTTGTGCTCTTACATATTCTGCAAGAAAAAAAATAAAAATAAAAAAACAGCTGCAGGAGGATCTTGGGCCCGTATCCGTATTAGAGAGTAAAACAGACATGTGATTCAATCTCTTCCAACAAATGTCCCTTTTACAGAAGCAGATTGGTCCAAAAATCATGTGCATATTTTCTATGGTATGGTCATATAAGGCACAAGTTGATATTACAAAAACTGGCAGTAAAAGTGGAAGAATTGCTAGGTCAAGTCCAGAAGTATCAAAAGTATACAACCTAGTGACAAAAAAAAGCTTCTACGCTTTTATCTTCAAACAATGTTAATTCATTTTAGTCATGTACCTTAAAGAAACATTGTGTAACATGGACTATGTGATTTAGTGCCCCTACAGTTTCCGAGTGCAATTCACTTAAACATTGCTGTCGACTGCCGCTCATGATCAAAAACTAGTGAGTTCACAACTTTGCTCATAGAGCCAAACATCGAGCAAGTGCAACAACACAAGACATAGTCAGCCAGTTAGTCCATCAGCAAGATGGTCTTGCGATCCTCTTCACCCTGGGCCTGAAAACCACCTCCTCTCACAGGCACTCCAAGTTCACGCAACACGGCTATAACGCCTGAGCAGTAATTACTTTAGCAACAAATAAGATTTCTGTCCAACAGGAGACTGAACCACCAAGAGTCGAGACAGAGCAGCCAGAGGACAGTAGTGTTGTAGAGGTAAATCCAGAAAACATTTTTGTCATAAAATATAATCCAGTTTAGGTTTTTAGCGGGAGAACGGGCATTTGGGGCACAGAGTGGAAATTACAGAGGGGCCATTCTTCCTTTTACAAGACAATGTAGAATCAAAATGATTTTGAAGCTGCTTTTATAAAATAGGTAAAAAATAGTTACATAATGCACCATTCTACCTTGTCTAAATATATTGGGACATCTTATAGATAGAACATTTACTGACAGCACTGGGAGGAAAACCTGCCACAGCCAGGACAGACTGGACTTGTCCGTCAGGTCATGGTTACAGATGAATATGACAGTAAGTGAGTAAGTGGTTTTCTTCCCAGTGTTTCTATGATAAGACCTTAACATTTTTTAACTGTTCTGTGAAAATTCTGTGAAACGTCACATAGGAAGAAAATCTGCGTAACATTATATACTGTTTCTTTATCCAGGAGAGGGATGTTTCCTGCTCTTTCAGAATAAAAATGAATGCATTAATAGAAAAGATGATGGGCGCTTGGGATGTTTTACAATAAATTAGCATTATGCAACCTTAACAAAAACATTGTAAGCAGCAGACCTATGCATGAAAGACGTAGATATTTTGAATCTAACCAACCTGGACGAGGGACAGGCTGCAGCGCTGGGGTCTGGGCCTTCCGAGCAGATGCTCCTTCCTGGAAAAAACAACACCCAAGGGTCATATTAATAAAACATACTATGCCTTTAACCACGTAAATATTGCAGCAACAAAATTGTTGCTGTGTATGTTGTTGTGCATGTAAATCCAAAGGCCTAAGACTGCTCATCAACAACAAATAAGATGTTGAGACATGAGTATAACATTTTTAAAAGTTTTGAGAAAAAAATAGTCTTTTCTTCAGTTTGATAGTCTTAATTAGCTTTGTAGCAACTCATTTGGCAATCGCTTGAATGTAACAGACGTTCAATAATATCAAAAAGTTACACACAAAAGCTTTAAGAAACTGGAATAAATATTTAGTATTTTTACTTCTTAAATTACTGACATGATATATCAAAATTTGTTAGCAAATCATTTTTGGTTGACCAATCGTTTCAACACAACGCATACCTAGCATACTGAAGAGTTCACTTGAAATACATTCAAGCCATGTTTCCCCAGTAGAAATGTATAAATCACTTAGCTCAATATCATTCAGACTATCCAGCAAGGAGCAAATACAATTGTATGTAGGAGCTAGTAAGCCTCATCTCCATCCTGTCAACTGATGCCAGGTCGGTCCATTTCTGCCAATCAAAGCTTGTCTACAGATATGCTCTGCTTCACTCCACATTAGCTTTACAACGCAGCATTTAAAAAGGATTGCAATTTATTTTAACTTTTTATTTTATATAGCAATACTGTATCCATTTTTTGGCCACTTAAAGAATATAGCTCCCAGCAAACGCCAGTATGTCTGCTGAGAGAGAGCTTAGTTTAACCGTCTGGTTATAGACAGATTAAATTTAAGTCTGATAAAAAGTTTGGCAGAGTGCATCTAAAGGGATCATGACTGCCAATGAAAACAACTTCCTCTACCTTCTTTGGAAAGAAGGTATTGCTCCCGTTCATACTGTGGTTGGATTAAAATTGCCGACCACCACGGCTGAATGAGCGTAGAGGAAACGTCATTGTTATTATCTGTATTCAATTATCATCCAACATAAGAGACTGGCAGGCTAAAGACTTGGACTAAACTGGCTTTTGAGTTGCACTGTCTATCATTGCAAAAATAAGTTGTAACCTGACAGTTTACATCTTTAAATCATATTAGGCAATCCGTAAACCTTAAAGATTTGTGGAAGTGGCAACATGAAGGCTTCTCTCCCCCTCACAGTACAATAAATTCAGATAATGCTTTATTCCTCTCTTTCTGTGGGTGTGAATACAAATAGGTCAGCAGCCCAACCCCCATTTAACAGAGCAGGCAGCAACAGCAGCAGCAGAGACGGCATGACGTGTTGGTAGAGCGTACACACAGCGCTAGATACTGTTCATCTTACTCCTACCCTGCTGCTTTTACCCCTCTGGCCCTCACACTGACAACACAACAGCAGTACAGAGCAGAGTGTGAAGGGCTGCTGAAGGAGGAGGGTGAGAAGAAGAAAGCGGAAACACAAAAAGGAAAGAGGCACCTGGGGGGAGGGCTGTTAACATAACAGCGTGTTAAAGAGGAAGAGCGAGAGGATACAAGAATCAGCACAGAAATAGAAGAAGAAAATGGAGGGAGGAAGGTTTTTACACCATCCAAAGATCATCCCCATCCATGCACTGCTGCTTTAATTTACATAATACGACAAGCAAGGGCAGTGGAAGGACCCGGGCTGCAGCTAACTGTCAAACGCTGATTCTCTACTGCCTTTGGCCAAAGGAAGCAGCACAGTTAGCATCAAGCTTCTGGGGACAATGCGCCAAAGCATATTGAGAGACTGCACTGGAGCTGGAGCTCTAACACATGCTTTGCCTGTGCACGCATGTGTTAGACAGCTCCAAATACCTGGATGAGGACTACATTTTCATATCTTTTTGAGTAAAAGCCACATGTGGGTTGGGTTAAAAGAAGAGAATGATTTGTCACATGTTGTAGAGGAAATACGTGTCTGAGTTGTCGAGCCTAAGCTTTACGTGGTTGTGATTTGGCTAAAGGCACAGCAGCAGCAGTGATCAAGAGGGTGATCATTGTGCGAGGATTGTAATTCCTCACATTCAGAAGCAATGGATGTCCAAAAGAGACGAGTACTTGGATAAGAACAGGTAAGTTCATAAAACGCAGATGCGTGTTAACACTAGTCAAACACTATGCTGAAGAAATAATTCATGCTTGTTATTGCATACTGTACAGGATGTGAAGATTGTGGCTTCCTATAAAAGGAAGCACCCTGTCTATTTCTGTTAACACAAGCAAGAATGCAAGAGAGCTAACAGAAGTCTTTTCAGTGTTCCTGCAAGCTCGCACAAACCATTCTTTGTCTTGGTGGGGTCCTTTAAGAGGGTAGTGTGTAATTCAGTTAAAAAAAAAAAAAAACTCCACTTCGGGGTGCTAGCAGCACGCAAACCCAGGCTGTTCTTTCTATAACCTTTCCTCGACCGGATGCTGTTCAAGAGCAAACAAATGTTACGTTGATAGAAGCAGAACATAGTCTGTTTATTCTTGTTCTGAAATCAACATAAGATATTCCTAAAGTTCAGTAAACAAGATGTGAAAGAAGCTTCTAGAAAAGTATACAGAGTTTATTTTGTTCTACATTAGCCTGCTGTGCAAAGACTACCCCACGGAGTACAAAAAATGTGCACCTTTAGGAGTTATCTTATACGGCAGTGTGTAAAAGGTTTGTACAGCTAGTATTTTAGCATTATGTTCGTCTTCTGTGGAGCCACAAGAGACTAGTGCAGGAATGAGTCAAAGGAAGAAGAATAACGAAATTTGTGACAATAGTCAAGCTTAATTTACAAAGTTTCACTATTTAAAATATATTCTACATGAAACCATTAAACTACATGAAACAAATTTCATATGAAAAAGGGGAACGGGAAGTACTCAATCCGTAACCCCAGTTTCATAATACAAATCCCTTTTTCTTACTGACCTGACACTAGAGGTGGTAACAAAAACACAGCTAAAGATTAGGGTCATAAAACTACACAGTACATATTTTAATTAAATTACAGCCCAATAAGTTAGATAAATGTTAAGCAAATGCATATGTGAGAAATTCTTAATTTGAGTATTTTGTAAATTCCACAATTTCATTGAGTTGTCCTTAATTAAAATGTATCAGTCATTGTCAGGGTGAATATCTATCCATCTATCCATCTATCCTCAGTATAACGGTAGGGGAAACACTGATGCAGTCATTTTATCTGTTGTGAAAATACAAATAGAGTACAGCAGCTTAAATGTGACATGCTGTATCCATTGTGTTGTTCAGATATATCCTACTCTCTGTCTCCTAGGCAATCACAAGACATGGGACGGAGTGGACTCACACATTGCAGCTGGCTTGTCAGACAAAAACATTGTGAGTGTCAAATGATAAACATACATTGAAATGAGAGATCATCAATGGGTCATAGTTCCTTAAGCAACCCACCAAAGACTTCACTTCGCCTCCTGGGATCTAAGACTTGTCAGATACTACTGATGTTTGGCCTACAAGCAACTGCCCGAGTGAATTAGACCCGTCGAAACCATGCAGTGGAGACGACGCCACTGTTGTGCACATACAGCTAAATTTCTCTATCTCCTCTCACTGTTGGGTCTACTGGCCTTCCTGGTCCACCAGGTGTGGCTGCCTAAGCTCACAGGTACGTCACGGTGGAGAGGTCATCCTGTGGTCTACGGAGGTGGTGAACTTCATACCACCAAAGCCAAAAGGAACATGAGCGCCCCACAGTCAGCGTTGAGTTTTGTCATTTTTCCTCAGCCGACCTTCAAGGCTGATGCCAACATCAGCTCCCCTGAGAAGGAGGGTGTATCCTCCCATCAAGGAGACCCAGGTTTTGAGTTTTTGAACACTTTAGCAGCCAACACTAGCCAAAGTGTAGAGAGAGATCTTAGCAGCACAATAACCCGTGGGCCTTTTACTTATATTATCAACGAGCCAGACAAATGTGCTGACAGCAGACCCGCACCATTTTTGGTGTTGCTGATAGCCACGGAGGCTCGGCAGGTGGAGGCAAGAAATGCCATACGGCAGACATGGGGGAACGCGAGCGTGGCTCCGAACGTGGGATTTATCCGTCTTTTTCTGCTGGGGAAAAATGAAGGGGAGCTGGGAGTTTTACAACAAAGAATGCTAGAAGCAGAGAGCCGGAGGTATCACGATATAATTCAGCAGGACTTTATGGATTCCTACAAGAACCTGACAATAAAAACATTGATGGGAATGAACTGGGTGGCAATTTACTGCCAACAAGCCAGCTATGTCATGAAGACGGACAGCGACATGTTCGTCAACACAGAGTACCTCATTTACAAGCTGCTCAGGCCAGAGCTGATCCCTAAGAAGAACTACTTCACAGGCAATAACATGAGAGGCTTTGCACCTAACCGCAACAAAAACAGCAAGTGGTACATGCCCCCTGAGCTGTACCCAAGTGACAAGTATCCCACCTTCTGCTCTGGGACTGGTTACGTCTTCTCTGGAGACTTAGCGAGGAAAATCTATCGTGCATCGCTGAGAATCCCCCACCTGCATCTGGAGGATGTGTATGTAGGAATATGCCTGGCCAAGCTCCGGATCGAGCCCACTCCTCCATCCAATGAGTTCCTATTCAACCACTGGCGGGTGTCCTATTCCAGCTGCAAGTATAGCCATCTGATAACATCGCATGGGTTTTATCCCAATGAACTACTTAAATACTGGCATCACCTGCAGAGCAACAAACGCAATGCATGCATCAACACATTGAGAGCAGGCAGGACAAACTCAAACAGAATGAACAGGGAGAGACCAGCTCAATAACTGAAAAGGTTATCACCAAACTCTCCTTTTCACAAGCTCCTTGTTGGATACAAGTAATGATTTATATCTCAGCTCATTCTGTTATAAACATCAAGGGTTTAATTATCACTTTAACATGGAAATGCTGCAAATTCTGCATTAATGTGTAAAAATTGATGATGTGCTCCACTTTCATTGCCAATTTTGTACAAAACAGATGAACAATGTTTATATGTCTGAGTCACCATTGGAGAGTCTATGTCAGTTATATTTTACAACAAAAAAAGCTGTGGTTCACTGGGCGCAAAGGCTTCTTTCTTGTAATAATGTAAGATTTATCATACGTGTTTTATATATGCGGCCTTAAAGACACAGGCTACTCTAAAACTAGAGTGGACATGCCAATAAACATTTACACATCTTTATTTTTCAATCAAGTCATTACAGAAGACAGGAAGTTAGCTGAAATGATTTCACATCAACAACCAGTAACTTTTTATGTATCAAATGACCAAAACCTTACACAATATATGTTTCTGGAAAAACAAGTTGTTTTTGTGTTTCCCTTATTACTATGAATGAGATATTGTCTCATGACAAACTCCATTTAATTGAGTTCCAGCTATGATGAGGCACCTCTATAGACGATCTTAAAAGATGATTAAAGAAAAAAACTAAACATTTTGGCTTGTGGTTTATGCATTTTTTAGGCTTGCTGTGGTACTCGGTGTTAACAGTGTTAAACGGTATCCAGACATATGCTGATTATTACTTGCACACCACCCCGAGTTGTTTTTTTCCCTCTCCATAAAAATAAAACCCATTTGGTTTATTTTGGCCTATCAGCAGCCATGGGAAAATGTCTGCTCTGCTCCATACAGCAGCAGCTGTTATTTCTTAGACAATCTTTTACTTAATTCCTCAAAAACACGTAAAGTCATTATCAAAGAGGTCACATTGAGGCTTTCTTTAGCAGCTGCTCTGTATAACTGGTACATACTGGATATGCTCAAAGTAAAATTTACATTTCAAAACTATTAGAGTTTTGTTTCTTACCGTCACTGACTTCAGGGTCATGCCGTGGTAGGTGCCCATGGTATCGATCTTGAAACCCTCCGTTTCTAGGAAAACACAGAAAGAGTTGATTATTGGCAGAACTAAATTTTCAAAAGCAAGTGTAGAATATATAATGCCCAAATTTTCTGTAACAAGCTTGCATCTTTAAATTCCTACACTTAATCAAAACAAATGTTTAACCTTATCTCTACTAAACTGTATTTGTATGTCATCTCTATTGTATGGATTTGCTTAAAAGTAAAATCCCTGTTACTATATACATACACACATATATATACATATATACATATATATATATACATACATATATATATATACATACATATATATATATATATATATATATATATATATATATATATATATATATATATATATATATATATATATATATATATATATATATATATATATATATATATATATATATATACACAGTGGTGCTCAAAAGTTTACATACACATGCTTAAGTTGACTAAAAGAGGAATAAAAATCATGTTTTGGAAATTTATTTTAATACCTAAATTAAAAATGAGGTAAAATCCAACCTTTAAGGACACCAATTTTCTTTGTGAATGAATAACGTATTGTAAATAAATAAATGTTCTTATTTAAAATACAGGGTCATAAGTATACATACCCCTATGTTAAATTCCCATAGAGGCAGGCAGATTTTTATTATTAAAGGCCAGTTATTTCCTGGATTCAGGATATTATGCATCCTGATAAAGTTCCCTTGGCCTTTAGAATTAAAATAGCCCCACATCATCACATACTCTTCACCATGCTTAGAGATAGGCATGGTTTTATTTCAGTTAGACTAATACCTGGTTTGATTTGCATTGAGAGATGATTTATAGAAAGTATCCCATGCCTATCTCTAAGCATGGTGAAGAGTATGTGATGATGTGGGGCTATTTAATTCTAAAGGCCAAGGAACTTTATCAGGATGCATAATATCCTGAATCAGGAAATAACTGGCCTTTAATAATAAATCTGCCTGCCTCTATATTTAACATAGGGTATGTATACTTATGACCCTGTATTTTAAATAAGAACATTTATTTATTTACAATACGTTATTCATTCACAAAGAAAATTGGTGTCCTTAAAGGTTGGATTTACTCATTTTTAATTTAGGTATTAAAATAAATTTCACAAACATGATTCTTTATTCTCTTTTAGTCAACTTAAGCATGTGTATGTAAACTTTGAGCACCACTGTATATATATATATATATATATATATATATATATATATACACACATACACACACACACACACACACACACACACACACACACACACACACACATATATATATATATATACATACATTACATCTACACACACACACACACACACACACACTATATAAAATTTTATTTTAACAAATGGGCATTACAACTGGCCTCTTCATCTGCCTCCTCCTCATCACTCTCTACTTCTGTCCCTCTCTGAATTTGCAGCCTCCTCTTCCTCCCTGTCATCTTCATTTGCCTCCTCCTGATCCCTCCCTGCCTCTGTCCTGCTCTCTGAATCTGCCGCCTCCTCTTCATCCCTCAGAGTCAATTCTTCCTTTATCCTTTTACTTATTTTTGCACCTCCTTCTGTGGTCTTCTCCTGCTCTAACCCGCCCGGTCTCTCCAGTTTACTGCATTCTTCTTCATTTCCCTCCTCCTCTTCCTCCTGTGCGCTACTCAGAATTTGAATACAAATGATAGGTGTCAGCATGTACTGTGTAGTGTTATAACGCCACCTAAACAGCGACCCTCTTAACGTTATGAAATCGCACATGCCAGTTTGTAATATTTTGTATTATGCTGTTCTTGTCTTTACTAAAATCAAAACTAATCAAAGGGCAGAATGCTCTTACAAATCACAGTGACCAATTTGACTTTTGGCCAATGTAATAGACGCCCGGTTGTTGATGCTGACTCGCTTTTAGCATACATTACATTCATTACAAAGGGGCAGGGCCGCAACACACCACAGCAGTGACAGACCGTTGTGAAGTTGGTTTTATATTGGACGTTGGCTATTACACATTAAAAAAATTATGCAGTTTGACCTTCCAATATAAAAACAACTTTACCTCGGTCTGTGACAGCTCATCCTCGCTTGCTCCGTAGATAGCTACAGACACTGTTCTTGATGTGATTTATCATAATAAATACAAATTCAAGCATTGTATCCACATTTCAAGCCCTTTACAAACCTTGAAAACACAATATCAAAATTCAAGCATTTTCAAGAATTTCAAGCACCCCTGAGAGTAGCAACCCCGTGTGCGGGGGGAGAAGGGACCGGGTGCGGGGCCCAGTGTAGGTAGGAGAGACAGCGGGACGCGACGGGAGAAAGACGCAGTCGAGCTGGCCTGGGCAAGCCTGCCTTCTTTGAGAATTCTTTATTGATCTTTTTATCTCCTTTTGTAGATTTTTTTTTTTAACTTCAAAAGATAGCTACCTAAGTAATAATGATAATAATAATAATAATAATAATAATAATAATAATAATAATAATAATAAATACATTTCTGTACTGAATTTATAATTATTTGGCTAAAGATTTCTATTTCTTTCTATCTACCTTGCTGAAACAACCACTAAGTAGGACTGCACGATTATGCACATGCGCATGACATACGTCATAACCAAACGTTAGCGATTGGTTATGGCAGATCCAGAGTGACTCTGGGCAGATCCAATAGTTTTAAACTACCCGCCTTCAAGGAAGTTAACACTTGTCAAAGGAGAGCGGCCAGAATCTCTACAAATGAAATGTACGAGAGTCTGGTAGGACCGGGCTAAACTTAAAGCAGCTCTTAAGGCAAATTAAAATTAATGGTGACAATATCAAACTAATTCTTTGTGTTCCAGGAAAAGTGCGCCAAAACATTAATAAGTATACAGTTTGATGTAAACATTTACATTTTGAACCAACTGGACTGCATTTCCTGCCTTTAAATGATATGTATGACCACACATACATTTGGTTTTACATAACAAATAATCACATCTGATCACACCTTTGCCTTTACATCTGGTAATAAACCGTTCTTGTTATCTTAATTATGATCTCTTAATTCTCAGTGCAATCAGTAGGTAAATTTGTTAGGCAAAGCTTGCATTCCTTGTGTTAAGGGAAGCAATGCTGCTGTATTTTATTACCTGCCCAACATCCGATCGCACTTTGGGAGGTAGTCTGGTCGATGCAATGTGCTCTGTGTGCATCTATGCCTCTCTCTGACATGAGTTTATAGATACTGGGGGTAAATGGGGTACTTCAAATGTATGTTTTGTTGACCCACTGACCAAAGTTCAGGCACGCACACATATACACCTTTGAAAACATTCAAGCCTAAAATTAACAACAAAAGCACAAATTAGACTCACCCTCTTTTCCTTTGAACCGCTCCTGATCGTATCTGTTGTAGGCAGCTGGGACAGGCTGCTTGTTCCTTAGGGATGGATCCTGGAAACAATAAGAAACCCAAACAATTCATTACTTTACATACCTGCCAGTACACCTAGTCAAAACCTTATTAATCGTTTATAGACCTGCCACTGTTCAAACCTTCCAGTTATTTTCAAGCTTAATTCCTTTTGAGGAAAAAGGAATGTTTAAGAAAAAGTAGCAATTGACTGGTTTATTTACGTCATGCCCTATTATCTCACACACACACACACACACACACACACACACACACACACACACACACACACACACACACACACACACACACGCACACAGAATGTTCTTACCACTTGAGTAGTGTTCTGTGCTGGTCTCTGCTCTGGTGCTCGCCCTTCTTCTCTAGCTTTCACTGACTGCAGGATGGCAAAGATGTTCTTGGAGAAATTCTGCAGAGGAGCAATACAGATTATGAGGAGTTCAACACCTTTCAAAAATGATTGCTTTTCTTATTTGGTGAACAAGAGTGAAATACATTTAAAGTTTCAGGGTCCAACCTAAAAGGCTTATTTTTTCACTCCCCCTCGACCATTCCATGTAGGCCATGTTGCTTATTAAATTATGTATTGCATTGATGTATTAGTGTTTTCTTTAACAATTTATTTTAATGATTAGAAAGGCTGTTTTCAGTATGTTCACATGTTAAGAGAATGTTATTCATATTTTCCTCATTGATTATGTATTATTTTAACCACCCACATCTCATTTGCTACTAATAAGAATATAAACTTATCTCAAAAGTACTTCAGTGGCCCAGTAAACATTCATATTTTGAGTAAATACACACTGGATGAAAATGACTATGGTTGCCATCTAGTGGTTGAGACTTTCCCCTTGCTACACACTCAAGGTATTTACACAGTTAAGAAGTTTTCCCACATTCTTCCAAAAGAATTCAACAGGTTTGGTAAAATAGGAAAACTACTTCGAACTCAGGTATGTAGAGTAAAGTGGTCTTGAGTTAAGCTCCAAATGGTGGTCTATAATGTGTTTCTAGCGAGCTGCCCATTAAGTCTACACCAAAGGGTTCACAATAGTTCAACATCAGAAATTGCATATCTGGTTAGTCTACATGAGTACAAATATTTTCAAATGAGATGTGCCTTCTGCATGGTTACAAAAATGGCACATTAAATACTAGGGCTAGGCGAGATTGAGAAAAATCAAATACCATAATATTTTTTGACCAAATACATCAATGTTGACATTGCGGCGATATTGTAGGGTTCACACTTTGTACTTTTACAAAATATTTACACAATGAGATTTTTGATAAATAGTCATTAAAAATGTGGATATAATAACTAAGTGGGTAAAAGCAAATTATAGAACAGCTAGACCAGTCAAGTTCAGAAAAGTATGTCATTTTTACTGTAATGCTGCCAATAAAACCAGGAAAAAACAATACATGCATGTTACGATATCCAAAATCTAGAGCGAAATCTAGTCTCATATCACAAGATATAATATCAACATATTGCCCTATTAAATACCTTGTAATGTACATGGCTTAATGTTACATTGTTGGTTGGAAAGGTTCTTACACTAAAGCCTCCCACTCCCAAATGATTAAATGACAACTCTGGGTATGCACTAGTATTTGGACAAAGTTTGAAAACCCCTTTAGAACTAGAACAAACCAATGGTGATTGGAAGAGCAACAAAGTAGAAACTTTTATCCCACAGAGGAATAAAAGAAAATCTCCAAATTCACATGCTAATCTGACACAGGTGTATTTGAAGGAATGGTCATCGATTGCTGTAGGGAGAGACATTAGATATCATTAGCTTGAAATGGACTCTGACCTTTCCAGTGCTCTGAAGAATAGTTGTTCTGGTCCTCCAGACCCTCTCTCTGCTGACAATATCTCTGGTAACATCCACCTCAGCGTCCACAAAGCTTCTCTGATAATTCGTGTTTTTGTCATCATCCAGATCTGTTTTGATGGTGGAACGTTTCTTGGCCATAATCTTGGCTTTGATGGCTGCAATTTTCTCCACCGACATGGCTTCAGACAGTGATCTGGAGGAGAGAAGTTAGGATCATTTGAACAGCTCACTGCTTTGAGGAACTGGTATGGTGACATTTCCAGAAATCTGATTAACATTGATCAGTTAATATGGTTGAATAAAAAAAATAAGCCCAGTGGTGAAATAATCTACATTGGAGACAGTATTGCTTCATATAGAAAACATTATGTATAAATGCAGCTGGAGGAGAAGAAAGGGAGAGAAAAAATAAATAAATTATACCTGATCTGATCAGTCTGCACAATGCCCTCTTTGTGGCCCTCCAGACGGGCAGCCAGACGCTCCTTATCCAGACGCACTCGCTCTTCATCCTTAAAAGGAAAACAGTGTACAGTGATATGTGTTGTCAGTGTTCAAGCAAAACTAGTTCTAATATGACACAATTTCATACAATCATCCATAAAAACCTGGAGGACATTATACAACATCTGAAAACCTCCCCCTTTTGCCAATATTCTACCAAAAGTTTTTTTCAAAAATGTTTTGAATTGTTTGGCTTCTGATCTTCTACAGATTGTGAACACGTCTCTTCTTTCAGGCATCTTCCCACACGCCCTGAAAACTGCAGTGATCAAGCCACTCTTAAAAAAGAATCTAGACACGTCACTGATGAGCAACTAATAGGCTGACCTTCCATTTTTAAGTAAAACCATTGAAAAAGCATTTTTCTAACAACTCAACCATTTCTTGTCACAACAGTTTTGATACCTTTCAGTCGGGTTTCCGACCACACCACAGCACTGAGACGGCTCTTATCAAAGTCTTTAATGACATCCACTTTAACACACATGGTGGATAATTTCAGTCTTAGTATTACTTGATCTCAGTGCTGCATTTGACACAATCGACCATGACATATTATTAGACCAATTGGAAAACTGGGTTGGCCTTTCTGGCTCAGTACTAAACTGGTTTGAATCCTACTTAAAGAATAGGGACTACTTTGTGTCAATAGGTAATTATGAATCTGAGCATACAAATATGACGTGTGGAGTTCCCCAAGGCTCCATTCTGGGGCCTCTTCTGTTTAACACCTACATACTTCCACTGGCTCAGATTAGGGACAACAACAAAATAAGTTACCATAGTTATGTGGATGACACACAAAATTTATATGACCTTATCGCCAGGGGACTATAGTCCAATACAAAAACTGAATAAGTGCATTGAACAAATTAATGACAGGATGTACCAGAACTTTCTTAAATTAAATGAAGGAAAAATTAAGGTGGTTGTTTTTGGCGCAAAAGAAGAACGATTAAAAGTCTGTGCTCAGCTTCAAACAACAATGTTAAATTAATCATGGTGTAGTCATGGACTCTGACCTGAATTTTAACAGCCACATTAAGACAACAACAAGGGTTAAAGGACTTATGTGCCAAATGGATTTGGAAAAACTTGTCCATGCTTTTATCTTCAGTAGACTTGACTACTGTAATGGGGTCTTTACAGGTCTCCCTAAAAAAAACAATCAGACAGCTGCAGCTGATTCAGAACGCTGCTGCTTGAGTTCTCACTAAGTCTAAGGAAGTGGATCACTTCACTTGAGTTCTGAAGTCCTTACACTGGCTTCCTGTGACACGAAGAATTGATTTCAAAATACTTTTGCTAGTTTATAAATCACTAAACGGTTTAGGGCCAAAATACATTTCTGATCTTCTACTACACTACGAACCACCCAGACCTCTCAGGTCATCTGGGACAGGTCTGCTTTCTGTCCCCAGAGTCAGAACTAAACAGGGGGAAGCAGCGTTAAGTTTCTATGCTCCACATATCTGGAACAAACTCCCAGAAAACTGCAGATCCGCTGCTACTCTCAGTTCTTTTAAATAAAGGCTGAAGACCTTTCTTTTCGATGTTGCCTTTCTTTAAATGGTTGCTCATTTCTTTAATGTTTAATTTTGTATATTGCACTGTAACTTTTATTATTGTATTTTATGTTTTTTATTTGTTTTAAGCTGTTTGAATTGCCCTGTTGCTGAAATGTGTAAAGCTGCCTTGCACACTATTAACAAACTACAGAATGAAACAAGATATAATATCGGATCCCTATGATTTACCAGATTAGCAACATAATATTTACATTTTTTTTTTAACTGCAGCAAAATGCATTTCATTCATAATTAAATTTACAAACAGACAGTTTTATTTTGGCTAAATATATACTGACTGATAGAACACTTAAATGTTTCAATAACCAGAAATCCTTGTAGATTTAAAATTATTTAAGCCATGTTTATTAAATTGGATTTAAATCAAAACTTAAGGCCATCTTAGATAAAATAGTTCTGTTCTTTTACAGTGTTGACAATATGTTGGTCTAATCCTATTTCAATGTGGTTAAAACCCTTTTAGGACAAGAGTTCCCCACCTATAGTTGTATTGGTTCACTATGGTGGAACTTATTATTCAGCTGTTACCAATAATCAACAAAACTTCACCCGTCAGTAATAGCTTCTACATGTACTGGAACTGTTCCTGCTCGTGGAATACAGATAAGGTAGTAAATGCTCCAGAACAGCACTGATGTAAGTACAGTGTTGTACTAAGCAATTGTTAGTGGAAGATATTTCATGTCAGTATACCTCAATCCTTGGTTTTTTGGCTTCAGAAGACACCTCATCTGCTGCTCTTTTGACTTAAAAAAGAAAAAGGCAGAAGAAATGTATTATTTTCACTGCACAAAGTCCATTTTGGTTTTGTTGACTAAGATAGTTCCCTCTTTTTAAAGAAAATATCTGTGAAAATATGACCCAGTTGCAAAAATAGCAGATTAAAAAATAGCTGCAAGATACACTTTATTAAATTGTATTCAACATATAAATAACAATCAAAAATCAATTATTACTGCAGGTGGCATTAGCTCTTCAAACTTCATGCAACAAATATGTGAACTTACCTTGTGTTGGCCTTTGCAAACCTATTTCTATAGGTGCACTTCTGTCAATACTTGTTGATGTAGCTGTGAAAGACAATTAGAAACTGCATTAATAAGTTACCAATTAGCTCAACTACAGCTCGGCTCCTCTTCCTCCGGTAGGGCTTAATCCATACAATCTGTCATCAATGTATAATGTTTTAGTCAATCAAAACCAGAAAGAAATCAGGACTGTTAAAATATTGAAGGACACACAAACATAAACTTAACATTCTGCACACAACAGAAACACAGCGTACACAATAGAACTCAAAAGTGTTAGCATCACTTACAGCTCTCGCCATTGAGATACGAGAGCATGCCTTTTCGATCAGGTCGCCTGACAACAGGGATGTTCTCTGTCTATAAAACATATCACACAATCATGTTACCCAAAAACATTTCTGATGATTTTAATAGTATGCATATGAGACAAAAAAAGAGGCTGAAATACTGGATTGTAATTAAATAATACTGGCACAAACAGGTTGAGGCACTGTGAAAGACATTTTAAGAGCACTTACTGCAGCTCTTCGCACGTAGGATGTATGCGGGAGATGCACATTGTTGAGCAAGAACAAGATAGAATCCAAAGTATAGTACTCTTTGGGCTGCCCATCTTTACCAGTACTGGAGGTAGAAACACAAACGATGAAAAACAGAAGAAAGAAAAAAAATCACTCAGGTGCACATTTAAGTTAATCTTAAGTGCATAAGTATAGGTTTATAGAAAATACAGTAGTTGAGTTAGCTACTCGTTTGAAGTAACGAACCACTGGTTCTGAAATCAAATTAACACAGAACTTTCAACAGTTATCTGGTTAGCTAACCTACTAATCCTTACAACAACCTAATGGTCTGCGTTACATGAGCAAATGTTGCTTTTGACACAGTAAACACAAATGCGTATAGTCATGACTGATACTATAAACACAAGTTCCCTGACCATGGGAACACAACTTAACGGCAGCTAACGTCGCTAATTATTTAGCATCACATCACAACTGCAAGTTTAGCTGTAGCTAGCTACATCTTTCAACACATTCAAAGTTTGAAAAATATTAATTGACACGTATAGAAGCAAGCAAAGAGTCCACGTGGTCTAGGGCAAAATACTTAAGTATCATGCCATAGTAACCAAAGAGTGCCTAAAGTTGTAAGTACAACAGCGGGGAGAGGAGTTGGGTGAGCATATTAGCATATAGCTAGTTAGCCGTTCCGCAGTTGCTAGCACCACAAGGCACCGATGAGCTTCAGAAGCGGGCCTTCAGAGGCGATTTATAGAGATCTTAGCACTGACGTACCCCCAAATAATGTAGTTGGTCTTGACATTTTTCGGCCATGAAAACTCCCCAAATATAACTTCATCTCCTTTAGCGACGATTTCTTTTTTCTGAATGTTATACTGACGAAGAACACTCAACACATCCGCCATCTTCACTTGTCTGATGTAGAGTGTTAGCAAGCCCCCCCAGTTAACATCATGTGGCCTCGTAGGTTGCCTGATCTGAATCTAACTTTTTTGAGGTCAATTTACCTTGGTTACAAAATTGTCAGAGCTGGCTGTGGTGCCTTGTTTGCCAGATCGAATTAAATATGCAATGTAGATAAACGTACATCTTAATTTTAATTATTTGGTTTGTCAGCACTGGCAGCCAGTGTCAGTCCTAATGCCTTGCTCAAGGACAATTTCACAGTATGGACACTTTGGTCACAGTTATACCATAGACAGTTAGTTATATACAATAAATCCATATTATATGCTCACTAGGAAGTATTGTTGACTTCCAGGAAGTCAGACAGTTATTTGTAACATTGACAGCCAAACACAACAATATTTGAGGAGGTGTTTAAATTGCCACTATAGTAAGTACTTACATGTTAAGCAAAATGGATGCAACAGACAATATGAGGGGAAAGAAGTTAATCTAGGTGCTAAAACACTTGTGAACTACCATACATCATAATAATTATCTCTTGTGTCAGACTTCAAACGATCATGTAATACTAATATTTTAGTTAAATAGCTTTTTTACCTCTGGCCAAACAGTGGACATTGTCTTAACATTGAAAATGACAGTATCGGCATGTGGACAAAGATCCTTCACAGTAACATGGTCAGGTATGTATTCCTCTTTATATAGTATGAATTAATTAGTTGAATGAATTAACAAGTTATGTGAATGATGTCAGTAATTACAATTACTGTTGACTAAGACAAGAAGCACCACTGTAGTTTTTTGCTTGCATTTTCCCGAAATGGTTTGGCCCCAAACGCTAAAACACTGTAAACAGCGGGTTTATTCTTTTATTTGAAGAAATCATTGCTCTTTAAAATCTCTACAGTGACATGTTTTAAAAAATTACATTGAACTGATTTTATTCCAGGAAAGTAATAGTTCTGTTAGTTTTTGCATAGTCTTGCTTTGCCAGACCTTCCTCCACCAGCGCTGCGGAGGAGGGTCTGGCTAGTCCACACAGCATTCAGGGATGTAAGAAAAACGTGCTCAGGTTTATTCGCATTTCTTTAAACCAATGTCAATTGTCATGGGTGGCGTTAAACTCCACACGGAGCCTCTGCAAAAAGGCCTCGGGAAGGAATTTGTTTTGGTGGAATGTATATGATCAAAAGTTGTTTTACACATGCGAGAGAAACCTCAGGGTGGATGGATAGTCTAGCTAGCTGTCTGGATTTACCGTGCAGATATCTTTTGGGTAGGTAACCATAGTCCTCATAAATCCATTGGAGTTTAAAAATAATTAAAAGAATGGGGTAGGAAACGGACATCGGCAAAAAGACAGGCATCCGGTGAAATTTCCTGTGGCACCAGAGCAATCCCGGAAGTGGAACTTTGTGGATATAGACTAGTTTTTGCATAATGAACATTCTTAAATAAAAAGTACAGAAATATTACTGTACTAGCAGATTCAGTCACGTTAAATAGCTATGAAGATTAGCATTGAATTCATAACAATATATGGGAATAAGTAAATTTCTCCAATTTACATTAAACTGACTTACAGTCCCAAACATTGGCATTATTGTGTCACAAAGGAAAATCCCATATAACCCCCCCCAAAAATGTATCATCACATTTGAGAGCACCTAGGGTATTCTTTATAGCAGTACCACTGGTGGTATACAAGCTCCCTCTAGTGGTACACGGATGGTATCTCTGATATTGTTTAAAATAATGAAATTAATGCATTTGAAAACATACCTTAGAAATACATTTCCAATAACCCAATAATAATAATTTGCACTATTTAGACTGTATTACTGTATTGTACATATTTTTAATTATAAATATTACTTTTTTAATTATTTGTATTTATACCTTTTACATGATACTTGTTGTACATGTCTTTATTACACAGTGAGTCGGAGAGAAACCTGTTTTCAATTGCTCTGTATGTCAGGCACATATTGCAGAATTGACAATAAAGTTGACATGACTTGATAACATTTGTAATTAATTAAAAATAAGCGTTTAAGTGTAATATTTTTTCTTTAAATATCAGCTTGCTACATAGTTACGTTACGTAAGTGGTTTAAATACCCTGCAATCACAGCTCGAAACAGGAACTACCACAATGAGAAGTTGTTGATGAGGAAGATAATATTTTGAGTAGCCCTGCTAAAACTATAGTGGACGAGCACAAGTCCTAGTCGCTACTTCAGCAGCGGCGGTGAAGTCTCCACAGCACCTGCTAGTAGCAAATGATGCAAAAGAGTACGAAATTATGACCCGGGTTGCCTCAAATTTGGATTCAGTTGAAGCGGTACAGAGGAAGTACAGCGTGGCTATGGCTGTAAACAATAAATATTGTAGGTTAAGTGTTTGCTACTCTATTTTAATGTGGGCCATGATGGTGGTACTTAGAGAGCCTAATATTTTTCTGAAGTGGTTGAGCTCTCTGCTTTAGCTACAGAGTGAGGCATCACACTTCTATTCCATCTTTGTTGGGAGGTGCACATGTGCAGTAACTAGGTAAGAACTACTAGCCAGTCAGAAGCAGTGTATGAGGGCTTGCTATGCTAGCACATTGGCGAGCATTATAACTTATGTTACAAAGTGACGCACTATCACAGAAGTAAAGGCTGGACTACAATAGAGTTGTTGGGAGCAGTTTGTGAACAGTGTTTTCTCTGGAAGATGGTAAGTCCCTTTGGGGTGGATTTTGGGCCTTGTAACTTTGTAAACCTATAACAGGCACTAAAAAGATACATAACACAATAAAGGTAAGGGAAAAGCCAAAAAGCATAATATGAGCACTTTAAGGGAAAACAAACGTTAACAACTACAAATTGTACCTAGACTAAAGGCGAGAGTTATGTTGTGTTGAATTCTAGACATGTATATTACTTTTTAAAAAAAACCATTTTCTGACCAAATAAGTCAATAGAATACATTTCAACTTGTGGTGCTTTAGTTTTCAACTCCTCACTTTTACAGTACACAAGTAATTATTTATAATGATGTTACATATTATGGAGGGACAAGCTTTTAAATTTAAACATATCAAATCTGCTCAAATCATACCTTACATACTAGAAACAACAATGAATCGCCTTAAAATAAAGCTACAGTTGCACTAAGCCTCAAACATTTTGACTCTTACACTGTTCCTCTTATTTGATCTACCAACACCTTGCTATAAATGAGTGGAATTCATTGTTCAATGAGTTAGTGTCTCACCAAGAACCATCGAAGCACTTAACATACAGAGTGCTGTTTGCACATACACTCTTGACAGTATGACATATCATAGCTTATCAATTCATTTTCAAATTTCTGAAAAATATATATGCACATAAAATTTGCTGAGTGTTGTCCAGCCCGCTGGACAATTTGTCTATTGACTTGTAAGTGACAAAACACAAAAAGGGAATTTGGAATTGTAATTGCCAACATCTTTTGGATTTTTAGGGCAGTCTACATGTTAAGTGAGCCAAGTTGGTACACTTTGTGCCTTTTGTGCTCCAACAAGACGATTTAGAGACAATCCCAATTCTTTATCAGATCAGATCCTGGGCCAGGTCACGAATGACGGTCAAAGCTCCAAGGTCGAAGCCACAGATGCTCAGTAAACCCCTGTCTTCTGTGTCTGCTATGGCGTGTCCAATGGAAGTCAACCCACACATCACCAATTTGGAATTGGCTCCAGATTTCTGTTGAGAAAATACCCATCAACTTTTTAGTTCTATTGTTTTGGTTTATGGGCTCTAAATTTTACTTTTTGTGTTAAAGACATTTTTTTTTTTTTTTTTTAAAGGGGAGCAAATGACAGTTTAATTCAGTAACCGTTATACAATTACAGAAAATTGCCTGTGTCCTAGCGCTCAACTTTCTAACGCAACACAATTTCATGAAATAAACTGTACCATTCAAATGCCATGTCATTCTGGAAATTGATCAGCATTGATATAAATGTGAAAAGGAACCTTATCCCATTTGTCTGATTAAGTCTGCACCCATCAAATGGCAAATTAATTTTACCTGGTGTTTAGTTTAGTCTATTTTCTAAAACAATCTTTATCCCAGGGAACATTAAGTCCACTCCCCAAGCAGACATGTATGTATAAATGTACTTGTCTGTGCTTCTTCAGAGACTCCACTGGGCTGGCAGTGAACGTCCACAACGGGTTGTTGGTCAGAATGATGAACAAATCTACAGCTTTCCCATTCTCTGTGGCCCATGTGATGGGAAGGGTGCAGTCTGTGCTGCCACCCGGGATCTGGAACATACAATATGGTGGAAAGGTCAAAAACTGAACTCAAGATCAACATAAGTCAATATGAACACAATGCTTGTTTGCTATTGGAGTTACCAATATTTGTTTTACAATGTGTTAACAGAATGTAGTCTGAAAGATGGTTGTAAAATTACTATTTCTTTTAGCTCAAAGTATACAGAGTGATCAGTAGCTGTAATTCATTTCTTATTCTTTGAAGCTGTGACTTACCTTAACCAGCTCAAATGTTGTTTGTGCGAGAGTCATGTCAGCACTGATGGAGCATGGAACCAAAGCTCCTTCAGAGTAGGCCAGCACATGTGTGTCTGCCTCTGTCCTTGCAAAAATCTGTGCCAGGCAAAAGAAAAGTAGCACATCACAATTACAAAAATCTCTCTCAGACATACAGTATGCAACACACAATGCTACAAAACAAACTAACTAGACATGCAAGAAGTACTCTCACATTTTACATTTGGCACGTCTCTCAACTAATAACTCCCAGAAGGCCTGTGGGCTAAGATAATCACACCGTGAAAAGAATTTTGTGGGAATCCAGAGTATGTGTCAACAGACCAATTCCTTGACTCCGGCTACCCTAAAAGATGGGACGACCTGGGCCCTGCTTGCCATTACAGCTGTTCCAATTGGGGCAACACTGGCCCACACTATGTGCATATATCTAGCTCTAGTACTGTCTTACCATGGTAATAGCTGCAGCGGCGACAGCTGTGCTGATCGACGTCCCTGGGACAATGCTGCTTAGTGACGTGCTCACGTCTACTGCCACTACGATGCGTTTACCCACAGGCTCCACATTCTGGGGACAGAATCGCAACAGTACGAGAGGTTGACAGTTAGCTGATGTTATTGTTTGTGGTCTTCTTTGAAGGTCTTTGAGAAGCTTAGAAAAATAAAAAGAACCTACCATAAAACTCTTGTAAAAGGCAGAGTCCATTGCTTTGAGGATGCTGCTGATTGGGTCCCATTTTGTTTTACCCTGATAGCCTTGGCCTCTTTTGTAGTTTTCAGAAAACAAAAGTATGTTGAAAGGGTGGATCTTTGCCTGTTGATTTCAAGAAAGGCATTAGATTAATTAAAAATACTGCTGTAAATCAATTAGCCAGTCCTATGGGTCCTACCTTCGCCAGGGCCGTTGTGCTCTGGATTCTGTCACACACAGCTTGTGTTTCTGAACTTCCTAGTTCAAGAATTTTTTTTGATGTCATCTTACCCAAGATCTTTAGCACTGAATGGAGAGGTATTTCCTTTAACAAAGCTCTCCATACCTCCAGGAAGAAAAGAAAACAACAAAAAAACATACCCCCTTTATCAGTTGATAAGAAAAATATATTTCCAAATTATAAATGTCCTGGCAATGCAATGCTGTTTTCCAGCTGATTCTGAAGTGTTTGAAGTCAGAGATTCCCACCAGAACGAACCACCCACCACCCACCTGTTTGGACTTCAGATGGTCTGTAAGCAGCTGTTCCCTCTCCAGTTTGTGTTCTTCTATTAAATTGATGACCTCTGTTTCATCACAACTGTGCTTGACCTTCTCCACCACTTCAAGATACGAAAGCACTTTGACAACCTCTTCTGAGTTCTCTTTGTCAGCATAAGCAAGCTGGACTTCTTTCCATCCTTTCGTTACATATTTGCAGATCAAGGCAATTGCTGAAAAAACAAATGACCATGACAGTCTTACTCAAGTGGTCTTTTTTCATCTTAGTCATGACATAAGTTAAAAACAGACATGATACAGACTGTTAGGACAGGTTCAAAAATGTACAGGGTTAGGAAAGATTTACCATCAATCAAGACATCAACACAAATCAAGATCATGCTTTGATGCTGGAATTTTGAACATTTTGTCATTTATTTAAGTTTAATATTTTTGAGCCAGTAGCATGTAGTGTCTTCTGTCGTTGTTAAGTGTCTATGTTACCAATGTTTCCCTTTTCTATGGTTTATCATGACTTTTGAGGCATTTTCCCTCCTCTCATCATTACATGACTTTGTAGCATTCACAACACTTGGTGATATCAATGATGACCGTAAGATCTATATTAAACCTCACACATACTGCTTATTGGTATTCAACTTAGCAAACTTTCTACATTTTAGTTTTGTTGCCTGTAAATGTTTATGTTCTTGTAAATGTATTTGTCTGATGTTTGTCTGTTGTTGGTGAGCTATGTTTCTATTGTACATTTTAGCTAAATAGTACTTTTTACCAAATGTATTTAATTGTTATATTGTTATGTAAATATGTAATTTTACTTCGTTTAGGGTAACTATTACCATCTGTCTAGGAACTGCAGATGAAAGCTAGCCTTTTGGCTAACTCTGGCATATTGACAGAAATGTTTAGTAATATGCACTGTAATAAATAAAATAAAAAATAGTAGTCAGTATGGGTCTGTGTTAACTCACCTTCATTAGCTGGTTTAGTGTGCGAGAGCCTAAGCAGATCCTGGTGTGACCATCCCTCTCTCTGTTTACACTTGGTCACAGCCACAGCCAGACTCATGGCATCTTGCTCATTGTACCAATCAGACACCGCTCTCCTCAGGGCACGTCCCCAAATACCACACTTCATCCCCTCTTTCAGTTCCTTCTTGTTATTTATGAAAGAAAACAGGTGGGCAGGGTCCTGGCAAATTACCTTCAGGGCTTTAAACGCTGCCTGTCTGGTCTTTAACTCCGAGTGCTGGGAGCACAAAGCCAAGGCAAAATAGGAGGGGCAAAGTCGGACAGCTCTCCCATCCTGAGTGAACCTTTTTATCTCCTCCACCACCTCGACACCTCGGTTCTCCTGCAGCAAGGACAGCAGAGCTCCGGCACTCTCCATGCTGACATGGCCCTCCGCTCTGGCAGTGTATAAGTCTCCCTCCGAGCCATAGCAGAGGAAGCGGCACAGTCTGACCTTGTCACTAACCTCCCAGGGACAGCCATCACCAGTTGAGTTCAGGGTGTGGTTGCTTGGAGTACTTCCCGAAGGCTCCATTGTAACACTAGAGAAAGCCTGAAACAGAAAGTGGAGAAAGGGAATCCTTCTACCAACTTTTATTTTAATTGGCCACAGTGACTGTCTGTTACTTAAAAGAACGCTTTTAACTTTACTACACTTCAGATCAAACTGACACAGATAAAATAATCCTGCGGACTACATGTACCAACCACAGCTCGGATTTAAAAGGATGATGCCAGAGTGAATTCCCATTCATGATACGTGTGTAAAGATTAAACAGCATTGCAACTTCGCAAAGACGTAACCTCAGTAAACTGCTGTACAGATCATTAGCTAACCTGAGAGACTCAATTAATACAAGGTAACGTTAACTTCGCTAGCAACATTACTCATTGCCTCAATGCACTGACAGAAATAACTTAAAGCCGATTATAAGACATGATGATACACAACAGACAGATACAAGCCACACTGAGCCGTTAATAGAGGATGCTAGAAAACCCTGCTAACTAGCCTGTCAACATAAGCTAACGTTACCAGTTCCCTGAAGAGGAGGGCAGTCTGGGCGATGCGAAGTTATTTAACGTAACCCAAGTAGCTTAACCTAGCCCTTCTTAAAATGTTACATATACATGGTAAAAAGATATGTAACTTCAGCTAGGTACGCAGCAAAAATACCCAACCTACTCCTAACGCTTCTCAGCTAGCTACTAACGTTAATGTTAGCATCCATCATTAGTATCCTCTAACCAAAGATATCAACTACCACAGCTTTGTCCCAACGGAAAGCTAGGCGCAGCTTGATGCAGCTCGCTTGGGGCAGCTGGTTAACGTTACCTAGGTACGCAAACCTTAACTAAATTGTGTTGTATTCAGTTCAAATATACGATGTGTGCTAAAAAAACATATCGGTCTACAAATACATAGTATATAGCTACATGAACTTACCACAAAATATGTGGGGAGTGGTAAAGTTTTATGATGTAGCAAGATGAAAAGAGGCCTTCCCTCTGACCGACTAGGGAGATAATCAGGGGCGGTACCGCGATGGAAGCTGGGATACCGAGTGCCATCACACCATCGAGCAGAGGAAGAGGTCCAGAGAACCTGTTGTGTGATTTTTTTGGATTTTGTTCTGGTAGGCCTATGTTAATTTCATTTTAATTGGCTATATGATTGGGCCTCTTGTGCGCGCAACGTGCGCTTGTTGCCCACTGTGTGCTGATGTGCTCATCTGTTGACATTACCGAATGCCTTAGTTGCTTAATAAAAGCGGGCTTAATTTCCACACAAACAAACGTGTGTCATCAGTATGAGAAAAAAAAAATAGTTTGCAACTGTGTTGGACGCGGGCCGGGCTGGGACAGAAAATGCGTGCCGATCAGCACTCTATCACACACACACACACACACACACACACACACACACACACACACACACACACACACACACACACATAATTGGTACCTTGGTACTTCCTTTTTGAACTCCAATCTCAATCTCCTTGATGCTGCCAGTTTTTGAACCACTATTTCTATAATCAAATTTAAAAAGATCCAGGTAGTCTACGGAACATGGAAGGAGGCACATGTTGAAATGAAAGAAAACATATTCACAAACCATACTGTTTTCCTATTTTCTTTACAAGGCATTGCATTTTAATGGCAGATTGACTAAAGGCATTTAGAAACCTGAACTCTGGAGCTTATTTTAGATATGGGATTTAAAAAAAAAACTTAAATATAAATAACAATTTTTTTTTTCTCATTAGACAACATGTATTAGGCTACCTACGTTTTTGCAAATATTGAGACCAGAGCTCAAACTTATTATGGACATATGTAAGTTTTCCCGGTCACCACTGGGTGGCAGTAGTGCATCAACTGCAAAGATACAGGATGCATTGTTACGACTCCATTGAAGGCACACTTAGTATTTTTGTTCAGTATATGTATTTTGCAAAGTTGTATGACTTTGCCACAAAATTGAACCAACATCGAAATGCCTCATGATGCATACCTGGAAAAGCATTCACATTTCAAGAGCAAAATCACAAAATACACAGCCACTTGCATGAGTCCATACATATTAAGGTTTACATCTAATACATTGTCTTTCACAGCCAGATGCACCACAGGGTTAAAAACCACAGTTTAACCTTTGGTGATGTCCAGTGTTCAATGTGCACTAGATGGCACTGCCTGCAGGTTGTTATGTTGGATTTATTGTTGTATTGTTATGTCAGACAGTTAAGTTGACATTTTGAGCAAAGGGGAAGTACCTGCTCAGTGTCTGTGCAACACTTTACACACCCAACATGCATGATGTCAGTCCTAGTGCACATGATAGACCTCACACTGCAGACTGATTGGTTTTGAACTATGGTTATGAATTATGCTGCATTAGATCTCCAGTGCTTCCTATCTTCAAGGCCTTTCTGTCCTTCCTCAGGCGTCTTTGCTTAGAAGCTGCCTCAAACAGGACTTTGCATTGCTCAAATTGAATTAAGCATGGGAAGGAGTCATTCTCCAACATATAACGTATAATGTTTGTAACAATAAACTGTTAATTTACAGCACTACTTATATTTTATTAATTATAATTTAATTGCTTGTTAACAGTAAAATGTCAGTTTGCTAACAGTCAAATGAAAATTAACTAAGGATTAATTATGTATCAATTTACCATCTACAGTGAAGGAAAAAAGTATTTGATCACCTGCTGATTTTGTATGTTTGCCAGCTGACAAAGAAATGATCAGTCTATAATTTTAATGGTAGATTCATTTGAACAGTGAGAGACCGAATACTAAAAAGAAAATCCAGAAAAATGCTATGCTTGTTAAAAATTTTATAAATTGGTTTGCATTTTAATGAGTGAAATAAGTGTTTGACCCCCTCTCAATCAGAAAGATTTCTGGCTCCCAGGTGTCTTTTATACAGGTAACGAGCTGCTTGTTACCTGTATAAAAGACACCTGTCCACAGAAGAAATCAATCAATCAACTATATTCCAAACTCTCCACAATGGCAAAGACCAAAGAGCTCTCCAAGGATGTCAGGGACAAGATTGTAGACCTACACAAGACTGGAATGGGCTACAAGACTCTTTTGTGGAAGAAATGTGCATCACGACTCACATCACAGTTAAATGCATTGTATAGTTTCTACATTAATTAGCCCGCCATTCAAGTCAGTGCTATTCTTACAGGTCAAGTGGTCAAGTTTCTTTAAGCAGTTTATATTTTTATATGCAGTCTTACACAGCTTCTGGATGACCTCCTCTCCGCAATCATTGTTGGTTCTTCATATTTTGACTTTTTTATTTTGAGTTTAGCTTCTGTAAAATGCTGTTATACTTTCAGCGCCCTTGCTCAAACCACACCTATCTTCAAACTTGGCCTTCATTTTGGCTCTCAACTACACACCTGTAAAGTTTTGTGACTGCATCTTTTATGGTTGTGACAAAAGCTAGCCTGAGACAGACAGTCAGATGGACAGACAGACACAGACATTTAAACACCTGGCAAAATACTCAAATCCTCTTCTGTGGTAGTTCCCGCTACAGTTGATGTCTCCAGAACCACATTAGTGCATGATGTCACACAAAGACACAAAGACCACACAAAACAAACAAAAAACTGGAGTAGAGGAGATACAATGCACTACATGAGGCTGACATGAACATTTGACATTGTACTTGCATAATGACAATACAGTTCTCCAATCTTGATCCTTCCACTGACACAAGGACTTGATAAGCATGAACTAGCATGTGGTTTGCAGGGCCAGACTGGGCTTTGTCGAACAGGAAGTAGCCGTCAAAGAGAAAACCTGCAGCTTAACACATAGGACTACATGCTAACCTCATGTGTTGTTAGAGCACTTCATGTCTTCAGCCGTGTGCCTTCTCCAACACAAAGAAATCATGTACACATTGGACCCTCATTTTAGATATAATATTTGTCACAGTAGATGGTGACAACAGTGGTCTCTGGGGAGAAAGTCCTGTGTTGTTTGACTCATCCACCACCAAAACCAACCTCCTTACGCGGATTTCTGGCTTTTCAATACTACTCGCTACCGTAATCGTGCTGTTTTCATGAAAGACGCTTCCCATTAAAAGACATTAGTTTAACATTTCTGCTCACCACCATGAAAACAATTAGAAAATCGTGTCCCTGTACACGAGTCAATAGATTAAATAACGTCACCATTTCACAACCTGCCACAAGACTGGGCTGATATATACCATGTGAAATATGGCTACTGTACTCACTTTCAGTGAATAGTACAGTTCCAAACATTTTTGACTTGCGACCCTTAGTCACTGTTTTATTTCTACCAGTTACAAACAAAGAGTGATTTTGTCCTTGTTTTATACGCATAATTTTTTAGAGGCTTGAGAACAAACACGTGTAGTAACACACTTACTACATTTGACTTATAAAATAAGAATGGGACCATATGACCAGATTTTTATAGCAGAGGCGATTCCTTATTAAAGCTTTAGTGCGTAACTTTGTGATATTAATATATATCCATTACATTCAAGCCATTGCAAATGAGTTGCTACAGAGCTAATTACTATCAGCTCCCCACATCTCTGTATTTTTCAGTATGGCTATATTCAGAAGATTGTGTCGTCCAGTGACTTTCCCATGCAGAATCTCGAGTGAAGATAATTACCTCTTCTGAAGAGTCCATCGTGTTTTTTTAATCCTTTGTGTCCTCCTTGGCTACAAGCAGCTATGTGTAAGAGGGTTGGGGCTTGTATCATATGGACGCGCCTACAGTTTTGTTGTCATTACTTTGAATTCCTCATGGGGGCGACCAAAACTACTCGCTAATAGCTTTAAGATCAGTGCTGAGGAAGTAAACACAGACAAAACAGAGAATCAAATCAGAATATATAAGTCCGCTATGTGAGTAATACACCATTACTTACATAAAACCAGTGTAATCACACCTATTCAGGCCACAGGGGACCAGCATATGCAACACTGTTAATGATTGATGTACGAATAAAACTCATAGTGGGTCATCATCATCATCATCATCATCATCATCATCATCATCATCATCATCATCATCAATTTAACATTTTGTAGCATGTGTTACTCTCACGAATGATTCAGTACATTTTGCAGCATGTAAAACTGTGTTTTAAAGTTATATAACCCCTCTATACTGTAGATATAAATATAGTGCTAGATTTGCATTATAGGCTTTGACCATTGTCACTGAGGTATGCTTTTGATCACGTTAGTTTTACATAATACAGCTCTGGCAGCCAAATAGTTTTACAGGCTTTCATTTGCAATTCACACCAGGGTAGCTAGGCTCAGTGGTTAACAGGTTAAAATGAATGTTAACATGCATGGTCACGTATGTTTTTAGCCCATTTCTAGGCTTCTCACACACTCTGAACACCTGTAGATTGTGAAGACTGAGGATTATTTGTGTGTCCTGGTTGTTTCCTTGTCTTCCAATTGATGCATGCTGGGATAGATCAGAATCAGCTTTATTTGCCAGGTATGAGGACACATACGAGGACATTTTCTTTGGAACATCGTTGATTTGATAACTATGACAAGAAGCAGGTGGGCCAGATTAGGCGGACGCTGCGTCTCCTCACTCCCTAACAATATTCAATTCTATGCCCTGGTTAGGGTAGGGGGAGAGACAATTAGGGTTAAGGTCAGTAGGGTCAGAGTGGGGGATAGGATACAAACCCTGGTTAGGGTAGGGGGAGAGACAATTAGGGTTAAGGTCAGGAGGGTCAAAGTGGGGGATAGGATACAAACCCTGGTTAGGGTTGTTTGAGTTGGAATTTTAAATTCAGGTTGATTTATGAGGACTATGGTTAACTGCTCCTCAGATCTCTGCAGGGTAAATCCAGATAGCTAACTAGACTTTCTTTCCAATCCGACTTTTCTGTTGCACAACTAAAAACTTTTACATGTACACACACACACGTTCCACCAAAACAAGTTCCTTCCCAAGGCAATGCAATGCCAATAAACCAGTGCATATTTTCCTCCCATCCTGAAATGCTGTGTGGACTAGCCAGACTGTGGGGGAGTGTCTGGCAAAGTGGGACTTATGTTGGTCAAGCCGACACTTCTCCAGACTAAAATATCTCAACAGCTACTAGATGGATTGCCATGAAATTAAATTTATAGTCCCCAGAAGATAAATCCCCTAACCTTTCCTTTAGCACCAGGAGCAGGTTGACATTTAATGATTTTAATAAAATTAAAATAAATATGTTTTGGGCATTTTAGGCCTTTGACAGGACAGCTGAAGTAATGAAAGGGGAGAGAGGGGCAATGACATGCAGCAAAGGGCTGCAGGTCAGAGTCAAACCCAGGCCACCTGCGCTGAGGAGTAAACCTCTATATATGGGCTATAAACTGAGCTATCTGGGCACCCTCAATAAATATCTTGAGAGCTATTGAATGAGTTGTATTGAAATTTGGTAAAGACATTTTCCCCTATGGGATGAATATAATAACTTTGGAAAATCCTTAGTTTCATCTAACGCTACAATAATGTCAAAATGTTGATTTGTCTAATAATTTGGTTAACAATCTAATACCTACAAAACCAATGACTCTCATCAGTTTCAGCTCTACTTTGTGTTGAATGCTAATCAGCAAATATTAGCATAAAATCATGTTTAACTGAGATGGCAAACATAGTAAACATATTCAGTAAGCAACTTGAAGGGGGATGAGGCAGAAATGCTACTTGTTAGCAAAATTACCACGAGACCATCTTGCCGAGGGGTCACACCAGCATTAAATCGAGCCACAAAAAAAAAGTGGAGGGGGAAGTGCCCCTTCCCTACCACCTTTCTCTTACATCCATCTTTAAACTTTAATTTCTTCATCTTGATTTCAAGCACACGCAAAGTTTCACGTCTGCCCCTGCACGGTTGTGACACTATCGCAGTGACAAAAACAGACAGACAGACAAACTCCTAGGAAAGTATATTGCTCAAATCTGTGGTAGTTCCTGCTACAGTAGTCAACTTAAATGCGTGTGTCACAAGCACCTTTCATTACATGTAAAGCCAAAGTGCTTTATATTAAAAACAGCATAGACTACACATTAAAACAAAGCGTCTGTGACAAAAGGAAAGGGAGGACCCAAACGCAGAGACAGGCAGGCAGGCAGGAGAGGGTTAATTTTACACTTAAATAGAATGTCCACACCAACACAAGGATCCAAAGAATGCAAAAAAACAAAGTCCAAAATCCAAAAGGTCCAAGAGAAAAGGCAAGAAAAAAAAACAGGAGTACAAAACCGGGACACAGAGGTAGGGAAAAACTCACAAGGGAAAACAGGCCACTGGAAAGGGTACAAATGTTGAACACTCCGACAGGAACTCACAGCGACACACAAACTAACAAAAAGATCTGACAAGAGACAATTTTTTTAAACTCATGTTTGACTGAAGCAGATTTGTATCTGTGTGAACATTTCCAAATTGGAACATTTTCACCTAAAACAAAGCTTCCTTTTTGTAACTGGTTGAGCAACACCCCACAGTAATTCAGTGGCCTAACAGCCCATGTGGTTCTAAAAGGATGACTTCGGTCTCATGACATTAATGGCAGCTAAACCTATGGTCTTAATGACTGAGTGGTATCTATAGTGGATAGTGGATATCTTTTAATGTTTTACATAGTATTTTATAGCTACTTGTCATACAATGTGAACATCCTGTCTCAGATGTGTCCTAATTGGTCTTTTATAGCTTCTCATGGTCTAATGACCAATCTATCATAGGATCATCCCGTTACTAACAAACAGAGCATTGCAAAAAAGGAAATGATGATTAGTCAGGCAGTGGTAGATCTGTGTCAGTTTAACACCTCAGCTGCATTTGAATGAAAAAAACAGCTAATGACCTAAATAAGAAAAAAAAACCTGGATGTTCTCATCCTGCAGGAAGCCCTTTTGTCAAAACATGAAATGACTGAAAATTTTATTTCTATTATTCTCTAAAAGCACAAGAGCCATTCAGAGTAATTATTACTTGTACATTCACCTTTCTCAGGACACACATGTTAGATTAAAAGGGGATGTGGTCAAGCAGTTCAGTCTGAACACTTCTCTGTAATTTTTGTTACCTTCAACAGAGTGATACTTAGTGAGTTCCCACTCCTAAACTTCCTTTGTAGTGATTTTTTTTGTTCAGATACAGTTTCACTTTGAAAACATCCGGCTTTTAAGAACAATTTATGAGGCTGACGTATCATTTCTATACTGATAAATGAAAGACTGAATGGTTAAATAAAGGCTGAACAAATTGTAGAATGTGCATGAAACCAAAAGCATCAAAGACCAATGACGCATCTGATGTAAGATGTTGCGTAGGTAGGAGCATTAAGCAACAGCCTTTTTCACTGTGGTCCTAGTTGTTAACCCTTTAAACCTCACTGATCTACATTACAATCTTACGCTGTTTAGCCAGACACTGTTTAAACCCACAGAACATTATTTTAGATTCTAGTGGTAACCTCAAAGTACCCAAAGCCACAATTGTGTGAGGCCGAATTTTGGGGACATCTTAAACATTTAAATTGACTGAAATAGTGTTTCACTCATTGTAAAAAACTTTTTTTTTTGTAGTTTTGATGAGGAGCTGAGACAAAGTGATACAAAATAGTGTCAGACACTGTGAAAAAAGATTATTTTTCCAACCTTAAGAGAGGGAACTGTATGCTAAGTAATGACTCAGCTTTTTTGGAAATATGCTTATTCTTGCTGAGCGTTTGATGAGAAGATTGATACCGCTCTCAAAGTGGTATCAAACTTTTAATCTAAATCCAACAAATAAGCATATTTCCCAAAATATCAAACTTTTCCCAAGTTTGAAATCTATAAACTTAACGAGGACACAGTTTCAGAATTGTGAAGCTCTGTACACTATTTAGTATTCCAGAGAGCGTGAGGAATAATTCTGAAATCTGTGCTGCAAACACTAAGTACATATTCTAACTATGAGTAGGTTATATGAATGAAAAATGAATGAATGAATTGGTGACTAAGTAGCTTCATGGCTTTTTAAGATGATGTTTATCCAAAGTGGGAACCTGACCTTGTTTCAGATTTTAGTCATTGTGGCACTTTATGTTTAAAATAATTTGTTGTATGCAGATTCCAAAGCAAATATATAGTTTTTATGATGTACAACTCTACCTTAATATTTACATTCACATTACATTTTCACAAATAACAACAAAACACATAGCTTATTACAAATTATTATAATTGTAACATATCAGTTATGTCAGTGTGACAGCATCAGAATGTGTATGTATAACACTGCATAAAATTACACATCTAGGTAGCATCTATTGCTTCTGTGAGACAACAATCAACTTAAGATGGTGTGCAAATGTAGGTACCTGCTCATGCACTTGCGTCTTGGGTGGAGGGTGTTGCATGCACCACATACACTTCCTGGCGCCTCACACAGAAAGTCCCTAGCCTTTTCAATACATAATCGTGGCATCTCTGGGAAAACGTTTGCTTTACAGTTGCTATCACGGCATTTGCTAATGTAAAACTGTAACCATTTTTGGCCTCAACCCATCCTTTTCCATTATACCAGCTGTTTGTAAACAAACTCTCTTTAGCTTTTTAGGACATACTGGCTTCTCTTACCTAAAACTGTCATATGTGGCTGTGGCCAACTCCAAAGCATGCCTTCTCCAACGCAAAAACGCGAAAAGCCTGAATGTGTTGAAAATAGGTGCTTTCTGTGTTAAAGAATCACCACCAGTGCTCCCAGGACAAGCAAACACATACACCACAGCTTCTCTAAGGTAGTCCAGCATTGGGCTCTGCTTCACAGTGCAGCTTCTAAAAAAACACAATCTCTCAGGTATCTGTTTTATTTACATCTTCACCGATTCTGATGTGGAGTCCAGTAGAGCCAGATAGATGTCAGACCTGAGGAAACGTGGGTAAGAGTCTCTCTCCATTAGCCCGTAAACGATCCTCCGGGCATCGTCAAAGCACTCTGTGGTGGTCGTTTCATGTTCCGCCTGATCAGCTCTCTGGTCTTGTGATCAATGTTGATCTGGAAGCAAAGAAAAAATAATGCAGATGTTAAAAAAGTAGTAGCAGGGGTTATACTTATTGGAAAAGGACTTTAAATCTGTCTGCATTTAAACACCACTGTGCTTACCTCTCTCGGAGCCTCAGCTTGAATGTAGCGTTTAAAGATCTTTTTGGCCCTGGAGGACATTCTGAAGGAAGACTTGATTTTCTTAAAGTCCTCACAGACCAGCCAAAACTCAATGTTTTCATCACTAAACTCTGACTTCAAGAAGGCGTGGAATATCTTTATGCCATCTAAACAGATATGAAAAATGAGCCGTTAGCTAGCGTTGAGGAAAAATACTGACAATGAAATGAAATTTGACTATGGGACTACTTATTGATCAACTTACATTTGGACGATAGAAGTCTCTCTAGTGAATGTGACCACTGGGACATCTCCTCAAAACAAAGCCTGCACAACAGGAATGCTCTGTCATTCACATGTGCAACAAATATGGCAACAGTTTAGATGTTTAGTTTCCAATGGAAAGCTTTTTTTACTTACCCCTCAATGTTTTCGGCTTGAGATGATTTGCACTGCAGCCGAGACTTCAGGTTTCCTCCTCTAGTCAACCAAAACACAAACCAACAACGGTTATTTTACTAACATGGTTAATACTTAATACTAAAAAGTTGACCATCAGCATTAGTTATGATAAAATATTTACCTCTTCTTGTTATTAATATTCATGGTGAGTTGCTGCAGCTCCCTTGATGGTGATGCGACTAGACTTGGCATGGCAACAATGCTTTGTACCGGGGTGACTGTGTGTTGGGCTGCTCGAAGAGCGTTGTGAGATCTGCGACTGCCACTGGGTCTGTTTGATGAATTTGCTCAGTGTCAACTCATTTATGTACAGCACATGTCTGAAATGAGGTTGGTTAGTAGCGTCACAACCTCATGCTGAACTAACCACAGAAAAAGAGGAAGTTGGGTATGACGTTAACCTACGCGGGCTGCAACTACAGTCTGTGTACTGTACTTAGACCTGTATACTTGTTTGTTTTAAAGTCTGACGATGCAAATGGCGCAGTGGAAAATTCAGCAGCAGATAGGCAAATGCTTTAGTATCTGTTCCAGACCAATCTGCCTCGAGAACCAATCTTGAACCACTGTTTCATGTTTTGGAAACAATCTTCCTTTACAAATGAAAAAGTGAACTCATAACATGAACAATAAAATACTTGCTTAATACAATACACTGAGGAGTTTTTGCTGCTACAGCCTTACTCTACAGCTGAAAAACCTGTAAAACCTGACCACTAAGTTTTGGTTGCTAAATGTTAGCTAGTTAACTAGTTAAACTAATTAAAAGCAATAGGTCAAAATTTTCTATTTTGGGAAATACGCTTATTTGCTTTCTTGCAGTATAAGTAAGTATGTCTGTAGAGCTACAGCTAGCATCCACTCAACTTAGCATAAATACTGGAATCTCAGCATCTCTTCTCATCTAACTCTTGACTTAACCTCAGTGTGTTCTTTGGTTTCATAAATCTTTCAGGTCTCTCAGATAGAAAATATGGGGGGTTACAGAGTGGCATGACATAAAACACAAGTCGCCCACCAGAGCTAAACCAGGGACACTGTGGTTGTGTGACTAAAACGCCAGAGCGTTTCCATGTTAGACAAGAGTGCTGGTGAAAAATCAGTAAAATAATTGATTATTTATTTTATTTTATTCCTGTTATGTTGACAGGAAGTTGTGACAAAACAAACACTTAACCTCATATCTAGACTTTTTGAAATTGAAATTGTTGCTGTTTTTTAGGACAACTTTATGTTGAACAATTCTTCAGGTAGGTTAACAGCTTGTTATATTTGCTTTTAGCTAATTACATTTGAGAACCTTAGCCCTAATCCTTAAACATCTTGATAAAGAAACATCTAGCACCAAGATGCTTATATTTCCAACACTGGCACCCTCCAAGTTTAAGAAATACACTGCAGCAGTCAGAAATGGACACCTCTTTCATTACTGAATGTCTAATAACCCATTTCATCATGCAAGTTCCTGATTTTCATACGTGATGCAGAATGATTGAACTCAACAGCCAACAGTGCTGTATATAAAAACATCCTTGGCCAAAACTGCTTCTTTCAGCTCATGAAATGTTTAAAGAGGAGTGCTCCTCCTTGCCAAATAGCTTTCATGCACGCTTTCTTGACATCTCACGTGGACTTAATTAGTGTAATTTTCTCTACTAAAAAGGTAAAATGTCAGTTGCTCAAAAATACAGTTCAGTTAAGGTAGCGGCACTAAAAATAGGTCCTGATTTGTCTAACTCTTGCATCCCCTTTTGTAATTACCTACAAATCTTGGGCCCAATTCAAAGCTTTTACTGTGTAATTGTGCAATAGCACAGATGTACAGAGGAGATGCTTATTTTGACATTGTCTATAAAGCAGTTGTCGAGGCATTTCACTAAAATACACAAATGCCATGTCATGGTGGCGCTATAAGAGTGAGGGGATCACCAAAATCATTAGAAGTCATCCTCTGGGGACCATAAATGTCCATAAAATTTCATGGCAATCCATTCAGTAGTTTTTGAGATATTTCAAAGTGGTGGAACGACCGACTCTAAGTTTACGATAAGGCAAGACATATTCTGAGTAAATGGGAACTTTCTTTAGAAAATGAGTTTCTACAGGATATCTTGCAAATTGTCATTCTTTTACTTTTTGTGATAACTTATTATTCTACTTTATCCTGATTTATTTGATGTACCTACCTTTTATTTCAATGTCATTCTGCTTTTGTGCCTCAGTCTGCCATTGTTTTGCACTGTTTTGCTTTCATTTTTCAATTAATCTGTACTTACAGCTGCATTACTTCTGACCCTATCATAATGTAACTTTAACAACAATAGATGTTCACAGTGATTCCCACAGTATCTCACGTCTACAAGCTGATTTTTCTACTGTTGTGATAAAATTAAAAACCATGGCAACACATTTCAATGTGTACAAGAATGTATACATATTTTGCAAGACATGTGGAGAACAATTTTGAGTAAAGGCATGGGCTAAAGCATGGACTAAAGTGGAATGCCCTGTAAAAATGGAATTTTTAATATATATCTATTAATATTACATCTGAATCAGCACATCATATTAAAACTAAAAAGTTTTGTCACATTGTCCATGTTCATATTAGTTTTATTAGTTTTTATTTTCTTGTGTTAGAAGGCAGTGAAGTCTGTGAGTTTCCTCTATCAACTGCTTAAAACTTTGCTAAGTTTCTTTCATTTTCATGTTTTCTTCACACTTCCTGCAAGCAATATTTACTGCAGTTCTGAGCTACACGTTGCTACACATGTAACAAGTGCAGAATCAATGTGGTTTATCAAACACAGTTTTGTACCCAACAAATTTAACCCTTCTCTTACAAAGACATGAGTACAACCAGGGTTGTCTAAACTAGAGGAAGTTGTGGTGAGCTGTCTGCACAACAGTGTGTTGTACAGCAACCTAAAATAAATCCCCCATATTAATTTGCCACCAACACAAACAGAACTGAATGTTCTGTCCAACACCTTGCCTGCACATGGATGCTGTGCTACTTCCACTTTCCAAACACAAAAAAACACATCAGACAATAAACACATAAAGGTCCTCCATGCTAAAAGGGAACAATGTAACTTTAACATTTTATTCTCCATGTTATTTTAATTAACAACTTTTTTGTGGATCAGATGTCTAAACGTGGCCCTGCTTTATTGTGCTCTTTTATGTTTGTATGTTTTTCATAAACAATTACACAAGGTTGTAAATTTGTCTATAATTAGACAAAAAATAAACTGCCAAAATAGTGGATACAGTCTTT
Organism: Percina caprodes; assembly: GCA_013375575.1. Lineage (NCBI taxonomy): Eukaryota > Metazoa > Chordata > Actinopteri > Perciformes > Percidae > Percina > Percina caprodes. The sequence continues at coordinate 3,009,164 of JABXJD010000030.1, read as the reverse complement.
ACTATATAGTATAACACTATTTAAAACTCAGTATGACACATCCTACACTAATTAAGAAGATTTTCCCATCACATCTGATTCAAAGTTGTGAATTGAATCCTCTCAGATAGTCGTCAGTTGTAATGGCTGTGTCTGGGAAATTTAATTTGAGACATAGTAGATTCCTACAGTTCCTCGCACAAACTTGTTCTAACTGCGGCTGAGACGTTGCAGACGTTACACCACACAAAGAGAGAGGAAGTGTGAAGATGTTTTTCCTTTTTCTTCTTTTTGGGTTGTGCGTTCTTGTTCACTTAATGATGATGCTGTTTGAAGGACTCTGTTGCCATCTGGTGTATTTTTTTTTAACCATATTATAAGCATATCACAGTATACAGACAGACCGTCTTCAGTGACAACAACAAAGGAGATTTGCATCACATTCAAAATAACCACTCCCAAATGTCATTTAACTAAGTAGATTTTGTTTTTAAGATATTTCAAAAAACTAAAACAAGAAAACACAAAAATGAGACAGATGTTTAACAATACACTCACATATTTATTTGGATGTGAACTTTTAATTATTTATTAGAGTATATTAGGATTGATATTTGCATAATCAATTAAAGTGTTGATAATACTTTACAATAAAGGAAATTATTTTTTATAATTAACTTCATGGGGCATATTAACATAATTAAAGAGATAAAGTATAATACAAGCCAAAATTATCTTGAGCTGCAACTGTCTACTGAATCACACAGGTTGAGAAAAGCTATTTCTGCTACACTTGGGATCTGGATTGTATGGCATAAACCTGTTATCCACACTGAAATCAAAGAGTGCCACAGCAGATCAGAGTTGGAGAGAAGTTTTCACAAGCCTTCGTCTGAGAAGCTGTCAGTTTTAAAACAGTCACCTTGAATCTGTTCTCCTCAGGAGTCCCTGATAGATGTCAGATTTTAGGAAGCGCGGGTAGCAATCCCTGGCCATCAGCGAGTAGATGAGCTTCTGTGCCGTATCAAACGAAGTCAGGGAAGGCTGGGAGATGTTCTTGGTTATGTTTTCTCTGGTACCGCAATCTATGTTGATCTGGAATCAAACAATATTGCCCAGGGGCGTCTTACGGCAACAATTTTCGTCATCATTCTCTATAATGTTCTTAATTGTGTGCAAAGTACATTTTTGAAGTTTTACCAGCCTAAAACACACAAATACACATCTAGCAGTATAGCAGTATCACTACAGGCCTGCTGAATTCAGATTATTGCATTGCAGTTTTGCAATTTTCCATCTTGCAGTCGTTTACCTGTTTGGGCGCTTCTGTTTGGACAAACTCTGAGTAGATCCTGTTGGCAGAGGAGATCATCTCTGGCACCGTCTTGATTTTTTTATAATCCTCACAGGCGAGCCAAAAGAGAATGTTCTCCTCGCTGTACTCGGACTTCAGGAACTCCCGGAAAGCTATCTGTCCGGCTAGAAATCACATACGATAATAAGCCGGTAAGAAACAATACATACAATCACTTATATATGCCCAATCAAAAGTGACTCTCACCTTTACAACTGAGGACTTTGTCCACAGACTCACTCCAAGTTTCAACATCCCCCAGTGGATCCTTGGGAAAGCAACACAATCTACCCTTGAAAAGAGCATCAAGATCTATCACTAGCCCAGTTATCTGTGAACTCCACAGCACATACCACCTGCAAACCACACTGACAGTTATTAAGCATTTATATTATGTGTTATGTTTTAAGATGACTTATAAACAGTTCAATGCATTGAGCACCTGACAGCAACCTCACATCACTACAAGCTGCTTCAGAAATTAAGGCACAATGCAAAGTGAGACTTACAGTGAGTGAAAACCTCCTTGGTATTTTCCACATGGCTGCTGTAAGCTGTTGCCTGCTGAAAATGGTAAAGGCCCAATAATCAAATATGCAGTAACTCACTTTATCGCCATCTCCTCGTCCTCTACGATGGGAGACAGAGATAAGATCCTGCCAGACTGAAGTGTTGTGATTGTTTGGTAGCAAGAGAGTCAAAGGGACTGAAAAAATCTAAATGACCTCCACCCAACAAGAATGGAATATATGGAAATCTGTATGCAAAGTGTTGTTGTTGGGAGAGACCGGGCATCCTTCTGTGTTATCTGGAGGAGGAGAAAGCTTGGCTGTGATTTCAGCTGACCGCACCTGTTGTCCAAAAAAGTGGTCATAATTATAGTGTATGTAACAATATGAGGCTAGCAGATACATTATATATACTGTATGAACTGAATTAAACTAAATCATTCTAGATTACAGAATGCTTTAGTTTTTAGTTTTTCATTCATCAGTAGGAACTATGTTTTTATGAGTATAATCAGGAATATGGCAACATAATTGCCTGCTGTGGTGGAGTACTAGATGACAAATTCATAATAATATTTAACTACAGGAATAAGCAATGGTCAGGAAGCTCTGGGGAAGGTTCCTGACCATAAACAAATAGCCATAAACAAATTCACTATTAAGGAAAACTCTTGTCAGGCTTCCATTTGCATATCTGCAGTGTTCCTATTCACCAAGGTGACAAAAGCATAAACAAGCACTGATTTATTAATGTGTGTCATACTTCAGTTGATGTAGGTGATCATTGACCTTCGAAACAGAAAGGGTTTTTGACTTGGACAGAAATGTTGCATGTCCATAGATTAGTTGACCGCTTTTGCAGATCTGCACGATCATTGGAATAAAGAAAAGGGATGATATGATAGATGAAATGTTAAGAGATCACAGCGGTTATTACAATGTATCTTGAGGGGAACCATAAGTGTGTACCTAATGCCAAAGTAAGAAAATGTACCAAGTTTAGTGCCATCTAGCATACAATGAGCTATTTCTCAGGTTATAACTGTTGAAAACTGTGACTTGTTGATGGTGCTACAGGAAAAATCAGAGGATCATCACAGTACTTTGTGAATATCTGTACTCGGCTCGGGAATATCTGTACATCCTCTGAGGAACATAAATATGTGTACAACCTTTTATGGCAATCCATGCAGTAGTTGTTGGGATATATCAGTCTGGAACAAAGTGGTGGATTGACCGACCAACTGACAGACAGAGGGAAACACTTTACTAAGATAAATCACAATGAGCAGACTTTACTTTCTGCAGATCATTTTGTTCAATATTTATGAGTATAGTCTGTGTCACATATTCTTAGGATTTGAAACAGATCACAAGAACAATATTTCTAACTTGCCACTGCACAGCAGTAGAGAATATCATCACACAGTCACATGATCATGAGCTACATCTGGAGGACTGTCCTTCGCTCTTTTGGGTCTCTTGGGTGTTTACAGGTTGTGTTGCACAGTGAATTGTAACACATATATAATTAATTTATATGTTTGTTTATTTAACAGTGACATGGACAGTCATTGACTCTCCCAGAGTAAGCTAATAGGCAGTCCATGGGCAGGCAAACCCACAAAAGAATAATGGCATCAAATGTTATAATTCAGAAAGTGATACAGAGAATACAGTACAAATTGCATCAAAGAATTATAAGTATATCAAGTGCATTTAACCTGCCCTGTCGACCTTCCTGACCACTGCTGGAGATGTGATGGGCAAAAAGAAACCAAGAATGTAAATCACAACAGGTGATGGAAAACACCCAAGCTGCCCCTATTTGCATGAGCACCAGGTAAAGGAATTTGTTTTTCAAAAAAGGCACCGCCAGGAAAAATATTAGGACTGCACTGGGGAAGTGTTGTTTTTGTACAATCATTTCAAAGTATCTAAGATGTTTTGTCTTGTTGTGGTTAATCATTTTATGTTCTTAAATCAAATGTTATTCTGAATGGACAATGGTACCATCCAAGGACAAAAGGGACTACATAAAACCCTAAAAAGCCTAATTTTGTAAAAGAGCCTGGCTGTGTTTTCATACTCACATCTACAATGAAATACACTGAGCCTCACTAGGGATACAGCAATGCACTTCATACATGTACCAAGTTGCAATGTTTTCACCATACACAGGGTGGCATTCTAGTCCTCTCCAGCCCCCCTGTCTCTGTTATAAAATGACATCATGTGTCCACTCTGTAATTGACACCACTTGTTTTATTAATTTGATCATGAATGGGGGTTTGACCCTTCTTCTGCAGGGTGGGGGTTGGTGTAGGGTGCATTTGTAAGACAAAAACTATTTGATCTAGATTTTGAACCCCTGAAAGTAAATCAGTACAATTGCCTTTGATTTACATAGAAAGTATTTAATCTCTTGCTCTCAAACTTGTATTGTGAAAACAGCGTACAGCAGGGACGTGACTTTCTTTCCTATTCTTTCTTTTTTACTGTCTCTCAGCCCTTTCAGTAGTACATTTCTGATGGCCCTTATGTATTATATTAAGATAGATAAACAATAAACAAAGTTCAGGCCAAGTACAGTGCAACCACTGAAACTGATATGGTGCTGACAAAATATGTTTTGGGTGTTTTTTGTGTGCTTGCGTGCTGTGTGTGTGTGTGTGTGTGTGTGTGTGTGTGTGTGTGTGTGTAGAGATAGGATGGGGGTGAGTATGTTTTTCATGTGTACTGCAAATGTAAGTTAGCCTGTAGCTAACTCTGGTACAATGCATCAAATGGAAACATTTGTGTTTAAAATTGTACATAGTCCCTAAAATTAAATAAAAAAAAGACCTCTTTCAACATGTCTCTATTGGTCCAATGCTGCTGACCGACTGTAGAGTCCTCATCACAGAATTGAATTTAATATTTAATTGTTTTCCCCACATACAAACGTGTACTTTAATATGGTCCTGACACTTCAGTTGAAGTACGGTGTTTAAAATGAAGGGTACAAAGTCTCACCTTGAGACTTTCATTAAATGAACGCGGACCTCTTTTTCAGTTGCTCTAAATTGTTATTCAGGTCTGTCAATATCATTGCAGGTCAACAGCATCAAGTGCAAACACATTTGTAAGGGGCAAATTTCACAACTCAATATCTGAGCCTTGGAGTCAGCAAATCTCTTACAAAATTTGGCTCACATAGATAAAAAATGGGAACCTGTGGTGTAGAAGTTTGTATACCAGAGGCCAAGAGTGCAATACTACTGACAGACTTTGACATAGATTGAGGAATGTTAAAAAGAAAACCCATTTGTTTGAGAACATCTAAACTCCACTAATTAGACACCTTATAATAAACATCTTTGTTTTAAACTCCTCTTAGACTGGTATTCATCTTGTTTTACCAGCCTCATATCTCCAGGCAAACTGCTTTCTTACTCTTTTGTTTCCCTCCTTGCAGCTCTACAATGCATCTTTAAGTTGTGGATGATTTCAGAGGCTTTTCGAGTAGACTTGAGTCCCACATTTAAATACCAATGGGAAAGAAACAAAAAATCTGCCAGCGGAATTCTTAGCTGGCAACTAATCTTAAACTGTGATGAATTTGGCAAGCCAGCTGAGCGCCTATCTTTGTTAATACGCTATGTTTTCCCTCTCTTCTTTGACTATTTGTGTGTGAGGACAACAGGAACTGCAGCTTATGGCACTGATGTAACTGTAAAGTATTCAATACCATTTCTTTTTTTGTAAAATTATAGTAATCTGGGCTGAGATGGACTCTTAAGGCTACAACACTGACATCTGTGTTAATAAGATAAACCAGCGCTGTATGTACATGTGAAGCTTTACGCTGTGCAACTGTAATTAGTGTTTTTTTACTCAGCAGTTTGCGAGACAACTCAGTGAGATCACTGGCAGTTTCCAATTAATCTGTATTTGTCTTTGTAAGAAGTATAGCTCCTGCATACATATATAGTAACATGAATTATTCTGTGCTAGCGTGGTTGCGTAGTTGATAATGACTATTAATTTTTCAACTATTTGGAATAAGGAGCTGCACATGATCACAATTTCTCCCACTAGTGTATTATTCACATATCCCCTCACTTGTCATATTTAGATGTGGACATTAAAACTAATTAATGATACCAAATGCCTCAATAAAACAGCTTTTATAATAAAGTGTTTATTTGAATTTAGTTTGTACATTTCACAACTTCAAGGCAACGTATGAGCATAGTTATACATAAATTATATCGGATGCTCGCAAACTAATAAACAGCAATTATAGTTAAAATAATATCACATTAGTATTCAAATAAGATATATGCATTTTCTGTGTATGAAAATGGAATACTTTTAAATTCATAACAGAAATGAGAGATATATATCCCTCATTAAAAAGTTTCAGTGCTTTGCAGTCAACATGGCTGCAAGCTTTCATTGCAAGTTAGTCTGGAAGGGGTTGGAGAGTGCAAGAGATTAAATTAAATTATGTAATAGTATTAAATTATGTATCCATTTTAATGAGATATGGTCAAATTAGCTTGTATGCAACATCAACTGTATTATATGGTTGTATAAGGTGCTATTACTGGATTGGAAGACAAAGCAATTGAAGTGTAATGTGACAGAAATCAGCAGAGGGGCCTCAATGTATCAATAGCATGGAGACCCTTCAGCTGAGATTCTGAGATTTGGTCTCCAACCACCCCGTTCTCATGCAAGTTTTGCAAGATTTGAGGAACTATAAAAATCATCAAGAAAGGTTCAATCCACAAGGAGCGCAGTGCCTCCAAGAAAGAGAATGGATAGATTGTTCCTCAAGTGCAAAATGAGTTATCTGGTTGTATACCATGGTCACAGAGAATACTCAGTTCTGATTGGCCAGAGAGAGTCCATTATTTCCAGATATCCACATGGCTCTGACGTAGTGGCCTCATAACAATTCTGAACATATGTCAGCTTTTATCCGGCTATGTAGTAAAGTACTTACAATTCGACACCTTGGGAAATATGCTTATTCACTTTCCTGCCTAGATCAGTAGAAGAAAAAGATTAATACCACTGTCATGTCTGTATGATAGATAAAGAAGCTACTGCAGCAAGTTAGCTTAGCGTAGTATAAAGACTAGAAAGGAGGGGAAACAGCTAGCCAAATGTCCTTGAGTGTTGCCATCACTGTGAGGTTGTCAGGCAACCAGCAAAGGCCTCAGGAAGCCAGGGCAAAAAATAGTTAGGCACATAATCCTCCCGTAACAACGTAACACGTGCCATTTCTACTCTTCTTTGCAGAGATAAGACAAAAAAGATTTAACGTGCACATTAGGGATCTTCAGAGGTGCTAAGTTGGTTTTGTAATCATTGCCCAGAGCCAGTCTTTATGCTAAGTAAAGCTAACCACTCAGCCATAGCTTTATATTTTATAGGCTGGAGAGTTGTATCAATCTTTTCATCTGTCAGCAAGAAAGGTCGAACTATTTCTTTAAATTGTTAATTGTTGGCAAGCTGCCATATGTAAATTGGATAATCCACTGTGATGCCCGTGGTTATAAAAAAAAACACACTCTGCAGAAGCAAACCTGCTTAAATAAGCCTCTGCACCAATCTTTACATTTCAACAATTGTGCTGCTAATCACAGATCATTTCATTACATATTAATCCGTTTCACAGAGTGAACAATCACGATGCAATTTTACCACTACCAGGCCGAAGGTTCAGTTGTGGCCTCGCCCCTGTCGTTGAACACACAGGACCGTGACCTTCTGCGAAACATGGTGGCCCCCGGGCCTTTCCTCCTGGTGAGACGCAGATAAATGTCAGACAGGAGGAACCTGGGGTAGGAATCCTTTTTCATCAGGCTGTAGACTTTCATCTGGGCTGCTTCAAAACAGCTCTTTGTGGGCTGCGCTATGACCTTCTGAATGGCCATCTTGGTGTTGTAGTCAATGTTGACCTGAGAGAAAGGAAATTAGAACATAATGAAAAATAATGCAGCTCAACTAGATACATGACATCTGTACTGTAATAATGCCCACTTTTGTCTAGATCTGAATGCATGATTTAGGTGTTTGTGTCCGGAGTCCAATAAAGTTTAGAACAACACAAAAACAGAACATGAGTTGCATACAGTGCCTAGTAAATGTGTTGAGAGTACGTCAGATAGTGACGTGAAGAAAGGAATTACCCCAAGGTCCACATTGGGTGCAGTGTAAAGTAGAGCCACTTGAAACAGTGGAGAAAATCAACATCTGCATTTTTTTTAAAGATTACACACATGACATCATATGTGCAGTTTCATATTTCCGTCAAGATGCTTTTTGATGCTTGTTCTCTCCTCAAGTTCTCAGATTTGATAGCTTTTCTAAAGGTGGAATCATGTAAACCAATGCTAAAAAGTCTGTATTATTTACTGCCCTGCTTTTTTTTTAAATGAAAGATAAGACTGAGACTTAATAAGGAGAGATTCTCTGTTTTATTGGAACCGAGTGTCCTAAAGCTAATTTGAGTTTAAAGCTCATACAAGCAATCAATGCCACACATGGATATTGTCACAAAAATGGGTGCCAATTGTCTGGTGCCTGCTTTTGTGAATGTGATTCATCTTTAAACTAAAAGATTTTCTTTAAAAGACAAACAGCAGTGAAGCTTCTCACACACTGCAATAAAACAGCTCTCAAAATATGCATGTGTATCAAATTGCGACTCTTCCGCCATCAATATTAAAGGTCAGATCCATTTACATTTTCAAATCTCTCAAGCTGGTACAAACTTTCATGTTAGTGCAGCATACTCCATATTTACACAAGACATTCATCTTTGACTGAAAGTGTGTGGGTGATGCTGTCTCCAGTTCTGCAGAGGACTGTCAAAACCTCAAACCAGACCCAAAATGGTCAGATCTGCAGCAGACCACAAAAGCATATAAGATGATGGTCGCATCATCCTCGCCAAGCGAATGGAAACTTTTGAATCTGTGACTTGCACACACATAACCCAACCTGCTTTGCAGTAGTGCATGCACTAATCGAGCTGCTGCTCGTAACGATTGTTCACAAAGGTCAGCCTGCTGCAGGCTCATGACTATGTAGTGCTAAAGAATTTGCCCACTGATATTTTTATTCAATGACATTAATATATCAAACATCCAACAGCACTCAGTGACAAAAGAAAAGCAAAAGCAAATGCTAAGCTAGAGGGGTTGTTAAAGCCTTTTCAGCTCTACTTTATAGCCTGTTATGCAGCATTTCATCTGTACAGTTAGTGATAAATAAAAACATGCCATGTCATACCTCTTTAGGGGCCTCCGATTCAATATAAACTGTATAAATATATTTGGCTTTAGACAGCAGCTTCGTCTCAGAATCAATGGTCTTGTATTCTTCACAGGCCAACCAGAACTCAATGTTTTCCTCACTGAACTCTGTCTTGAGGAACTGAGAGAAGCTTTCCAACCCATCTGATGTAGAGAAACAGAGACAAACACACACTGTTGGTTAATAGAGTGACACAATACAAAATATTTTCTGAGCCTCTTGAGTAAACAACGCTCAAAGGCATATATTTACCATAACTTCCTCATGCCAAAGTCACAAAAATGGCCTCTAATGTACAAATAAATATATTATATAGATCCCTTTAATAGTTTAAATATACTTAGACAGTATTGTTGTCTTTATGATATAGCATAAACCATTCCCAAAGGAGCACATACAGTGGTTTACAGTGCTTCAATGTAGCACTAAAATGCAACTTCAGTGCATATGAGGAAGTTGGACAGTTTCTGGATTACTATCCGTGCAAACAAACATTAAAAGTTGTAGTGAAACTACCACTGCTCTCTCCATTAACTATTTATTGCCTTTAGCACTTCTTAACAGTTTACAATTCAAATGGAGCAAACAGATTGACAGCATAAGAAACTGTTTTGGATGGCAATTCGACTCAACGTTCTTGGATCGGTTTTGGGCATTAATCTGACCTGAGTGCTTCAGCAGTTCTTCAAAGGAGTCGCTCCATTGCAAAGCTGCTTCTGGTGAGATGCTGAAAAATATCAGAGATACGGTCAGCCCTTTCCTAACAATGCAGCAAGAAATGTTTTGGATTCTTGTGACACATCTAGATGCCATGTTTCTATAAGTGTGCAATGAGTCATGGAGGGTGCTGGAATTCGGTGGGTTCAAAATGAACAATGCTTGTCAATACAACATTGCGTGCATGAGAAATTAATGGATTTTGCCTCACTTTCTGGATGTCGTATTTGTCTTTTTATGGGGACTGACATTTTCATGAGAGCCTGACTTGGTGAGAAAAAGGCTTAGTCGGCTCTTCCTCTCCTTGTCTTTCTGTCTGCAAACAGGAGAAAATACATCAAGTTCCACAAACTGTCAGTGAAGTGCAACTATGGCACTGTTCCTCAAATCAGCAACTTATCAGAGAATTACTCCTCAGTATTCACAAGATGTGCTATAAATTACTCAACATCTTTGTGGTCCAAAATTGCAAGACAAGTCCCCCCTTGTACATATGAACCAAAAGGCATCAGAGACTCATCGAGGACAGCTATCAAAAATCTAACAACCATACACGGTGTCAGCTGTAGTGGCTTTGAAATGTATTATTGTGAAACATAACATAGCTATGATGCAGTAACATGCTGCTTTTGAGTAAGATAATACTTTTCTATGCAGATAGAAACCATTGTTTCTATTCTTCTCATGATAAAAGTTGCACTGCTCACATTTCTGACATCTGAAATCATTTTATATATATATATATATATATATATATATATATATATATATATATATATATATATATATATATATATATATTCCCAAATCAAGTAAATATTTTAAAACAACTTCACACACCAACCTGCTAGTATCGTCCTTCATCTTTGGTGCCTGCAAGTCTTCTGGACCAAACATTTTAAAATACGCTTCCTCCTTCGGGGCCATGTAGTTGAATTGAGGAAATAGAAAAAGAAGTGTCTCCATGCTGTTCTGTCTATAGCTGGTGTGCGAAGCGGTGAGACAAAAATAGCTCTTTGAAATCTTTTTAACCCATCACTCGATGATACACCTCGTCTTTTATAAAATGCTGCTCGCATTTCATTTCCCATACCTTTTGTTCTACTTCCTGTAATGGTGTAACCACTTACTGCTAACAGCTACATCAGTGAAACAGAAACCCCCTGGGTTCAACATCCTGTCAACTTTTTATTTAGAAATTTGAAAAAGACAGATGGCTACGCTCAGTCAAGAATTTTTCTTTCGTTTGTTTGTTTTTGCTTGAAGTAATATCTCACAGGTGTACAATTACATATTGTACTGAAGAAATTATGACATAAAAACCCCAGGTAACATTGAACCAACTTGTGTTGTCAGAATTTTTGTAGGTTTTGTTTATACACTGTCATTGCTCTTGTTAATAGATGTTGTCTTGTGTGAGATCTTGGGCGTTATAAGAAAGATCAGGCTTATTCTGTGATTCCACATGGATAAGCAGCAAGGACAGACACTGCAGAGAAATAATGAAATGTAATGAATAATAAAAGGTGTCAGCACAGAGTCTGGGCTTAGCTCTTTCTAGAACATCAGAGCCTTATTGGAGAAAGACAAACTCACTGTGACACAGTGGAAAGCAACAGGTAATAGGCGTGTTCTGAGGCAGATGGAGACAAATGTGATGTCTCTGTTAGAGATAGAGCATACAGCCAGTAGAGAACCTTGATAATGTTTCTTTAGTTCTGACAACAAATTAATAAAGTGCTGGGAAAAAAAACTGTGGATATACCATAATAACATAATAATAGCCTCCCTCAAGTAAAAAAACGTGTTTTGCTTAATGTTACATCACTTGGATGTTTGACCTTAACTGTATAGAACCCTAACCCTAACCCATGTGCAGAGTTTGACACTAGAAGGCTTCCGGCGATGTCCCTCCCCTGCGATGTCCTCTCCGGCGATGCCCCCCTGCTGTTTGTTTGTTTGTTGTTGAAAAAACAGCAAGCAAGCTACACGCTCAAAATGGCAAGTTTTGAAGAAAGTTTTGATCGTGCAACAAGGCAGGTTTGCTTGGTTCTTTTGGGAAATAATTATAAAGATATGTTTAACGTTACGGCATTTACTATCTAACTAGGATGTTTTGGGACCAATTGTGGCATGATTGCTGTGAAGGTAGTAACGTTACACAGGGCAATACGTCGGTAAAAGCAAATTACGTTCAACCATGTATCCAGTTAATATAAATAGCTTGCATCTCTGTATTGTGTGAACACTTAACTTCATATATATATATATATATATATATATATATATATATATATATATATATATATATATATTTTCTTTTATAGGGGTGCAAATGTTCCACCAAAACAAGTTCCTTCCCGAGACCATTTTGCAAAGCCACCATCGCATAGATACAAATTCACCTGTGGTGGTGCAAATTGACAACAACATGTATCCACAAGATTTGAAAATGCTTTAACATGAGTGGAAATTTTGATATGTCAAACTTTATGAGTCCAAGTCATAAAAAGGGGTCTGGAGGAAAATTGTGGAAAGTTTGGTAAGTTTTGAGCTGTCATACACTGACAGCACAACCATGCTCTGCACGCACACGGTTAGCACATAGGTTGTTAGGTGCAGCTAACTACAGCTGGTAACCTACTATACTACACAAACAGTTCAGTGGTCAAAGTCGCACATGGAAAGCAAAGTGAAAATTCTCTTTACTTGTCATGCAGCTTCAGGCTAAAGCCTTTCTCTATCCTCACATTAAAACAGACCCATTGATTAAAAAAGACAAATTCTGTATTGCAAAGGCGTGTGTGCAGCTACAACCCAGTGGGCCGATAAACTGAAGCTGCAGTATCCTTTTCCCTTCAGGTAAACACTGCTGAATCATTGAAACCAAATTAAATAGCAGTCATTTAGCTTTGCTGCATGTATTTGCCTCATGTCAACATACCAGATGAGACAACCAACAAAATCAATACACAGGCAGAGCCAGGGAAGTTCTCCTGCCAGCTGGGCACAAAAGATTAGAATTGTGTTATTTTATCATTTTGAAATAGCCTAATATTTCCATTTACAGTTTTAATTATGTAACTACCAGCACCAAGTCTTATGATTGGTTCTTCAGGTAATGTGATTACAAATTGATAGCAAAGACTGAAGAAAAAACAGAGACTGTGCTAGAGATTTGTCTAAAAGCAATTTAGCTCAGGTATAAACATTTTGTCTGAAGTGTCAGTGAACTTATTATTAAATATTGTTTGAACACAACCACTACACTAATAAGGAAAATAACATGGTGTATTGGTTAACTGCAAATGTGTGCGCAGCATTGCATGAGTGTCCTCATTTTATTTGTGTGTAATGGCTAAACCCAACTGTACATCTGTAGGTAGCGATAATATGCAAATATATCTTTATATGTTTTGGATGTTGCTTGATGAAAGGGGAAGTGATGGAGTTGAAACTGCTGACATGTGTAAAGGGGGAAGGAGGGCTGTTGTTACTTCCTGTCTGAAAACATCTGTTCACGTAAGTCTAGTCTGCCTGGCATGTCTGCACATTTTGTCATTGAAAACACAATAAAGTCAGACAAGAAAGAAATTCACTTGAAAATATTACAGACTCCATGGAACCAGCAAAACACATACAAACACACAGAGAACACTACAAACAAACCAACAACAAGAAAAAAAAGTTATTGTTTGAAATTCCTTCAAAATGAAGGCTACATAATTTGCAATATCCATTTGTGTTTATGCATTCAAATACCAAATTAACAATATGCCTCAGTGGGATTGCTTTCATCTGAAAACAGGGCATTGCAAGTGTGATGAAGAGAAAGCCATTTGGGTTTGAGGCTGGGCATCGATGACACATTGATATTTCAACTTCTTCTGTTTCTGTTCATCAAGTGCCACATTATTCATTCTATTAAATCACATTGACTTTGAATTATTATAAGCTTCTATTCCACCATTATCCACTCATTCAATCTTTGAATGATTATAAAAAGGTTTTATTTGAGAAAATGTATGTCAGAATTAAAATTCACTATTCACCCATGCATGATTTCAGATTGCACTACAGTTATTGGCAGAAGTGTTGTGGACCGAACAGGCTATGTGCGTTGAGCCATTGTAACATGTTAAAAATGTGATTATGTTTAAGTATTAGGATAGACATGATGTTGGTATGGGTTTGGTGTGGATAAGTTGTATGTGAGATGAAGCTCACTATCATAGGAATTATGTTCATATTGGACAATTCTGAACCTTGTGAATAACGTCTAGTGTCAATGTTTAGTGCCAATTCAGGAAACAGTGTGCCTTTTATCGTAGATGGGCATGTATCACACCACAAAATTAATTTTGCAGAATCTTTAAAGTTTTTGTCTGGCGATAGAGTTGGGGACTGAGAAGGACTTCCACTTCTGCTCATAAATGGAGGAAACCTGTGAGCTAGTTTAGGCCGTCAACTCCAGATCACTGTTGCCCTTAATGTCAGCATCCACCTGTAGGCTCTAGGGCTACATTTCCCCCGAGGGAAGGTTATCATCAGCGCTCCCCACTCCCTGCTTTGTTGAGTTTGGCGTTTTCTCTTGGCTACAGTGTGGGCTGAATATGAGTTGGTGTAGAGCCAATTAGAGTGGAATTCTGACTGGTAAATACAACTTTGTAATTTACAATTTTCTCCGACTCCTAGCCAGATGTATTTCAATATTGATTACTTGCACGACAGATGATTTTGCTACACTAATGACTCCTACTGAGTGGTAGCGTTGCCTGTGCAGTGAATGCAAAACATGAAGTAACATATTATATGTAACCTGATGGGCATTACTGGGCTTATCTTGTCTTAAAAATGAGTCCAATTAAATGGAGCTCTCTTTGGCTCCATTAGCAACCCGTATGTACTGCTGTTATGGAGCTACTGTATTATGGAATCAGTGGACAAATGGGACCAATCACATAGACATGTTGGTTAGGTATTGTCTGTTTGTCTGTTTCTTTCTGTTTTATTTGGATGCCCATTAGCTTCAACATAAGCTAAAAGCTATTCTTCTTGGGGTCCTTCGATCTGTTCTTGTGAATTCTCTTTACGACATCACATTACACACACAGACATTGTAACATTTGAAAATACAAATCATATTTAAATCTTAAAGTTAACGCAATTAATACAAAAAATAAAATAAAATAAAAAGAGAATACTACAAATAAGATAACAAAAAGCCCTATAACAGACTCTAATTTGGTATTAAATATTTAAGTTCCTTTGAAGGTAATATGTCGTGAGTGTTTTGTTTGATTGTCTTTGGGAGAGAGTTCCATTCACACATTGCTCTGTACCTTACTGAACGTTGACTTGATTTGGTTTTCACTTTAGGTAAAATAAAACTACCTCCTACTACATGCCTCATTGGATAAGGATGTGTATCAACTAAAGGATAGTTTTGTGTTATGGTTTGTTGTTTTTGTTGGGATTATTGTTCCTTTTTTTGGCCTCCTTGTGTTTTTGACCTAGTTTCTCCCTGGTTTTGTGTGACTGGTCTTGTCTCGTGTTCCCTGGTGAGTGTTTGTTTCCTGTTTTATGTTGGTAGTCTGGTTTCCTGTCTTGTCTTGTCTTGTCTAGCTTTGCTTTGTTTGTCTGATTGTCCTGCCCCACCCCAATGTGGTTCACCTGACGTTTCACCTGTTCCCCATTACCTCGTTACCTTGTGTATTTAACCTCTATGTTCCCTTTGTCTAGTGCTTGATCATTTTGTCCCGTTGCTTTCTGATGTTGAGTCCTTCCTTGTGTGGCTTTCCCCAGTCTGCGTTTTCTTACCCGTGTTCCTGCCTTCCCTGTGAGTTATTCCTGGTGTTTCTTTGTGAGTTTTTCCCTGTGGAGTCCTCCCCGTTTTATTATCACCTTCCCTTGTTCCTGTTTTTGGATTGAGGACGTTTTGGATTTTTGCCTTTTGCTCCCATTTTTGTGTTCAATAAAATCCTTCTTAAGCTGCCTGCTGTTTTTCTGCATTTGGGTCCTTACCTCACCACCCCTCGTAACAGTTTTGTATATAAAGTAAAATGTCTTTTATTTGTTATAACATTATGTAAAAAAAAAAAAAAATTAACGAATACACAAATCTATTTTTAACTTTAAACCATGAGAGGCGTTCATGCATTTTATCAACGTTTGATCTAAACCCACATGAGAGCACCACACGTGCAGCTTACCACTTAGTTTTTTAATATGAATTGCTGAAGTGCTGGACCAAACCACAGAGAGCAGTAATCCAGATGTGAAAAAAAACCATAGCCTGAATAACTTGTTTAACTATCTGTGGTGTGAGGGTTTTTGCACACTTTTTAATAACTGACAAGGTGCTGCCCATTTTAGAGTACCGTTTCTGAACATGTTTGTCCCAACACAATCTATTGTCAATCATCACACCCAAAGGTTTAGCCTCTTCTCTTTGCTCTACAGAAGTTTGCTCTACTCTGAGTTCAAGTTTTGGTTTGGAACATAAAGAAAAATGAGTTCCAACCACTAAACTGGTAGTTTTATTGAGAATCAATTTGTTACTCTTGATCCAGTCCAACGCTAACTGCAGCTCTCTCTGTAATTCAGTATATAGATCACCAATATCAATTCCTAATAAATATATAGTGGAATCATCAGCAAACATTGAAATGCTCACTTTATCCAAAACACATGGTAAATCATTAGTAAAGATTGTGTAGAGGAGTGGCCCAAGACAACTTCCTTGAGGCACTCCATGTTCCACAAGCCTTACCTTTGAACAACTTTCATTAAAGTAAACTAATTGTCTTCTATCAGTCGAATAACTTTCCATCCATAATAATGCGGTTTGTGAAAACCATAATATTCAAGTTTTTTAACAGCAAGTTGTGCTCAATTATATCAAATAATGCAGTAAGGTCAAGCATCACACCTATTTTCCTCTCTTCCATATCTGAGTTAGATCAGTGGCTGTGGCTGCAGTGTTTTCCTCTGTATGCATGCTGAAAATGTTTGACTTGATATACATTATGTAAATAACATTATCTCTATTAAAGATTACCTTTCCTCAAAATCATTCATAAGGGTGGACTATCTGCTAACTCTGTCCAGTGTTCTTAGTTTATGTACTAAAAGGTGATAAGCTAAGTTACCCAGCTAGATGTTGAATGTATACTCCATCAGAAAACACTATAGGGGCATAGACAATGTGCTGCTTATTCATCACGTTACTATGTGGTCTGACAGTAAAAACAGAAAAAGGTGTAAAGCAGCACAAGCAGACACATTCAAAGAGAAAAGAGAACAAGTAAGAGACAATAGCTGTGGATCAAAATATTACAAACTGAATATTATATAAATTTTCCGAGTGGTATCTTTTCTCCTCTCTATCCAGAATCTTATATTTTTTAATCTCACAAGCTGTGTACAAATAGAATGTATGGATACTTCCAAAAACTGATAAAAGCTTTTATTTTCACAGAAATAAGCCTGAATAATATGACCAGACCAAAACAAAATTAGTGAGATCTGGAATGTACCTGTGAAGTTTTAAATCTATTGAAGTACACTGTATGTGTAAAAATATTGTCTGATGGTTTTCACAGGTTTGGCTGAAGTTTGGTTGATCAGGCATGGGATCTCCCTCATTAGACTTTACAAGAAGGTTGAGAGCTTTCAGGAAATGAGCTCCACTTTTAGCTGATGTGTCTGAGAAGCAGACTACACAGCAACTTGGCTGCAAACGGGTGACATCATTTCCCTGTCAGTAAGTCAGACAGGTGCTAGACGAAAGGCATTTCGGTGCAAATTGTCAGCTTTTAGCATGAAGTCAATGGGGACTGTACAGGAAAGCACCAAACTGTTTGCTCTGATTTAATGTGAAATGGCTGGGATATGGGAAATGATCCCACACATATTCAGTATGGGTTGATTTTCTTCAAGCAACAACATCCGATTCAGGAACGTACACTGTAGTATTTATTTCAAATATTGTTATAAATATTGTTAAAATGAACCTACAGGTGGGCTTATAGCATCAGTTCATTTCAATGAAGTGTCAGCTAGTCACTTACAGTAAATGACTGTAAAGTAATGTTAATATGTTCTACTAAAGCTACAGAGAAGAAACGGTCAAATATATTGATTTCACAGGATACATTTGTCTGAGGGGCTCTAAATTAGAATTTTTATCTCTAAGGAAATATTGTTTACCCCTTTGGATGTTTTAAAATGAGAAAATATAAGAAAAACTCTAGAGGTCGAAACTTGTCTTGTAAGGACTTCTGAAACCTGCTGAGGTGCCACAAGTAGACCCTGCTGTAAGAGGTCAGAGGTCAGGTTATCAACTTGCCTCTTGTTGCTGCTTCTGGGCCAGGTCATCATTGTAAATGAGAATAGGTTTTCAATTGACTTATTTGGTTAAATAAAGGTAAAAACATATATTTTTAATATATTTTAGTTTTGGACTGTTTGGTCAGTGAATAAAAGCAATCTGCAGGCTTCAGGATATTGTATTGGAAAGCTCTAATTTCAACAAATGGATTTGTGCTCTCCTTGAGTGGTCATCTATTTCTCATGAACAATGTTGTCCACTCCCACCCTCATGAACACAGCCCAGCAGGTATATGTTTACATATGAGGTCAACTCAATGCTGCCACCTCATGATGTGTTGATGAATCAGAATACAACCAAAAGCTGAACATCATTAAGGCAAATGTAAAACTAATTGGCACGTTCTTATGAGTAATCAGCTATCATGGGCAACAGTGGAACATAAACAGATATTTTCCATAGTTGGAAGATTGGGTGAAGAGACTCTAAACAGAATGATGTATTTCCATGTCTGTTAACAGTTACACGTACAAAATGCACTGTCTGTACGTGCTCCGTGAGCCAGGAGCTTAGTCAGAGCTGGCTTTTCTGCCTGCAGATGCAAAATGCTAACTCTGTGCTGATTACCATACCCACTGCTGGAAAGATCGTTTTTCACATTTTATTTTTCTCTTTTGCCAGCGTGGTGTTTCAAATGAAAATGGACCACCCCGCCTACTCTTGTGAACAAATTGGCTCTGCTACTGCATCTTACTATTTACTATTTTGAATGAGAATCAAATGCAAGTCAGATTCCACCACTCTGTCTCCCCATGAATATTACTGTTAAATCTGTTTTTGCACACGGTTTCACATTTTTCAAGACAATTATGTTTTAATGTGGTTTTAAATGTAGGTTCAGTACAAGTTTATTTTTTCTCCATAAAGTATTCCTTTCTGAAGAGTTTAGATGCGACCCTGAGGTCCAGGCAGAAGAATCTCTGCTGGGCTGGAGCCAAGCTAAGGCGATTGTGCCTAGACAAAGTCTGCAAAGCGAGTGTTTGCAATGCACTGTTCCTTTGTGCAGACACCCTGAGTGATGTAGTTGTAAAGAGGCCTGGACAGAGTTCTTTATCATAGGTCTATGGGACTTTCAGAGTCTCTCTAGTAATCAGGTTCACATGCCAATAGTGATGGATTCTATTCTGCAGTTACTCTGCCCCAGACAACTCACACATACAAATCAGAATTTACATGCCCCAGTCTTTTTTGATCAATAAACATTTACTCCTGTGGAGAGACTGCATCTGCAAACCTGTCTTTGTAATCAAATCAAACTTTCTGTTGATACATGAGATAATGCATAAATGGGATGACCTCTCAGTAGATATTTTCTGTCAATGCACATAAACTAAATCTTGTTTTCTCACATCAGCATGTATTGTTTTTTTAATTTTAGTCCAGACTTTTACAAGACTAGATTGCTATTACTGTCAGACAACAAGTACTGTAAATGCAGGTAGACACACAGTCGCTGCAGCTGCCAAAATTATAAGGATGATAATTACATTGCTGTAAAAGACAGAGATCATTTTAAACAATTAGTTGAAAGCATTTACCTCATTGATTAAGCCAGAAATGAAAGCAACAAATAACCCTGCTCCTCATATAAGGAGGACCTTGCCCTATTTCAGCAAGACAGATGTTGGAGAACGCCTGGATGCTGCTGGACTGCTAAAACTTTGCAGACAGATGCTTGATATTTCACATTCAACCTCAGTGCAGCTTGATAGCAAGAAATGTAATACATGTTTGACTGCCAGACTATGAGCGAACAGACTCGTGCTGTGACACAGATTGGGTTTGAATTGTGAAGTGCCTTTCTGCAGGACTAGTAGTTTGTGCAATGCCCTGCTGTCCTATTTTATATCAGTGTAATGCTGTTTTTTAATGTGTTTTTTTTTTAAATATTCATCCCCTGCAAGTCTTCCTAGAGTAATCATTTTATTTTAGCACTAAGGTGAAGAGATTACAGCCAGAATGGACTTTGGAAAATAGACTTAATTATTTTATTTCATTATTATATAACAAATGTGTGTCAATTTAGCCTCCCCATTTTTTAGCCTTTTTAAAAAAAAAAATAATCCCTTACATGCTCAAATTTTTTGCATAATCTCTCTAAATGTGAGCAGTGCTCCTTTCTCATCCAGGAGAAAAGAATAGGTAGTTTATCATGCATTAAAGCAGTTAGATTTATTTTTATTACTTACCCCCCTCTGCAGGGAGGTCAGAGGTCAGAGTCAGCTACAGGCCAGTAGTCTTAGAGCTGGTGGGGATCCAGTGTCACTCTCAAGGGCATTTAAATAAGAGTGTTTCTTGCTGTGTCCTCCAGTATTGAGTTCAGTAAAACTGCTCAGTGTGACACCCTGCAGCCCAAAATGTGTATTTATTGTGCTTTCACTGATTTGAATAGAGTTTGGTAACTTGTATTTCGGAAAAGATGGCAATAGCCCTTCAGGATGTCTGTGGCGTAATTTAATAAAATTCAAAGATGTTATTCCCATTGCAGTCCTAATTGAAAAATATTGCTGTGCAGAAAGCTTCCATGCAACTCCTAAACTGTTCTTCTCCATGTAAGAGAGTCACATTCGTCCCAATGCATGCCATTGTATCTCTAATTACAGAGGGTAAATCCTCAAATTTTCATTTAGACTATTTATGGTAAATCATGAAATGCTAGATTTAGACAGAAAGATCACCCCACTGTATTAAACTCTATCAGCAATTTCATAATGCAACATTTTGATCTAACAGAGATCTTCGTCAGGCCTTGTCAAAATCATGAAATGCTGCCACAATGCCATATGCTTTCTGTCCGTCCTCTCTTTCATCCTCTCTTTCTTTGAATTATTGTAAAGTTTTGAATGTTTCATGACTCATCATTGAGGTTGCTCTTCCTCCCTCTCTTCCTGCCCTTTCCCTCTATGACTTTTATCCCAATAGCCTACACTCTGTGAAAGTTCAGTTCTTCTGCTCTCACTTTCTATGAGGCAAGTCTAATTAGAGTAAATTATTTGGCTGATGGTCTGTGAAAAACATTGCAGCAATTATCAGTGTACTATAAACAGACTGGTATCTGTGAAATCCCTCTGCCTGGGAGGGTACAACGATGGAGGAGTGATTAATATGCAAAAGAAATCAGGTCACAGAAAAAACTATCCATCGGTCAAACTGGAGGCTCCTACGAGGGGACTGTGGTCTCTGCTTTTGATTCTGAGCAGGGTGTTTGGTCTAAAGATGAGGAACTTCTCAGTTGACGAGGAAGAACATTGTTAACATCATAAAGTTTCAGCATTAATACATGTAATATATATTGTAATTTTATGGAGATGCTAAGCTGTAGCTAGGGATACAGTCTGCAAATGTTTAGTCAGGGATTATTTTACCTCTAATCTTTTAAAACCTCTATCATTTATTTAATAATTAAGTGAAAATTGTATTTGTTTTAGTAATGGTAAACATCTGTTTTGAAAGACACACATCAACGACTACATTAACATGCAGAACTGAAAGAAAATACACATTATTGTATTTACAAAGACTTGTATTACTGATGTAATCAGGTCAGATTTTTTAGGAGTTAGTCCACTGATAACAAACTTGTCCAGGTATACCATAAATCACCATGTCATTGTGTCAGAAGTTTTTCAATTAACCACTCAACTTAACGTGCTTCAGCTGAATCACAGTCGCTGACTAGACATGAGATGCTGCTTTTGTCTACCATTGCCTCAAATGAAGGACTCATTGTTTCAAAAATTAAAGAATAAGAATTATGAATGGAAAATCTGCTATTGTAATCAGTGGTCAGTTGTTCACTGTAGAGATATGAATCACCTCCAGTCAACAGCATCATCATTACAGTACATCTCTTCTTCTGTAACTCTTCTTCTTTGCCTAAAACTGCAGTTCATCAAGTGGCCACTTGAGGCTTGCTCCAAATATGAGGCAACCATTAAAATTATATTAAGGCTTAAAGTTATGCACAATTAAGGCTGTGAAGTTTTGAGTGATAGGAGGCTCCCGTCACAGAAGGCGAGCATAGCTTCATCCACGCTCCACCTCTTTACCCATATTTGGATTACAGGGGAGTTAGGTGGCGTCAGGCAATGCCAACATGGCAACGGCTGGAGCTGCCAGGAGTTGCCTATTTTGAGCTTCATTTCAGGGTTGAGAAACCGATGGTTGACATTATGGAGACTATGTCCATATTTTATACAATCTATGGTTCATGCTACTACTACTCAACGAATTAAAACTCAACTATAAAGTATTAAAGTAGAAATAACATAACAACACACAATAACTTTCATTTTGGGTTTGGCTGTTCCTTTAATGTGGGTTAAATACAAGTGAACACTTTAAGCGCTTTAATTACTCCTTAGTGGTGTTTATATTGAGTTTGTAAACCTTATCATCCAGCCTGTAGATAAACCTCAATCCTCTTAAATAAGCTAATAACAGCTTACCTCACTATTTTATAGAATGCATCATAATGTTTACACTGCAGTTTTTACCATCACCAGCCCACTATACAATACTTAATCTTATTAGTTGTTATGAATAGCTTGTGCTCTAGTTAACAAAATTCATTCGGATCTCATTAAAGTGTTTATAATGAATAAAAAAGTGACTAAATGTGCTGCTGCAGTGACCTGTGATGGTTAAGAAAATAATTAGAATCTCCAGCCACCAAAGTGTTGGCTGATCCTGGCTGATTACCATGAATGTGAACCAAGCAGTTTTTGAAAACCTAATGAATATCAAAAGAAATGTGGCTTGTTTGCAGTGTGCTTCTTTTATCCCACATATAGTTAATACATGCACACAAACTGTAGTATCCTGCTGTAATTAATAGTGAATGAGAAAGTGTGTCTACACTTTTGACTGGTGTAAATATCCTGGATACTAGCGTTGCCATTTTGTAATTTTGGAGCCAAATTCTGCCCAGTAGAGGTTGGGTGGTGGAAACGTGGTATCGAAGTCCCGCCCATAAACCCGCTCCACCAATTGCGAGTCAATTACAGCTCGTTCAGGACGTTTCAGCCTGTTTTGATAGCATCAAATAATAATAACAATCAAAACTATCAGAAACAAATGAACACACACAAACATCAGCCTGATACCAACTACCTAAATAACAGAAACCATCTTTGGGAAAAATTTTATTTACCTGAACTTTGAAGTTTTAGTTTGGCCCGTGTCCCATCCTCTAACAGGAGGGGGGCAGAATTAATGGCCTATACTGCAGCCATCCCCCAGGGGGTTATCATGGTGTTTTGGCTTCATTTTTACAGTCATACATGCATCAACCCCTGGCATAGAATAGGAAAGTATAGAAAACTAATGGATATTAATTCCTAGCATGTAGCACACTTGGTTAACTAGTAAAAGAGCAAAAAAGAGATAGCATATTAAAGCAAGACCAAGTTACCTCCTCTTCAGATGAAAAGTGGAATTTAGCCAAAGTTACATAGTCTTGCTATAAATCCAAAATTAGTCTTTATTATGTTTAATTAAAGAAGTATATAGTATATTAAATGTTGCTGTATTGTACTTTGTAGCTGGAAAACTACAGAATACTTTACCTGATTCATAGCTTAAACATAAGAGGTTAAAGCATACTGGCAAATTGTGTAGTTCACACCCACATACTCACATAAAACATCTCTATACAAACTATCTTTACATTGTGTGTTCCCAGTGTGTTCCCAAGGACAAAGGTCATGCAACATGAATGCAATACATACAGACATTCAAAACTAAATCCATATTCTTTCTGTATTCATGTTGGTTTCATTTGTGTAGGTGCCGTTTTCTCCCACATACCGGAGTCATACAAGTCAGGATCTGTGGACTGAAGACTCTAAATTGCACACAGTGATGGTGTATGCATGTTTACTGGAGACCTGTGAGGACCCCTCTGCTTCTATACAGTTCATACTGGGAGAGGCGTCAACCCACGTTTACAGAAAAGCAACTAAAGAAATGAAGAAACAAAAATCTTACTTCATAGTAAAAATTCAGCTGTTAAACAGTAATCCTGCTTGAATCAGACATTTCTCTTCCTGACTTCTACAGTGTGTTACTGAGGCATGTTATGCTGGTGTGTCCAAGTTTTGATCAAGCATGACAAAACAAAACATGCAAGAATTAAATCCCATGGATATGGTGCCCCTTGGCCAGCCATGCCAAAACTCTTATTTATGAACTTCAATATCCGATGGAAAATAATCTCAAGAGGAAATAGCATCAACTATCATTGCCCCATGGCGCTCATTTTTATGGCTAAACTCAACTACCATGGCCCCTGGACTGTCATTTTGTGGTGCCTGTACCTGGCTCACTGTAGCCTATTGGTGGCTAAACACATTTACCAACTGCCACTGGTAGCTGGCGTCCCGGTGCTCTGTAGTAACTAAATCCAACCAGCTACAGCTGCTCGGATCTATCGTTCTTTGGCACTATGTGTTCACATTGCAGCTTTACTTAGTTAGGGGATTCATTTTGTCCCCACTGGGGATAAAAATAATTCAGCAGAGGCAGGGATATACAGACCAGAAAAGAAGAAATCTCATGCATCCCCCCCAGGAAAATTGCACCCTAGCTGTACAGAGGGAAATAACAATTTGTCTTGTTTTTTACAGAAATGTACGTTCTCCAGAGGATGAAGCTTCTTGTCATTGGTGATCCCCTGACTTTTTCCTCTAGCACTACCATGAGGTTGACAGTCCAACTGTTGTCAAGACATTTCACTAAAAACTAAAACTGATAGCCATTAATTTCTATATAGACATGTATGGTGCCCAGAAGATGATCCATATGTTTTTTAGTTGATCCCCTGACTTCCAGCGCCAAAATCCGGTCACAACTTTGATTTATCCTGTGAAATATCTACTTGATGTACTGGCACAAATTTTATGCACATGGTTCCCAGATGTGCATCCTAATGACTTTAATATACCTCTGGTACCTCTTGACCAGGTGTGTAGTGTTGCTCGAGCGCACTGGAAGGACGCTCTGCCAGTTTTTTCTCTAAGTGAGTGAATAGAATATTCTCAGTTTGCATAATCCAGTTGAAATTCAAATTTTTTAAGTGCTTGAAAATCCAATATTCACTTAAACGTGTAGGTATGCCATGCAAGAAATGAAGACAATAAAAACAAGTTGTCATATTGACATTTAAGGTGTGAAGATTGATTCAGTCAACTTATGCATCGAGGAACATGCAAGAAAACATTCCACCTTAAAAGCCGGTAGCTGGTGGTGGTAGCCTTTGTTTTTTTCTCTCTGTTTACACCAACCTGATCTCACAGTGAAATAAACACAGCCCCTTAAGTTAAGTAAAAGGTCGTGGGTGGGTTTACAGTTCCGTGGCACATGGGAAGAACGGGATGGTTGAGTTCAGAAAAAGGTCGTGGATGGGCTTACGGTTCTGTGACACGTGAGAAGAAAAGGTCCAGATGGGTTTATGAAAAGAAGAAAGGGTGAAAGTCCTGTGTTTGACCCATCCACCACTGCAACCAACCTCCTTACACAGATTTTTGGGCTTTCATACTACTTGCTACCATAGTTGCTCCCAATGCTGCGTCATCTTCTCCATGACTTTACATTGGCATTGTTTTCTGTGGTGGCCGCACAAACTTTTCCCACATTCCGTGCCACCACCACGTAATCCAGTGTTAACAGTTTGTGATCATTTCACCTGGCTATTTACACAGTAGCTGGACCTGGCTATTTACACAGTAGCTAGGTACATGTTAACTAGTAAAGATAAAAAGGCAGCAAACCATCCTTTCACTTTATAGTCATATAGTAAACTTGCTACCGTAGGAACAGTGGTTATATAACCTTCGAAAAGATCCACAATTCAACCGCGTTTGCATGGATGCGCACGCGTGATAGGTGCTCGTTTTCGTGCTTAAACAAATAGCACTGCCCTTGACCTTTCATCTAGCAATATTATCAGGTCTAAAATTGTAATTGTTTTATACTTTTGGTTTATATTACGAAATACTTGCGAAATTCCCCATTGCCGTCAGCTGTACCTTGTGTTTAGTGGTAATGAGCCAATGTTAGTGTAACACGCCAAAACTAAAACAGTGAACAATAAACATCAACAAGTTAGCAGGTGGATGCACCATTTGCAAGCACAGTTTCAATAGCAAAATATATGCAACGTACACTTTTGATGATTTGTCTTTGAGCAACTGATATAGATCAAAGCTTTTTACTTCATGGACTTTGTCATAGACATTACAACATAGCCCTCAATGAATATTTCTCAGATTTCTCAGAAGTCCTTAAAGGGAAATCAGTGATAAAGTTTGTTTCACAGTTCAGACATTGTCTGTCCAGGCAGTTGAAGTGGTTGCGTTGAGTTGGAATCTGTTTTCAATTCTTTGGTCATTTGTTGCTGTACAGCTTGCATCCGAGCAAGTTGGACAATAGATCAACCAGGTCACATCACATGGTTGAATCTGGACCACAAAGCTGTTGGTGGATGATGCCTCCACTTTCTATTTCTCATACTAATTTTCAAACTTGAAATGCATCTATGCAAACCTTTTCCATAATCATGCATTTCCAATCATGCCCATGTTGAGACGTATCAACACAACATCTTCCCAGTAGTGGAAGGTGTGGTGTTTTGCCCCAATTAACCCACTTAGATTGTATCCACGGCCAAGATTAAACACTACCTTTCATTCTGTGCCAGCAGTCAGCCTCATTTGTCTTCAGGACACAATCTTCTCTGTTTTAAGTCAAGGGTAAAAGAACAACACACTTGGTGGTTTACCAATTGTGTAACTCAGAGTCTGGCCAACTGAGGCGACACACGACAAAAGCACGCCAGAGCTCGCTTATGAATCGACAAAATGTGCATCAGTCTGCCAATCTCTCTCTTTCTTTTGATTTCTTTGTCTGTGTGTGTGGAGAGAGTGGAGGGGGCTCATCATATGACGTGATTTACTTTCAATAGAGAAAATCGCTATCACAAAAAACAGGAAATTAGATAGGTGAGGCATTCTTCTCCACTTCAAAAAAGTCTGTCTTTGGTATTCATGTTAGCCCATGAGGGACCTGTCGAGGTACCTCCCTCCTCATATTCAGGGGATTAACTCTGTGTGTGATAGAGGACACACTTCATTTCCCACATTCCTGTTATAAGAACTAATTAACGGCAGGAAAAACATTCAGCCTGGAATATTCATTCTATTCAATTCAATAGACTTGCAGAGACCAATCATCCTGAAAATGTCAGTTTGTGCCCAATAGATTTTTTTGCCAAAGTGAATTAGGCAGTATAGTACAAACTGTGTGTCAATCAAGCACTTGAGTAATGAATAAGTAATTCATGTGTTTGCTATCGAAAGGGGGAATAGATCAGTTGCAGAGATCTTCAAAATGCAGCCATATCAATCACTGACAGAAGAAGGAAGAGCAATTGATAGATGAACTATAAACCTTTAATCAGAATATGATGTCTTTTGTTCAGCCAGGACTTTTTGACAACTGATAAACAAGACATGTTAAATTAAAGCAATCTAGTTAAACTTTCAACAATCTGCAATAAATCTTTCCTGCTGTTTTCCAGACTTTTATTTTCTTCTCGCAGAAAACCAATATATAACTAAGAGAAGGACCCTCTGTCAGTCAACTCATTTACAACAGATATAAGTTACAAATTACAGTATAATGTTTCCACATTGAAACTGACAGCACGTAGTTTCCTCTGCAGAGAGATATGTGTGCTCCCAGCAACACAAAAGTTATATTTATTCTGTTTGTGTGAAAACTGAATGCTGTTTTCATAGGAAGACATTACAAAAGGACTGTAATATACACAATGGTAACCAGATGTTTGGGTACAATATCTGCAATGTCATGGGTGCAACTTGAAAATAATTTGTGCTAAGTACAAAAAACATATTTCATAAAAAAAGATGAATGTGGGATTATTGTTGTACTCTTAAGTGAAAATAGGACATCAAAACTTTTTGGAAGTTCCTTAAAGGTCAAATCTATGATCACAGCAATAATGACCAAGGGATTTATTGGACCGAAGATATGTCCCATCAATCAGAAAATTATTAATTGAGCTTTTCTAATACAAGGCCCGCCACTATATGACAGAGAAAATGTATGATGTATTATACAACAGCTAAAAATAGTTTGATTAATTACATTTTAGGACTGTTACACTACATATCACTGGAGATGCCACAAAACAGTATTTTGAATCACAATGAATGATGATGGTTTAAGTTTCTAAAAACTCAATTTTTAATTAAGTCAATCTCCTTGTTGGTATTCATTGCACACAATTCTCAAATTAAGTTTAAATTGCATCAAGGGTTTGACTATGTGAGGAAACAAGTTGCCATATCATCTCCTTCTAAATTGATATGGCGAACACAGCAGTTATGGAGAAACATGATCAGTCATTGGGAGTCGTGTTTTAGGCCACCTGGTGAATGTAAGTTCAATATTTACTCTCCTTTTAGCTCTATTTTGGTCTCCACCAACTGTCGAGGGAAATAACTGGCTATTTAGCTGCTGAATGCTCCACTATTTTCACCAGCTAGTCACTAGCTGGTACTTACAGTGGGTAAGGGGCCAGTGTCCAAGTGTTGTTTGGAGCTGGCAGGAAGTGGTGGCTATCGTCAGCCTTTTCAGTGAAAACTACACTGATGCAGTAAAACCAAAACAATGAGCCAAAACACACTAAAAGCTCTGTAGAGCTGTCGTGAACTGCAGATTTGGGTGATAATTCTCACTGGGTCTGTCATTAGTGTACATGCACCCCCTTTTACACATAGTCTTTGAAGCCATTGTTAATATGAAAATATTTCTTAGTGAAACTTTAAATGCAGCTGAGCAAAAGTAAGCCAAAACACTAATGTTGGTATGGCTAACAATATAAGGTTGTACTGTATTTAAGTTGCTTTTTAAAAGAAAAAATAATGAAACTTAATATATATGTATATATATATATATACATATATATATATATATATATATATATATATATATATATGTATATATATGCATACATATATATAATATATATATGTATATGTATATATTATAAATATAATGTATATGCAGATGTACTCTACTGTAACTATGTGCTTAGGGATTTTAAAGAATAAAGTAAGGCAAAACATCCTATGTTTAGTCAGAGATTTTGTCGTCCTTCATCTGAAAGTTAATATTATGCGTTATTATGCTTCTAAAAAGAATAACGTGCACTTTAATAAATCTTGAGTAATAGATCTTCAGATAACAACTAATATAAAAGGATTCGCACTTCTGTGAAAAAATGTTTAAAGGGCTAAATTAGTAATTATGCCCCACTTCTTTTTTGTGCTTTGTTGATTATGAGGGAGTAGTTGAAACAAAAGTGTTTCCTATGCTTGCTATAGGGCCAAATCCTTGCTGTAGTCTTTTTGATCTAAGGAGTGCACTAGAAATGATCTCCACTGGGAGCATCTTGAATGCCTCGCGCTGGAATGTGATACCATGAATAGAAAACAGTTGATGACTGACGACTGAAACTGAGACTCAAAGGTTGTTGGTTCAAACCCTCAGACTGGATGGGAAAATGTTGGCGGGGTAAGTGAAGGAGTTACACTCTACCCACCCTCAACTCTTAACACTGATCATCAAGAACACATTCCACCACTGCTAAAAAGAAAATCCCATTTCTTATTACAGCCTTGTATCAATGCTGTACTCCATGGCAGCGTGTTCTTGGCAGTCAAGGGATGAAGGCTTTGAGCTGTTTTGAGGAAGTTAAGTGATGCAACCTTATATCTCAAATGCTGAAATGTGGAAAATCATGTAGATGAAGCACATATATTCTCTCAGATGTTAGGGCGGGGGGACAAGGTTCTCTGCTGACATTATTGTCAATAATACAGGATAAAAGACTGCAAATGTTTCTTAAATATTCACTGACCGGTGTCGACACTGGCGCTCCTCAATCCAGTCTGAAGTGCCTTCGACAGATGAGAGAGGGAAACATTTGCACAACTGTCAGTCTAGTCATAAAAAGGATGACCTTGCAGCTCTGCATCAAAAGGGGCGCAGCATCTGAAAGCTCTGGAAATGAGTTTATGTGATGAAGCAGGAGAGATTTAAGATTTATACTGTAAATGATTATTATAGAACATAGCACACAATCCAATCAGTATGCATCATATATCATGTAAAGAACTGGATTTTAAATATGGATGACTTTTGATCAAACCAATGTCCCTTTAAAAGCAAATTACAAAAAAATAAATGACTCAAAGCTCAAAGTCATAGTGCTATTTAATATGCCACATCTGCAGTTGTTTGTGCCTCCAACCTCATTGATCAGGTAAACGTTAAAAAAGGAAATTATCAAACCACAAAGCTAGAAATGTATTTAAAAACAATCATAGATGCTCATCACTTTCCCTCCATCAGTAAAGATACTTACAGTATTGAAGTTTGACCTCCCTATGACAGCCATGCAACTTTCACTTAAAATCATCATAGATGTCTGTTACTTTTAGGTTTCCCTGATGTATGAAAACAGTCAGCATGTTGTCACTTTTTTTTGGATTGCAGATCTACATGCAACTGTTTAAAATTGTATTTTCTTAAAAAGCTAAACTTAGAGTATTGTGCCGTGTTGGCATATGCACTCTCTAGTTCAGTTGTTCCCAGACGTTGCTAGACTACAGAACCACTTTAAAGGATACCCATAGCCACCCAACACCGAGATGCTTACCGTGATTAAATAATTTTAGCTTATTTTATATTACATAAATATTAAGTGAAACAATATATTTATCAATCCGAATTAAAGCCAACATGTGCTCTGCAGATTCACAGATAAATATTGTTATTTGAGTCTGATGAGGATTTTGTTTGTGGGCCTGGTGGCTCGATTCAGTTTCCTCAGAGTGTGTTGAGGGCTAAGACATGTCAGCTCTGTTTACCATCTCAAATCTTTCCACCGCTTGCTCTGTCACAATTTTTATGAGCTCCTGAGTAAATTTTTACATCATTAGCTGTGTCGTAGCAGTTTTTAATACAGTGATTCTGATATATATTGTTTAGAAATCTAACAACCAAAATATACATGTAAATATTGCAGAAATTAATAATGATATGAAAAATCTTCAAGGATCCCCGGGCTGCCGTGGCAATCACTTTTGGAACAACTCCTCAAGTTAACCTTTATTTAAATGTGCTCAACAGTGGGTGAAATAAATCTAAAAGAAACATTATTTAAAATCAGCCAGCCTCTTGAGACTGTTTTTGTACAGTATACTGTACCACGGGTCACCATATGGCCACAAAAAGCTCTTTTTTATTGCCTCTGCCTTTTATCTCCTCTCATTAAAATGGACCCTTTGAGAAAGGAAAGCCCAGAATACTACCTCAGACCTCAATTCATAAACTCCCTTATCTGACTCTACTCGTAACAACCCCATTTATAGAAGTTTATTGAATGAAAAATTTCACCCATCCACATAGCCCAATTATGACTGTGTTTATCCAGGTATGAATCACTGACCCCAAAAAACATGAACAATAATGACCCTG
The DNA here is from genome assembly GCA_013375575.1 of Percina caprodes. Classification (NCBI taxonomy): domain Eukaryota; kingdom Metazoa; phylum Chordata; class Actinopteri; order Perciformes; family Percidae; genus Percina; species Percina caprodes. The sequence continues at coordinate 2,977,333 of JABXJD010000030.1, read as the reverse complement.
AGTCCTTAAAGTGGTAAGTATTGAGCAGCCTGTAGAGTCATTGGCCTCTAATGCCCTGACTGAGCGCGGTAAGAGATGAAGAGGAAAGAGAAGAGGGACAGAAAGCTCTATGGGCTGCAGCTGCCAGCCCGGCACCTCTCATGGAATAAAAATGTAGCTCTTATCTCTGATTCTATGGCCTTGGCTTGATCTAAAATGACTTTGTAGTTCCAGAACATTATCCTGCCTCTCTGCAGCCATCAGTGGCATCAGCCAAAACACAAGCATTTATTATAAATCCATTAAAAGGTCTGGGTCGTCCGCAATGCAGCCATTATCAGATGACATGCCATTATTTTCCCTCCTCACTGCAGCAGTGAGCAGTGGCGGCTGATGGCGGGTTCACAGGAACAAACATCTCATATGTATGAGGGGGCTGGTTTAGGAACATATGAGGCATGGTAAGCTGTTAAGTGGTCCCAGGGGGTAATGTGGCATCAGGGCTGACAGAATGATGACAGTGGTTGGGACATTAATTGAATACACTTATTTGTCAATCCTGAATAAAATTTGGATAGTGGTCAAGACAGTTCAGTGCACTGCAACTTGAGAAAAAAAAAGTACAAAAAAGGTTTTCACCACTTTGACAAAACATACATTGCATTTAGGGAAGTAATGCTGAAAAGGTCAAGCTAACCAAAACTGCTATATCAATATTAATATATATAAAATGCATAACATGACTAAGCGTATGTGTAAGCGGTCGTTTGAAATCACAAACCCATAGATACAGTATATCACCCAACTCTGCTGTTCTGCTCAGCTCTAGTATTTTACTTTAACCCACTGTGTTAGTTTTAGGGCAAGCACTGTTTGGTTCAGTCTCACCACTCTCATCACTCTTGTTTTGAGTGTAAAAAAACCCTGTACGTTGCACCAAACAACTGAAGATTTAGCTGTTAGCGACTAAATGTTGAACATGGGTCGGCATTTACCATCTAAAAAACCATACATTCACCCTGTTGGTGGAGACCAGAAACAGAGCTAAAAGAAAAACAATCTATTGGCCATGTTAATAGGCAACTGCTATCAAGTTTGCTATTTGAACTTACGAGGTGGTGATAGGTCCGTTTCATCTTTACAGCTTGTTCTTTTGCCCCTAAGTGGCCAAACAAATCAGTTAGTGCAGGTTTAAGAAACACAGTGACCAATTTGTTGAAGCAAATTTAACAGAAATAAACTGCAAATAGGACTAATTAAAAAGTATCTCCAATTACACATAAATATACCGTGCTGTTTATAAATGTGTCTTACTAAAGCAGTCTCAGTATATCACATCTCTTCTTAAATTTAAAGATACTGTTCATCAGACTATTCATACCCCAGGAGTAAATATTGAATTTGGAAAGTCTTCCAGTACTTTGCACCATATAAATGGATGAATATAAACTTTTAATTTGGAACATTTGAGATGTGTTTGATGCAGTTTATATTTGCTTGTGTGTAGCTGTAATTTGTTGTGTATCTTGTCTCGGTTCAATTTGTCTTGCTTTACTCTGTTGCAAAAACAAAATCTTAATTTGAATCAGACTAAGTGATTAATAAACACATTTTTAAAAATATAAATAGTGAATCATGCAATTGCATTATTAAAACTAAAATAAACATTGTTAGTGCCCTCTCAAACATTATTGCCGAGTGGAAGATCTCCAAGCATGCCTGTAAGAGCCAGGTGTAGTTATATTATTTTGAAAGGGAATTTACAGTAATCAATGCACCTAGTGGGGGTGAAGGAAGCAAAGTAATATTATCTGTACTCTCTCTCACACTGAGAGAGGAGGTGAAAGGCGGAAGTGTCATTTTTTGCTGACCACTGTTTTCATGCTTGTTTTACTACTGTTTATGACTTTTGGACACAATTTTGTATGCCAGTAATATAATTATGGGATGTATTGGAAGCAGAACCTTGTTTGTGTTAGTGCAAATAAATCTGGAATCCGATCATTAAGCACGTATGGCAAGTTATTACCCTACTCAGCCTCTCGGCGGCTAAAAATCATATGGTTTTTATTAGCGGATGGATGTTGCTCAGTTGATATGAGAGCCTTCACAGGCTCTCAGCTCCCAGTTTTCACACTGTCTCCAGTAAGTAAGAGTAAGGAATAAGCATAAGGTCTAAGACTCCTCTTTGATAAGGCTTATAGTTAGTTCTGTTTGCCTTGGACCAGCCCTTAATTATGTTGCTATGGGTTCAGTCTGCCGGTGGATTTCCTATAAGAAACTGTGCTCCTCTGTCCTCCTCTCTCTCTCCATCTGTACACATTCATGTCCCATTGATGCATGTTAGCCTCTTCCCCGAGTTGTTGTGCAATACAGGTGCTGGGCGGCAGCATCATTGACAAGGCAGGGATGGAGAAATTGTTGGCTGATTGTTTGGTAAGTGATACAAAGAGCGAAGCATGTTACATGTGTATACAGCAGTGCAGCTCGAGTTGACTGAGTTGACTATGAATTTGCAGTGTTTCTGCAGTTACAGTATTCCTTTTATGCCATTTATGTGTTGTCAAAAGTCAACATGTTTAAGATGATTCTTTTGCTTGTGTTTTCTCTTTTTGGATTTTTTTTGGAAGTTACGTTGTGTTGAGCTCTTTCAACCACTATGATGCCATAGCAAGTACATCTTAATTATAAGCCCAGCAAAAAAACACTGTAAGACAAAATAAGCTCAATATTTTAAATAATTGTTACTTTTAGAGGGAATTCATTTAGATCATAGATGAAACTGTCCTTCCCAGTACGCTGAAGCTTATCATATGAAAAGTTTCCAAAAGTTGGAGCTGCTCAAATACAAGGGCTCAGATGTTCACTCAATCAACTGAGAAAGGGATCATATGTCTGTGCCAAATCATACTGTAGTTTGTTTGTGTAGCAGGTGGACTGTGTGCAAACAATAAAACCCAATCCAATTTGAGCTATGTTGTGCAGAATAGATAAGCTACAATCAAATGGCATGGTGCAGCTCTGGAACAGGAAAATCATGCCTTGGAAAATTATGTACATACAGCATCTCTAAGGATAGATCCTTCTCTTAACAATGGTTACCTTTCTGTTGTTCATATTTAAAGGACACATTCACTAGTACAAAAATGCATTAAAAATCACTTTGAGCCAAGATGGCTCAATTGTTGTCTTCCTTCAACACAATGAAATCAAAAGAGTAATTAGCGCTGTGCAGATGGCCACCTAAAATGAAATCCTGCCTGATAATAAAAATGAATAAAAACTATTGAGAGGAATTCAAATCCCCCTATCTTCAGCACCACAATTTCCTTCATTCTATAAAAATCACAGTATAAAGCCACAATGAGACAGGAAAATCTGCATGTACAAAATTAGCTCAGGGCTTATCATAATTTGCCCTGAGTCAGACTCAAACATCTGAGCCTTGGGGGCTGAACACAGGCTGAAGGCACACAGAAAGAGAGAGGCCGACCTGAGTTCACCTGAGCCTTAACCTTTCTCTATTTAAACACTTTTGTTCTGTCAATAATAGTTCCCAGGGGCTCAGATGAGTAGTTGCCACTCACTACTTTTATGTATTTATTTCCCTGGTGGTGCTTCTGAAAGGACTAAAGATACCTACAGTACATGTTGGGCTCTACTCTGTTATACACACTCCCTCCATATAAGACATGCTTATTATCTCCAACTGCGCTCTTAAACGCAGATTGCACGTGAGCTTAATGCCTATCCTTGTTAACTCCTGCAGACTAGAGCTGATAGAGTCATTATGAATTAATCATGTTTACTTCAGCGGTATGCTGTTTTGAAATGATGCTAACACAGCTGGAATGATAAAATGTTGACAACCTACTTAAGACTTTATTTGTATCTTTCTGTAACAAATCTGCAGGATTGTAAACAACCATTTGAACTTTTTCACCATACTGTAGATGTGATTATTAAAACTGCTGGCACACCCCATGTTGAGTTATGTTACGCAACAACAGTGCTACACCAGGATACCCTTAGATAGAGTAGATCCTCATTGAGATATTTTTGGAAATGATGAAACCTCAGGGCCGAAAGTAGAAAATAAAAGTTTATCAAATTCAAGAATAGACTTTCAGGAATGCTTCAGATTGCAGCCTACACATTAAAGTGTAATTATTTTGGTATTAGTAAAATACTTCAAGCAACATCAGTACAATAGCAGTGGCAAGAGGGTAGGTAATGTGGCTAGTAACGTTGTGTTTAAGAGGGACATGCACATAACTTACACTGAATTCTTTTAAATTAAAACAAAACTATTATTAGCAGATAATAATGTAGGGAAAAACAGGAAATGGGTTAACAGTGTAAGTACCATATACTGTATATTAACGGTCTATGGTAAGTACTGTAAAATGTGTTGCAACATTATTTATGTTTAAATCATGATATATATGCCAAAATGTTTTCAAATTATATACGAGTATCAAGAGTGGTATCAATCTTTCCCAAAATGTCCACCTATTCCTTTAAATTGTGTAAATTGAAATCATTCATCATTTAGACATTGGATACTTCTGAACACTGAATACTCATAAGTTCAAAAATCTGTTATTTGATTATGATTTTAACTAAATACTAAGCAAATATTGATTATTACACATTCTAATCTGACACATTCACTATTTATTATATCTGTTGATTTTATTAATTCAATGAAATGTCATTGATTTAGCAGAACCTTTTATTTGTTGTCTCAAGTTGTAATTGGTGTAATTTAGGTAGATTACATTACAGTAAACAGATGTACTTTAAAATTGAGAAAGATATTAAGTAATTGGTACATGTTGGTGAATAATATGAAACTGAAACTGATTCAGATTATTTACTGATTTTTCAGACAGATGACATGGCCACAGTTGATTGAAGACAGAACGATGTCATCCAGGCAAACATTTTTAATGAGACACAAGATGAACAAAGATGTGGTTGAGAGGTGAATGTTGCCTGTCTTCTGATGTGTAGCAGAAAGGTTCCTGTAACATCTGTGTTTATCTGTGCGTGTGTGTGTGTGCGTGTGTGTGCGTGCGTGCGTGTGTGTGTGTGTGTGTGTGTGTCTGTGTCTGTGTGGTGCTGATGATGTTTGATTCTTAATTAACAATGAAGCTGTGGTAGTTCCAATTTTAGGATTCCTTTGCCTACAGATGACCAAAAAAAAATAATACAAAAATGAAATAAAATGTATTAACAGGTTATTTTGTAATTGCCATCCCCTGGTTTTTCTATGTTTTAGAGAAAATGTGGCATCAACGGGAGACACACTTGCTGACAATTTGACAAGTGTGACATTTACAAATAAACCTCTGGGGGCTTTGAGAAAGCACAGACACATTTTCCTTCCTGACAAACTTTGATGAAAGCCAAGAAGACACAATTGATCTTCTCCTGCTGCATGTCTTGGCGTTTATGTTGGCATCTGTTTTCTGTGTCTGTTTCCGTCTTGTCACTCTGTGTCCCGTATGATGCTCAAGCTGGTGGACTGATCTGTGTTCATGTAAACCTTTTACTTCCATATTGCCTAAGCAGCTGAGAACAAGGTCTTGATTGCTTGTGCTCTTTCCAGACCATGTTTCACCAGATGGCTCCCACTCAGCCTCCATTAAAGCAAGAGCCGTCATCCCTGTTCAAGAACTTATATACGTGTTATATATATATATATATATGTTGTTTGCAACCCTATTACTGTATGTTGCACTATTCTTGTAGCTTGACATACCATAAAAGGTTATCTTTCAAATTCCCTCTGCACGCGATAGGACCAACCAACAAGCCAATTCAAAAGACCGCTGTTTGCTACCAGAAGCCATCTTCTTTGTTTACTTGCGGCAACGTCGCAACTCTGCTGTCCGTATGGTAAGCCCACCCAACGACTCTATACACAATGTGATTGGCCTGACCAGAATTTGGTTTTTCCAGCTCGCAAGCCAACAGAGAGTTACTAGACTGACCCTAGCTGCAGATTACATTTGCTGCCACTAGTGTGCGTCTAGATTTCTAGGCTACTATTCTTGTAGATTTGTTCAACATCATGCATTTTCTACTCAGGCATTCTCATAAAAATATGTATTACACTGTGCTGATACTACTTAGAGCAGTTATTTCCTTCTATTTTTCTTGCAAAAAGAATGCAATAATGCAAAAATAAAACAACCTTCACACTGAGTCATCCTTCCGAAGCCAATCTTATAAGCTAAATTAAGCACTTTCAATGCCAAGGGAGCACTGCAGCGCTCCAGCACTTTCCTGGAGGCATAGAAACTGTCCTTTAAGAAAAACACTTGCAGGGCAGAGTGGCCACAGTACTCTCAAACCCTGTAAGTTCTTCAGAACGCTTTAAAAATGTTTTAATGTGGAGTTCACTGTAATAATGACAGCAGTGGAGCAAGTCTTGAATCAAATTAATCAATTCAAGAGATAAAAAAAGGTTTCTATTTCCTCACAGACCCCCATAAGCACACAGTAATTTACTCAGAGCAGTTGAAGCCACACCGACGTGCTGTTATTGTGTACCATTTATGAAGTAAAACATCACGCAAGCATCTGTGTCCAGTCTAAACTGCAGAAGCACAAATGGCATTTGATTAAGTGATTAGACCCTTAAAAAATAATAAAAAATAATACAAACTGTATTTTTCAGCAATAATGACTTATTCTTCAGAAATCTGTGATTGCAGACATACACCATACTGCCATCTTCCTCGCAACGTGGACTCTGGAGAAAGATGGAGTTATGTGGCCTTATCCCCTTGCCTAACTGTCAACAGGAGAGTTAAATACAGACTGACTCCACTGATTAGAGTTAGATCTGCAACCAAACAACCATATTTTAATTTTCTTATGGTATTGTGTGGATTGGCCATGATGTTTGCCTGGATGTTCAGAGTTGATATAGAGGAGCAACCTTGTCCCAATCTGCTAGTTCCACAGTCCCCATGAGCTCAAGACTTTCACCTTTCCTGCCATGCTGTCAGCGCAGGGTGCAAAATAAGGCATAACAACAAGAGTACATAAAATATTCCAGGTGGCGTTTGTTTAGTTCAGTTGCATATGTTTTTTTAGGTGTTCAATTTTTTAACCTTTATGCCAAAGCACTCTGACACAAGGCACAACTACAGTCATCATCCCTTACTCACAGAAAGCACAGCGGTATATTTATGAAATGTGTGATGAAAATAAAATCCTGGCAGTGAGAAAAGTAAATGCACTTTCCTACATGTGTATGGAAAATGTAGCAGCAGGAAACAGAGGTCACAATAAAACTTAGTCACTTTATGCATTTTGGGTGGACCGGAAAGCAATCAAATCTCAAAAAAGCTAAGTGCATCCAACAAGCAATCAAGAAGGATTTTGACTTTGATAGCTAAAACCCTTGGAAGGTGGTTTCCGTCATTCAACCCAGATGTTAAAAAGGTTTAAATATATCCATCACTCCAAGTCACATACACTTGTACATGCACTTGTGTTCACATTACAACTCTCCGGCTGTTTGAAATGTCATTCTTGTGATCAGAACACCATGGAGAGGCAGACATCCAGCCTGATTCTGCATGCAAAGAAGTTGAGGTTCAGCCTTCATCCCTGCTTTGACAGATGCCACTTTTAACAGGCCCATAACTCGTCTGCACTGGAACAGGCAGAATTACTGTATAAATCATAAATCAAACAGTTCATTGTGGCTGTGACATAACTGTTTTAACACTGATGACAGACAGAAAGAAAGAGGGAGGGACCAAAAGACATTTGCTGCTGCAATCCATCAGACAATGTAATGTTTGTATTACTGGCATACAGATTCAGCAGGCGTAAATGAAACAGGCTTGTTAAGTCTTGAACTCACAGTTTGTGACCCACGGAGGGTCTTTGCCCATTTTATCCATATGTCCATGTATGTAACATCTCTGAAGCAGCCAGATTAATACTGTAGAAACATTGGAAAATTATACTTTTCACAATTACATTATGGCTGTGGGTAATGATGCACCACATTATTATTACATTATAGCATTTTGTCAAGATCACAACAATGGATCCCAGGGAAGCCGTACATTTAATACAGTAGCTGGTAACAGCTCTGTAATGTGACGCTTTTCTTTTGTTCATATTTTTTATAAATTTGATACTTTTGATTTTCTTTTTTTCAGATTGTAGGTCAAACTAAATACATAGTTTAGTATAACTTGATTTTGGGAACTGTTGAAGGGAATATGTTATTAGATTTAAAAGCTTTCATAATTAAACTATTGTATTGCCTGGCTTGTCTTCCGTTGCTTCTCTCTGACACTAATCACCAAACCAAATCGTCATGCTGTAACCTTTATTCAAGTGATTAAAAATGCTTGATGATAGACTAAAGCCATCCTTTACATAACCCCACCATTTATATAAAAATTACATATAGCATAGCGCTTATCATCATTGTCCTTTGGCAATGTTCCATAACCTCTCTTAGGCCTCCTGCCCACTGCCTGCATGGCGTAAGCGTGGCGTAAGCATGGCGTTTCTGTTGCGTGTCAGTTGCGTCTTTGTCTTTGCTCACCAGAAACATGTCTTACGCAGTGCTGCTGCTGCAAGCCTATTGATAATATAGTGCACTGCACTCAAGCAGTAGTATACGTCATGTTAAACACAAATACATACTGATTTGATAACAGCAAAGACAACGTCGGCAGTATTGACGGGGAAATAGGCTACAGAATATTTATTCAAAATGACATATAAACATCTTTTCGTATTCTATTTTGCCTGGAAATGCTTCCAACAAGCTTGCGTGAACTTGAAAATAGTCATCGGTCCTACTCCTAGCAGGCATGAGCAGGCAGCGTGCAAGCTCTTACCTGTTATCATGGGTCTGCTGTGGGTGTGTGCTTTGTGCTAACGTTATCTGCCTAGATAGTCTGACGCCAAGGAGTGGCACTTCTTTTTTGGTTCAGGGTGTGTGTAATGTGCTACCATAAACTGTTTTTGCTACTGGGTTGCAACAAGTCTGTCAATATGCGGCAGCTCATTCTCAGGCTTAGCGCCTTCAGCGTACAAGCCCCTGGCACCTCAGAGCAGAGAACACTGCTTATTTTTTCAAGATTTTAAAACCTAATTTTAAATAGGCTACTTGGCGATTATTTGAATCATTCAACTTTGGCTGGGTGGTTAATTACACATTTATCTATGGTGAAACTCAGAACACAAATATTTCTGCTTACCAGGACTTTCAGCCAAAATGTGCCCTTTAAAATGAAACAAATATATTATTGAAAAGCACTAATGACTGTCCTTAAATTGAGACTAAAAGCCATAGAGCAGGCTGCGGTAAGTGATCACAACAATTGATCCTGATCCAATTGATCCAATTTGGCCTGTGGAATGTTTTACTGATCTCGATATGCTTACATTTCCCTTGTTTAACCTTGTTTTACTAACTGAAAGTGATTAAAATGTAATATTGTAAGCCATGTCTAAGATTTCAACAGCTGATGGATATCAGTGTCAAACTAAATTAACACAATGAGTGATGGCAGTTTTGTCCTTCAACTTCACAATGTCATTTGTCATTTGCGAGTAGCTTTTACCTGCCACTGTGTCAACATGACCACATGCTGTAACACTGTGTAGCTTCATTGAGAATACATGGCACAAGACCTTGGTGTCTGGTCCACATCCATCCATCACAGCTCCTTCAGTGCACCTCCAGCTAGACTACACATGGCTGGCAGAACGTGGCCTTCACCTCACTTGAACTTGAGCACCAACAAGTGATAAAAAGTGAGAATTATGATCCCAATACCCACACATTTCCCCTCACTGTCCACAAGTTATATCAGTTTTATTCCAATACTGTATTTGGCCTAAAATGGCAACATGAGGCAATTGATGAATGCAGGGTTTATGTGGGCAGTGGCCTACTTGAATGTTAGCGTGTGACTGATGGCTGCATCCATCACTTCAATGTCATTATTCAAAAGACATCAAGTAACTATTGGGAAAAGTGGGTCAAAAGAAGAAGAAGTTAGTGAGTGGACTGATTTAATAAATGGGAGGGTTGCATCAGAGTATTTGAAGTTTAGTTTTGGCTCTCCACCCTGTGACAAATCACAGCAGCACTGGAGTTAATGTCAGCGCAGTAGCTGAATTAACATTAAATAGACGAACCCAAGAGCAGAGACGGCAAAGGTGGAATTTACCTCGGGGTCTAGAAAGTTAACACATAATCCTGCATCGGAGGAATACCTGATGAGTATACATTTATATGTATGAGGGTTGCTGCCACTTTTTATATGCCCATGAAATGGTGTAGCAGATGGTAATAAAATTCACACGCCTACATGCTAATGTTGTGTGTGTGTGTGTGTGTGTGTGTGTGTGTGTGTGTGTGTGTGTGTGTGTGCGTGTGTGCGTGTGTGCGTGTGTGCGTGCGTGCGTGCGTGTGTGTGTGTGTGTGAAAACCCAAGTCATAATATTTCCTTTTTTGAGAACAATTTGCTAAAAGAAAATATAGTAATGATCTTACTTTTTATAATCCTTTTGCAGCTCATTTTAAATGATACAGCAGATGTTTAAAATACCAAAATCAATAACATCTTAGAGATGCAAACTAACTCTGGGGTAATGACTACATTTATGTACACACAGTAAATCATGTTACTGAGAGAAATCAGGTTAAGGCAAGAAATCAGAAAACTCATTCGCATGCACTGCAAAAACCTGGTTACCGTAAAACTTCCCAACACAGTGCCATATTTTTTAACCAGAGTTGAAATGTTGTATGGGAATTGGTGAGATATGACCGCAGCTTGAAGAATGTTTTTGAATTTTACAAATGAGGGTTCAGGTGTGGAAACTGATTTGTTTTGTCTTGTTAGATTCAGTTCTAACTGGACTTTGGATGTAATTGTTATGAATCTAATAAGTAATGATTTTTTTCCCACCCCTCTGCACTGCTGTCACAACAATATTTGCCCTGTCTAAGACATGCACAAGCATTTCAGACAGAACATTTTTGGAAAACTGGTTTAGATGTTCCTGGGAAGTAAAACAGTACTTTTTAAGGAATAGATTGATATATTTTGTAAGGTATGCTTATTGGCTTACTTGTCAAGAGTTCAAAAAGATCAATGCCACTCTCATATCTGTAAGCTATTTATATAGCCAGGAGACTCTTAGTTTAGCATAAAGTCAAGAAACAGGGGAAACAGCTGGCACTGTCTAAAGTTAACAAAACCCCACCTACCAGCACCTCTAAAGGGCTTTCCACACCAAGAATGATAACTATAATGATAACTACAAATGTATAACAGTGGCAAACAAAATTGTTGGAATCACTTTTAGAGTGATTTGATGAACAATAGAAACACTGACAGCCAATCAAAATCCATCTGAATTTACAACATGACATTGCAGAGAGATTACATTTATGTGGGACTTGAATTTCCTTCTCTCCTTTGTAAAACAGAAAGTAAAATAATTAACTATTAAATGTATGAATCGTAGCAAAGTAGGTTTTCGGCTGTCTTTGTATTTTTAAACAGTAGCATTTTGACTGTGAAGGCACATGCAGACTTTTGTGTTTTGCATGTCATTATTGTACAAAGTAGGTGGTGACACCAGCCAGTCTGCTCTTATCCCTGGCTCTTTGCGCTCCATGCACAATAACCTTATATTTTTAGGTTAATTTAATGTACCCAAATTCACGAATATATAGGATATTAATGCAGACATCTCTGTAATCTTATGCTACAACATCTGCTACTGTAGTGTATTATGTGTTATCAGCTGGAGCAAGCAGTGCGTGCTTAGCGCCTCTGTTTCCAGAAAGCTAACGTTCATCAGTGTGGATGCAAATATTGTTGTTATTACAGTCATTGTTCTTGGTATGGATGACCCTTAAAACTCATTAGTTAATATGTGTTTTTTTATCTAAATAACCATGATTCCATTCTTTATGTTAAGCTAAGCTAACCAGCTGCTGGCTGTAGCATCATATTTACTGTATTTACACAGGGGTGATATCAAGAAAGATAATGAATGTATTTCCCAATAATGGTGATTCCTACTTATCTAGTTTATGCTTTAAGAAATCATGATCATTATTTCAAAAAAACACAATATTCAGTATACATCTAAATCTAAGCCTTACTTAAATATTCTCTATGGGAAAATTTGTCCACTACATTTGACCGTTCCTAAATATGAACAGTGGGCTAGCTACAATGCAAGGTGAGGGCGATACTCACATAACATGGATGTGTCTGAAAAGAGAAATGGAGAAAAACTCACCCAAACATTTAGAAAACATTTGCTAACTGCACAGAAAGAACATTGTGCAGCCTTGAGGTCTGCCTGGGCGCCGTCTCGGTGAAAGTCTGCCAATTTAAAAGTGACTTTTTATCAAAAGTTCAACAAAAAATAAATTAACAAGGAGAGAGAAGTCATAAAGCAGTGAAAAGAAAACTCTTTGAGTAATAAGGAGCATCTTCTTGGTTCTCAAAGAGAGACATTTTCTTTATTGAAAAACATTTTTTTTCATTTAGTTGTATTCAGAAGAACAATGACTTAGCGGGATAGGGGAAGGGGACAGAGCAATTGGAAGTTTTACAAAGGCAAGAGAGTTTCGATGTATAAAGTGAATGTATAGTTGGTGATCACACACACTTGTGCGTGCGTGCAGAGTAGAATCATTATTTTTAATTCAAAGCCTGAACCTTTAAAGGTCTCTACAATAAATAGACAATTGCCTTTTTGAGTCACTTAAAGCTTCAGTTGGGCAGGTTTTAAGCTTGCTTTGATGCTTTGAAGCAATTGTTGACTCAAACTTTTAAACGTTAGTGTCAAAGACTTTGTGGCCTCTAATACACAATGGCTCAATCAGGTTATACCCGGGTCGACTGTGTGTTTGAATGGGGGTAACCCTCCTCGATCTAATCTGTTTTGCGACCCAGGTAGCGAGGTGGGTTTGATAAGGGTAGACCATAGACTTATTTACAGTCTATTGGCGTTTTTCCACTGCTGGTAACAGCTCGACTCGCCTCGCCTTGTCTCTACTTGACTCGACGCACTCTGCGTCCGTTTTCCATTGCAGATTGAGTAACGCCTCAGCATGGCTGGTCACCATAGCTACGCAACCGGAAACTGCCACAATGTAATTTTCAACGCGACTCACAACAGCACGTCGGAGGTGTGCTGTTTTAATTCTCGGGATGTGGCTACTTGCCACAGTCAGAAGAATTTTTTTGTTTCAAAAGAAGTTGAAGGAAGCAACAAAAATCACTGCTGAAAAAAAAATAACGTTGGCTAACATTTGCATGTGTTTAGGGTCAAAGTCAGTATTTACTATACGCTATATAAAGTACATGAACTTTAGCAACCATGATTACACACCAAAATATGTATGATGTGTACTGTTAGTGTTTCAGATCCTTCACACCGATGACCGTCTGTTTGGGCGTTCGATGTACAACTGGTGAAATCTCTGGTTCTGACCTGCTGTGCTTTGTAAAATCGTTATGAGAGTCACGAAGAGGCTTATGACAATGACTGGGATGCATCTGGGACAGCAGAGCCGGTGGGGACACTGTCGCAGGGTGCAGAGGAAGAAGACCGGGATGTATGGGACGGTTTGATGCGCTACTCGAATAGCTAAATAAAATCTTTTCTTTGATATATTGTCTTGTTTTTTTAAAGTAACAGTGTGCAATATTGGAAACGACATGCAAAAGCCCCTAATGGCCCTTACTATTGAATAGTTGAAAAGTGAGAATAGTGCAGAGAGTGTGAATTGGTCTTTATTTTTGCCCAATTTTACTTTTAATGAAAACAAACAATATGCTAGGTGCATATCCAGTTAATAATATTTATTATGTGATTAAGTTTGACAGTGTTGACTACTGCTGTTAGGTTAACTCTGCCAGGTTTAAACATTTGAAAATGGTTAACAGTTGAAAACAATCATTACAAATTTATAAAACTAATCAAAACTGTAATTTGTTTGTAATTGATTACTTTGATACATAATTGAAATAGTTACACTGCTATTACATTTTACATAGGGTAACTTGTAATTGGTAGCCTATAACATTTCCATAGTAACCTTTCCAACACTGGTGATGACACATACAGTGACACAGGGGTACTTCACCTTATATTTCCAAAGCACTTCCACAACCATTTACTACATAATAATTATTCCACATTATTGCACACTCAGAGCTATAAAGTCACTGTGAGATCTCTGTGCTCACTATATGGTAATGTAACTATAGTGTTACCAAAACAACTGAAGCTATGAAATTACAATACATTAATTAAAAATGAAACTTTGACATCAGTCACATTAAAATCCTGCTTTTATTTTCCAACAGAACACAAGTCACATGAGGAGCTGTCTTCTGCAGTCATTATAATTAGCTGCATTTATGATCTGTTTATAATACATGCAAATGCAAGAGTCAACAGTTCTGTATCTTACAGTAATAGTCACTTCTGGACAAGGTGCACTTTCACCTCCATACTTGATGAAAAAGAACAGGTAAATCATAATGGGTTGTAATGGCCAAGTTAGTCTAATTTGGGAAGGACACAGAGAATTGTTTGACATTCATCTCAGGACAGCATTCTGCACCATCATTCTGGTATTTATTACAGCGGAGCTCTTTTGTCTCTTCTGTTACTGCACATGGTTTATAATCTCTGCCATCAGGTTATCTCTGCTTTTGTTGCCTGCAGCAAGCCAGAACTGAGAAGGGGTTTTCTTTTAGTTTAAATACATTATTTGCAGCTATTTACTTCTAATCCCTGCAAGCTATTGTTTCATAATGAATTGCAAAGGGTAGTTGAGTTGTCTATTTGCCCAGCAAATAAACATTTATAAAAGACGTGAAAAAGGTGAAAGGTGAAAATAGCTTGTTTTCAGCCTTCAGGCAACCAAGCCATGAACGATTTTTGCAGCATGTCACGTATACCATTGTATTAAGCTTTAACAATTACAGAAACGGTTGTTGTCACTGCCAATCTTGTACTTTTATTAAGTGACGTCTTTAGGGTAAAGTGACATGCAATGAGGTTATGTTCAAAAGGTAAAAAGTGTTTTGGCCTGTGGTATGAAGCCGAGCCTGCTGGTACAGGACAAGATGATGGGGTACTATCTGTCAGATAGCAGCAGGCATAACAGTTTTTGGCTGCAGTGATTTGGGTCTCTGAAAATCCTGTTGGCTTTCATCTTGCATCACTGCGTGTAGAGGCCCCGCATGGATGGCAGCTCTGTCCCGGTGATGTTCTTAGCAGTTGTCTCCACCCTCTGTAGATTCTTACGGTTGAGGGTGGTGCAGCTGCCATAGCCGGCAATGATGTAGCCTGTCTGGGTACTCTCGAAGCTGCACTTGTAGCAGTTGCAGAGTATGCTGGAGTACATGTTGAACCTCCTCAGCCTGCCGAGGCTCTGGTGCCGCTGGAAATTCCATGATGTCCATAAACTTCCACTTTCTTTGTGTTGTAATTTTACACTCCTGTCAATTTATGAGGACTATGGTTAACTGCTTCTCAGATCTCTGCAGGGTAAATCCAGACAGCTAGCTAGACTATCTGTCCAATTTGAGTTTTCTGTTGCACGACTAAAACCTTTAAACCTTTAAACGTACACATGTTCCAACAAAACAAGTTCCTTACCGAAGCAATTTTACAGTGACACCATGGCTCTGCCCGATGCTTAGCGCCCACAAGATGATTGTGATTGGTTTAAAGAAATGCCAATAAACCAGAGCACATTTTTCTTCCATCCCGGAATGCTGTGTGGACTAGCCAGACCCTGCTCCGAGGCAAGGTCTGGCAATGTAAGACTATGTTGATGGAGTAAGATAAGCTTCTTCTCTCTGTTGCATCCTGTACTTCACAATAAGCTTCTTTGTTTTGCTGACATTGAGACGGAGGTTGTTGTCTTTGCACCAACCTTTGGTCTTTTTGGGGACAGGGACAATAGTGTTCTTCTTGAAGCATGTGGGGACCAAAGACTTGAGCAGTGGGCGGTTGAAAATGTCTGTGAAGATATCTGCCAGTTGATCTGCACACACCTTGAGAGCTTGTTATTAATGTAATTTAAATGGTTTTGCTGTTTAATAAGTTAAAATTGCAGGGGACAAAACCAAATACCGTATATATTTCTTTGAAAGGGAGAAAGAAGGTTCTTTTTTTCTTTTTTGGAGGGTATTAGTGTACAGTACCATTCAGTTGCAAATCCATTTAATCAGGGCTTGTTTTGCTAATCAAAATCAGTGTAAGCTGAAACGTTTGTATGCAAGACAACAGACAAATCTGAACCGAGTTTAATCAACAAGGACTGAGAGACAAGATTATCTGAAACGCTTTGTGCTCTGATAACTAACACATGCTGATACCAGTCACAAAATCAAAAAAAAATGGACATGATTGCCTCAGCCTCGCTTCAAGTGAAAATGACTGATGATGTTGGTGAAAGGATGTGTTTACCTGCTGTACTTCTGAAGACACTTAGACCTTGATGCTGCATGCCACACAACAATCTGTAAAACAATGATCAAGGTCATTCAAATTTATCCACTTGAAGTCATTCACAGGAGAGATAAAGAGCAGTGGGAGTAGTTCTCAGATTTAAAAACAAGTAAAAGTACAAAAACAACATTTTAAAATTACTTCCTGCTTTCAAAATACTACTTGAGGTATTATCAGCTAAATGTATTTGAAGTATTAAGAGTAAGATTAGTTGTTCAATCAGAATAATGTCAGATCTAAGTGTAGTGTTATTATACTGAATATTACATTATTAGATTGTAATGCATTGCTGTTGGCCGAGGTGGAGCTAGTTTTAAAGATATATCTAATATTTCTGAATTAAAATGTCTAAAAAACTACTATACATGTTATTTATTTTGTTAAATTATACACTACTTACATTATCTCAAATGTTTTCAACAATGATCAAAGCCAAAGAAATCTGTAATTTTAAGCAACAAAACAGAGCGTGTCATTTATCCGCCTGTCAAAGGCATCTTAAATTCTTTAACCACAGTTGCTGTAATAAAAAGAAGAACTTCCGGTAAAACCTGAGAAATTTCTGGAAACATTAGATAATATGTAAGAGAGTACTTCGTACTCTACGTACTTCAACAGCCAAAGCTAGCCCATGGCTTTTGGCCACTGGACTAAATAATTAACAAGATGAAAACTCACATGATATGAAGGCCCAGTGATTACAGCTATGATCTGTATTGTGATGTGAGACACAGATTCCTTCCACACCAAAGCTGAAGATGTCAATAGAGTTAAAAAACAAACAAATTAAGAACACATTCCACCTCTGAATTGCATTCTTTTTCTTTGTCGTAGTTTTACACTCCACCACTTTCGATATTGATCGTGAGTTTTTCACAGCTATAGGAAATGTTTTGATGGGTTTCTTTTTAAGCTGCAGACAAAATGCGATTGTGCGTTCATGTTTGTGTGTAAATATGTGTAAGTGTTTTTGTGTGTGTGTGTGTGTGTGTGTGTGTGTGTGTGTGTGTGTGCGTGTGTGTGTGCGTGTGTGTGTGTGTGTGTGTGTGTACACAAAACATTTCTTTCATTTAGCTTAGTGAAGCATGGGGACTCACGCCTTTTCCCGGTGTTCATTTCATACTCCCATTTGTATTGCACATTTGGAATGCAGATGAGCTTCACTGCTGGTATTTTAGCACTTGCTGTTTGGCTTTGTCTTAATGAGGTATCAGTAAATGGGCTTGTATTATACGAGACATGGTGCTTAAGGCAAGACACAGAAATATGTTGACACAGACCAGTAGGATAACCTTAATGAGCTCAGACTGGAGATTTCCCAATACAGATATACAAATAGACATATTGTCATTAGGTGTGTTAACCTGGAAAGTCCTGTGATAAGTGGACTTGTGTTTCCTTCAGGGCAGTATTGTGCTAACGTTAAACTGCTGCCTCACTTACACATAAAAATCAGGGCTGAGCCACTGAGTGTCACATCCCTCTGGACTAATATTGTTCTAATGCCCCAGAAGGAATCTCCCTCTTTTTAAGCAGTGCAAATAAGGCTGCACAGCCATCTACTCCTCATAATGCTCACACACAGAAAGGCATGCATATTGTAAGTGCACCCACACATGCACACTCCCCACAGATGTACTCTCAGACTCAAGAGCTCCCGGGGATCCAGTTGAGAGGGATCGATGATGGTGTCCGCACCTCCTGACCTCCACTCCAAGTCCCTGCCACCTCTCTTCCAGCCCCCAACAGCCAAGAGGGGAATAAAATACACACACACACACACACACACACACACCACAAACTCGCCGTGAAATGAGATACTCACTCTGAAAAATATCTGCAGTTTTATGCACTCAATGCCACAAAAGGTCCTTGAAATCCACTTATTCTTACAAGAGCACCATCTTAAACATAAGGTTGAAAGTGAGGTGGAAATTTACCTTAAAGTGCTGCTGAACTTTGTCAGGTGTGTGTGGGATGTTCTGTCACTTCAGTGCTGCTGTTCTACCAAGGTTAACAAGTTTTGTTCATCATGAAAAAAATCTTACTTTAAAACAAAGAATAAAAAACAACACTTTGATTGCTTTATATTCATATCCCCACTTGAGTTCTACTTGTTAATAAGAAGTATGATAATCTTAATGATTAAAACTGTAGACATTAGAATCCTTTTGATTAGAGAGTTCCTCAAAACAGGCCTTCACATGCTACAGTATTGATATAAAGTGTTCTTTCCTGCAAATAATCTGTGTTTTATCTCTCCAAAATCTGAAGTGATTAATTCAGTTGAGGTTCCAGTGTTCGATTTAAGAGGAGAAATCTATTAAAGCTTTCAGGTAGAAGGTGGGCAAGAGCTTTGATGAAGATTTATTAGGTCACAAATCTTCATCAGCCAATAAGAATGATAAAGTTGTCATTTGTCAAGCCCTAACATGTGCAACAGAGCTAACAGGAGACTCAGGAAGATGTTAATCAATCAGTCTAAACACGCTCACACAGTCTTGGGAAGAGGTCTAATCAGACTGAATAACTGAAAACATCAGTGTGGGTGTTCAGAGCCTTTAATGTGTCATTCTATGTAATCCCTGACGATATGTGATGATGGTTTCTCATTTCATTTCAGCAAGTGCCACGTCGGCAGTCACACACCTTGCAACGCCATTACCTCCAGACCAACTGTGATCTGTATGCTGGTCAATGTTAAGCAGACATCAGCGATAACAACTGACAACTAGCAGTCAAAGAGACATTAAATCAAAATGCTATGTGACTGTACTCTTTTAGAAGTATAAAGATGTGTTAGTGTATGCCCTTGGGAAATACTTATCTCTGGTCAGCCATTAACAACACAGTGGCAGAAGATGTTTTCCTTTTTCATAAAAAAGTGACTAATAACCTGAATTAATTTGTCATAGGATGCTTTCAAAACACTCATCAGTGTACATCAGAATTCTCAACAGTCTCTTTAGTTTTTGTATTTTTTTTGCTGAAGTATTTCAAACACTGTTTTACAGTGAACCTGTCTATTAAAATGCAGAGGCTGCAGAATGGACACAGTTCAGCTGATGTGGATCCAGACTCTGTTGGGCTATCATGATTCATAAACCAAAACAGAGTGTGCAGCTGTGCAAGGTACACATTATGGCATTTATTTAGGCAACTTAAACTCCTTGTTGACTTTGACGTGTTGAATTTGTCACATTTAACCCATACCACAATCTTTCTCTAACAAGTGCATACATTTTAGAAATACTGAAATAAGGAGTCCAAAATTCCCTTCTAGACTTCAATGGTGTCTCTGTTGCGTTAAATCGCCCAAACATAGCCATAAAAATGGTAATGATGCTTTTTTACATTGCACATTGAATTGTAGGGATAAGACAAAAGAAATACAATTGAGAACACACTAAAAAAAAAATCCACCAAAACCAAAGCAAGTAGGACATGAGGACATCGCCTGATGTATGTAAGCTATCTAGATGAGCAGGTGTTAAACGGGACTTCTCTGTGTTTATTCCTGCGTTAAACTCTTGCTCAGAGCATTTAAAATGATTTCCTAATCCAAAATCCTAATCCTCAACTACCAATTTGACCGGGTAAAACGAAGATTGGCCACTATGACATCACTTCACCCAAAAGTCCAAAGCTCACAAGTAAAAAAAAAATAATTTGTCCACAAACACACATACTGCCTCTCTCTCTCTCTCTCTCTCTCTCTCTCTCTCTCTCTCTCTCTCTCTTGATCTCTTTTCCAGGCGAGGGATTGGAAACACTTCATCCACTGGACAGCATAATCTTCCTCCCCCTGTCTCCAAATCACTAAGAACTTAGTACATGAAAGCACGGGTGTCATGTATGCTATGTGTGGTGCGAGACTTGTCATGATAAACAGACGACTGCAGTTGAAGAGGTGGATGAGGACCCAAACCAGGTAACAGTGACAGGGAGGGAGTGATTTTCATATAATGAGAGGTGTACTGCAAACAAAAGGAGAACTGAGTAAAAGACAACACTGCCTCTGTGCACAGATGCTTAGAGATTTTTAACCAACCTCTGGAAAGTGAAGCAGGAGTGTTTACGACAAATGTGCTTACTCTTCAAAAGTTTCAGAAAGGTTTGAGTGCGAGAGGCTGCAGGGCATAGATTAACAGATATGTAGACAGACAGTAATACACAGTGACGGGGAATGGGAGAGCACATTAAAAGAGCAAATACTTAAAATTCAAGTAAGAGGCTTAGTTTTAGTCAAAGGCCTCGTTTTTTAGTGTCCTTTGGTGCTTTATGAAAGCTGACAGGGCAGATTATCCTGACAGCAAGGGTCAGAGTGAATGTCATGTCTTTCTATGAGCACAAAACTCAACAATCTCAAACACCCACGTCAATAACATGGTTCATTGTGGCATAGCTCCATGCCACATATAAAATGTAACATGCTGTCCTGGTGTCCTACTTTTAGTCCGGAGTCAAGGACTCTATGTTGTGGAGGCAAAACAGAAGCTTTATTAAAATGAAATACAAACAAGACTAAGAGTCGGCAGCCATGCCAGCGGCTCTGTGAGGCTGTATTTGCTAAGGTCAGCATGCTAACATGTTCACAGTGACAAAGCTAACATCAGCAACTTAGTTTATCGTAAAAACAAGCAGTATTTAGCAACAAACACTTTCCTCATACCTTACCTCCTCCAGGATTACATTCCCTCCCGCTCTCTGTGCTCCTCCCCTTCTGGTCTCACTGTTTTATATGTCTGAGTATGTGTTTGATCTACTGCAAGGCAACCAATTAAAAAGGAATATTATTATTAATAATCAAAATAACAATATAAATTATTTCAAATGCATGTTGAGTGCTTATCTCAATGTATACAGCTCTCTCACTCTTGGTACTTAAAACCTCTGTATTATAAATAACAAAACATCAATAATACTGCTATGTGCTACTATAGAAATGCATTTAAAATATTCCATTACTTTGAATCACTGAACACGGACATTTACATAGCTTCAGAGTAAGAGACAATGGAGACCTTTTGAAGCTACTGCAGTGTTTATTGATGTATATGTGCATGCATGTTGCAAATATGAATAGTGATTTCAATATTTTTTAACTTCATTTTCATTATTCACTGGGTTTTATTGTCCATTTTAAGTTTTGCATTCTATGTATAGGATTTCATTTAATTTTTTTAATCGTATTTTTACTGTAGTCATGTGATCCATTATGTGAAAAATCTAATGGCTGCTTTAAGTATACCTATATACTGTTACTGTATGATTATATAATTTTAAAAAAGGGCTTATTAAATATTTAGTATGAATTGTTTTTATTTAATGGATTATCTAGTTCATACAGATGACTTCTTACAATACATTCGGTTGCCCAAAAGCTATAATTATAATGTTGTCATGATTTCCACTCTGAGCTGTAAAAAATCTGTTTAAAAAATGTCAGCTTGTGGAATAAAGTTTAGACTGCATGTCTGTCCTTTTAAAATGTAAGTTACTACACTTGTTTTTTCCTGAAGTTCAACTTGCTTGAGATCAATAAGCCCTGTCCGTGAACATCATGTGTACTTTTTTCTGTTAAATTATCAACCATGAGAGAATGCAGTTGTAAGTGTAGCTTG
Source organism: Percina caprodes (assembly GCA_013375575.1). Classification (NCBI taxonomy): domain Eukaryota; kingdom Metazoa; phylum Chordata; class Actinopteri; order Perciformes; family Percidae; genus Percina; species Percina caprodes. Next base: position 2,955,170 of record JABXJD010000030.1, on the reverse strand, counting down.
ATTTAAAAGCTCTGCCCTGCATTGTAATGTTGACTTAACTTTGACAAAAACAAGAGCTTACATTGTACAATGCTCAGTCTGATGGATTTTCAATCTCAAGCAAGTTACACTTCTCTGCGAGTTAAAAGTGGAATCAGGTGGCTGTTAGCAGATTAAAAAGTACAAATACACCTACTACATCTCTTTAATTTGTAAATAAGCTAAAACATGCAAAAACACTGGCAAATTTCTCAGCTGCAACTGTGAAACACTAATTAACTTGTTCTTTCCATACTGGGCCGCTCCATTGATCACCTCAATTGACCTCAGAATGCGTGTTGAGCCCGCTGGGTGTTTCAGTCAGACAGCCGGCCACCCAGAGACACGAAGAGAGCCACTGAGGATTATTTGATGGACTATTCCATACTATACAGAAGAACAAAGTCATCATTTGATTATTATATAGGCTAAAATGAATGTTAAGAGTGCTCTATCTGACAGCCTCGCAATGCTCCTCATGCATCATAATTGCTCATAATGTATTTTTGTGAGCCTTAGCACAGGAGAAGCTTTGCCAAGCTTTAGTGAATATGTAATGATTCCTCAGTCAGTGGCGCATTAACACGTGAAAAGAAAACATCATGAGCATTGCTATTTGAATACATCACATCACATCTAATCCAAACAATTGCTAATATATTCATCCTCAATGGGCAAAGCTGTGTACACGTTCTAAAATCAGTTGCGCTCAGTTTGCTGATTCTCCTGAGCACCGCCAAACTATTTCAAACTGTACAGGTGGCAGTTTACTGAAACAAAGTGTTGTTATTTTACGTTGTGTTTGTATTTTGCTCGAGATGGAAAATTCAGTTTCCAAAGATTTTTCTGCAGATATCACCAAAAGATATATATATATATATATATATATATATATATATATATATATATATTTTTATATATATATATATATAATTTTTTAAATATACTTTAGACTACTGTTTAAGGTTGACTCCCAGCACTCTAATCTGTTTTGTTTGACTGCAACAGACACCATGTTTTCAGAAAGTCAAGTTTATTTCATCCATAGAAATGGAAATTACAGTGCTCATACCTTAATAAGATAAGAAGATAAGACTGCCCTTAACAAGATAAAGATAAATACAATACAAAGCATAAATACAATACAGATAGACCATGAATATAGTAGAAATTATTATAAAAATGTACATTTAAAGTGCTTGTTGTGCTGTCTGATAGCCTGAGGTATAAAAGCATACTGCTTGGTTCATGTCACAGGGGGCCTTAGCCTACTACTACGTTCATAACCCTACCAGTCAAATTACCATGAAGAGGGTGACCTGGGTTTCTGTGTCATTTTTGCCAGGCGGTCTTCATATACTGTATCCACTGTATTTACCTCTCCTACCATTTTTCCAGCCCTCTTAGTCACTCTATCAATCCTGGCCTTCTCGGTTACTCCAGCAACCCCCACCCCCACCCCACCACACAGTAACTCCAAACACTACATATCACTGATATAAAAACCATTCTCACCACGTCTGTATTCACCTTAAAGGACTGCAACTTCCTCATACAATATGCACTCATACAATATACAAAACTTAATTTTTCCATCAATCAGTCAATATGATCAGATCATGTTAGCCTTAAAAACAATGCCCAAATACTTGAATGTGTTCACTCTATCTATTATTGAACCTTTGATTTCCACTGCCTCAGTTGTCACCTTATTTGTCCTGTAATCAATTATTACATCTTTAGTTTTTCTTAACATTAAGTTCTAGGAAATGACTGTTGCAAAAATCAACAAAAACTTTCATCTTGTTTGTATGTATGAGAAGTGACATGGCTAAGGACACACCTTTGTACCTGACAATGAGCAATGATTTTTTAAATCCAAAATTATGGTTATTAGTATGCACTATTTTTCTACTCTTTTGTTTTGACTGAAAGTGAAAAGAGCAGAATTCCTGTTAACTGATTACTGTAACATCATCAATTAATTGCTGATTCCTGTCAGTGCCTTGGAATAAAAAAAAGATCTCTGCCTAGGAAGAAATGGATTTTTTGCTTTGTACCTCAGGACTAAAATTCACAAGTGCTGAATTTCTTTTACAAAGGAAACAATAAAACAATCAACCTTAACATGAGTCTAAGGTCATGATGACAGTTTGACTTCTAATGAGAAAAGAACCTTGATTTATTCTTTTAAACTAATGCCATTTCCAAGCATTACAGGAATATAATAAAATATAATGTGGCTGACAAGAATCTGGCTCTTTTGTGTGCACACTTAACAAAATGTGACATTTTCAAAACTTGAATAAATGATAAAATAGGCTCTTATTAACTGATGCAAGACAACAGCCTTTTTATGGGGTTTTTCAATAGAAAGTTTGCTAATTATTTTACATTAATTCCGTCCAAAGTACATTTCAGTTATATAACAAAACAGGAAAGGAAAAAGTCAATGGCTTTTCAGAACATTTTATCACTTTTTAAATGCAGTAAAATACCATGACCAATTTCTGAATAATAATCACATTTAAAGAGAACAAGAAACAAAAAATACACTCCTGTGAACAGAAAAGTGACTGAAAGGTGAACTCTGCTGACTGCATGGACATCCCAGTGAGAGATAATTTTCATAATGGCAAGCTATTTGTTTTCCTGCCAAACCTTATGCTCTTTTAGCATTCAATTCTTTCTTTCAGTGCACAGTTACTCTAACTGTAACATGCCCTTAAGTGAGTTTTAACTTAAAAGTTTGTCAGTAATTTAAAGCACTCACATTTGAAAAGGTTACTTCTGCATACAGTATTTATACTCCTTCAAACAAAAAGGTAAACCAAAATACAAAAAGATTCCGACATCACGCTGGAAAGGCCATCCTTACTCCCCGTACGAGGCCTGCACACTGTTTACTAGGACTACCAGAATTCCAGTCCTCTACACCTTCCCTGGCACACCCTTTTAAACAGAGATGGAAATGGATGCAGAGATGGTCCTGCCTGTCCATGGAGTCAGGATCTCAGCAACAGGTTACAGCTGTCCTCACCCACACCTATGTATCCACTCGGATGCCCACACCTGAAAAAGTCAACCAGCCAGGCTTGCAGAGTCACTGGATCGTGGACTTCCCTGTCCTGATGAGTGACCAGTAGTCATGACATGGCTGCAGAGATGGTCTTGCTAGCTTGAGCTCATCTTCTCCACCTTTTCCTCTGTGTTTACTCTGATGTTTACATCTAGCTGGCTCGCTAGACCAGGCTAACAGAGTCAGCAGGAGACTGGCAAGTTGATTTATTGTTCCTGATGACTCCTAGACACATGCCATCCCAGACCAATATCAACCACAAGCACAATTAAATACTAGGTCTGTCAATCAATTAAAATATTGTATCACGATTAATGGCATGATTGACTCCAGTTTTATCTGCAGGAGTGTGGAAATAAACATTGCCTCTAAAGTAATTGGCTTTGTGTGGTTTTTACCACTTTACTGGAGATAAAAGTAAAAAAACTTTATTAGAGCCCTTTTGTGCAATAGATTTATCCCTAGCACCATAGGAGTGCATTCAAGGGGTGTCAGGGGGGTGCTTGTTGCACCCAGAAATGCATTAGTTGTAAATGTAAATGTGCTGTATTTATATAGCGCGACTACTCAAAGCGCTTTTACATCATACAGGATACATTCACCATTCACACACATTCATACACTGTGGCCGAGGCTGTCGTACAAGGTGCCACCTGCTCATCAGATAAACACTCACACACATTTACACTCCGATGCGCAGCATCGGGGGCAACTCGGGGTTCAGTTGTATTGGGTGTAATAGAAATGCACCCACTACAACCAACGTTAACAAGACTTACGTTATGTGTGTGAACTGATATTAAGGTTAATATTGAATATCTACAGGTGTTAAGTGGCTGATCAGTGGGTTTGTTGCAGTTAAATATATATCCTCCGTCCCACACAAAACCTAATATTTTGTGGAGGACACAAGATCATTATATAATTATAATATGACTGCGTGGTGACCCCGTTAACCTAACTCGTATTTAGACATCTGACATGAAAGATTTGTGTTGTGGTTTCCCGCAAATGACAAATACACAGACATAAGATCATTTTTCAGTACACCAAAACATCAAAACGTTAAGTAAGTACAATAAGTCCTCATATTATAAGAATGGGTGCTTATGGTGGAACTGAGGATCCCGTCTAACTCGTATTTAGACATCTGACATGAAAGTCATTATGTTTTAATGTATTTTTGTGGTTTGCTTGTAAGCTACTTAAAAATAAATAAATCAGCTTTTTCATTGAATCAAGAGAAACACTGAAAAGAAGGATAATGGTATAGTCTTCATGCCACACTAATGATAGTATTAAAGTGCCCATATTATGCTCATTTTCAAGTTCATAATTGTATTTTGAGGTTATACCAGAATAGGTTTACATGATTTCATTTTCAAAAAACACCGTATTTTTGCTGCAGATCCTGTTTTTACCCTGTGTGTTTGGGTTTCTGTTTTAGCTACAGAGTGAGACATCTCACATCTTTGTTGGGAGTCATGCGCAGTGGCTAGGCAAGATCACATTAGCTAGCTACTGTTTTTCCAACTTTGGTTAGTACAAGGCAGGATTAGCTGGGAGACTTCTTCTAAACGAGGGTGCACTTGTGGAATACCTGCAGAACAGGGACATGGAAGTAGTTCTTTTGTAGATTATGGTGAATTAGTGTGTGTTGTAGCAGTGTTTTGCCTTTGAGAACGAGCTAGCATGGTAGCGCTAGCCTAGCACTCAATTAGTACAAAGTGAGGCCATGAAATGCAGTTTTGCACATATGTGCAATGTCATTTAAATGCACCAATCATATTTAAGTGCTTTTAATAGCACCGCATGAGGATATTTAATAGATAGAAAAGCAGTTTTATTTCCTCAGTGGTGTTAAGTTACCTTTTCTGTGCACAAAGGTTCCTGTCCCGTTGTGTGACAGGCCTTCAGTATTCTAGGTCAGCCCTCCAATGCTTCAGTGTGACTCAAGAATGAAAGGACATGTACAGGGAAGAAGCAAAAATAGCAGCTGGGCCACAGAAGCCAAAGCTTTGACAAAGCCTCGGACATGTGTGTTCCCTGACCTGAATAACCAAAAGAGCTGCAGTGCGCTCAACCAGGTGGGCCCTGGACGCGTTCGGAAAATAACACTATTTATATTTCACATCCATTGGAACTTTTAATTTGTTGTTTTCTCCCCCAACTTATATTACAAGCAATAGCAGCGCTGACATTTTTTTTACTCAATAAACAAAATAGTATAAAGGGGAAAACGAATCAAACCTGAATTCATTTATTTTAATAAATCTCAGCGTTGAGATCATGTTTAATGTCCTGAAACGATTGCTAATGTGTCTCAGTCCCCCTCTCACTCAAGTGAAAGCGTGGGAGGCATTTGCTGTTTTGTTTCCAAACATCTTTTCTGCATGCTTGTCCAATTACCCACACCAGAGAGGTTTCCCTCAAATAGCTGTCTTCACTCCAGGGTTAAATAGAATTAGCAAAGGCGAGAACCTCGTCATTATCCGTACCATTTTGTTCGCACTTTCACATTCACCACCTGCCAAGTTACATCGCCTTTCCATTCTGTGACTGAGACTTTCAAAGAACAATGGGCACATGGCACACACTGTGGCCATGATCATCAACTACAATTCATTCTTTCACAACTAAAGGTGCAGGACAATTAATTGCTCAGTAAAACACATTTGCAGTCAGGGAAAGCTACAGCATGTTGTCAAATAAAACAGAAAGTGAGCAGACCTCTGAGAAGCCAGAGCTCTTGATACACTCATTTCAACAGAGAGGACGCCAAGATGCACACAGTAACAGACACACAGTCCTGTTTTATGCCAAAGCCTTCATGTCATAAGGTGCAGTTGAACCTCTTTCCCCTGACTTCCTAGTGTGGGAGGAAATCACAATGTCATTTTTGACTTGTGATTACTTTGGCACATTGCATGTAACCGGGCTTGAGGCGCTTGTGTTCAGGCATATTGACACCACATTTCACGTCAAGCCATTACATCATCTTCCTGTACAAATCTGAGTTTCTCCGCCCTTTTTTCTCATGTGCTGGAAGAGGTTGATTCAGCAGGATGGTTGGGGCACAAATGATCAAAACTGGCTACATTCGTCCTAAAGCTCAGCAGGCGGCCGAGGAGGGAAGAATGGGAGGGGGAGGGAATGAGTCAAATGAGAGATGACAGAGAATTCAAATAGACAGAAAAAGCAGAGATGCTGAAAGAAAAGGAGAAACTGCTGGTTTGTGTGGTGGAAAGGAAGTACGGGATGTCAGACTGGGAAAGTAGAATAGAGAAAGCAAGAGGTAAGCAAAGGAAGGAAAAGAGAAACGGAGCTGGAACTTTTCAATTACAGCACACACAGACAACAAAGACCCAGATTTCAAGAGACTATAACAGTTTGCAGCCCGGAGGGAAAAGCTCATTTAGCCTCCTTCATTTCTCCTGTCCTTTCTCCACACAAATTACAAGTTGGAATATTTAATGTGTTCTTTTTGTTGCACAAGCAAATGCAGGCTTCTCTATCATTACAGATGTCCTGAAAGCCAAGATCAGCTACCTGGGGAGGCGGATGTTCCAGTTGGAAGATTACAAGAAAAACTGCCCAAACTGAGTTTGAGTTGATTGAGTCGGTCAGCAGCACTGACGGTTACTACAGCTATTTAGGCTTTAAAGATGTGATCTCCCGTTATTGAACTGACTGTCCTAATTTGAACTTTGAAAAGGAGAAAAAAAGACTTGCCAAATACCATTAAAGCAAAAAGGGAATCAATGGAAGCAGGCAATAGATTCAACCACATCAACAGACACTCTCCTTGCAACCCATTTAACACAGGGAAGCCTTTGTCTATCCGCCTTTTAGTGTGAATGACAAGCATAATGACAAGATGACTTGTTTGGCAGGACAAAGGACTCTTCTGGCAAACATAAAGTATAATTGCCACAACATCAAACAAATTCTAGCTTTGGAATTTGCCTTTTTTTTTCATTGTTGTAGTCCCCGAGGAGCAGACACAAGAGTCTAATTAGAGATTCATCTGCTGTACCTGTCGACCCCCATCCCCAAACACACACACACACACACACACACACACACACACACACACACACACACACACACACACACACACACACACATAGCTTTCTCCCTGCTACCTCCTCCACCATAATTTGAAGTATTGTGCCAGCTAACTTTCCTCTAACGTCATTCAGCTCTCACATGTCTGAAAGATGTGTCAACTGCACGTCAAGTAGTTGTGTTGTTGCTGCGAGGAAGGCAGGTGGTGAAAAAATAATCCACATCAGCATCTGTTCCTACACCTGTCTCGCCCATGACTGTGTGAGAAATACCATTTGAATTCAGTGTTCAAAGTTTATTATTTACACGTCACAGGTCAATATTTATTTTGGCCTTATTATGAAATCAAGCATCCTTTTACACAGAGAAAGTTTTTTCATGCAAATTATGATGCTCGGAGGTGGCAACATGAATATGCACTCCTGAATTTGAATTACAGTACATCATCCAAGAAACCTGTTTCCTGATATTGTAATAATGTAATTATGCTCACTGGTATGTGCATGTCACTCTAAGAGAGGTGGACCAGTTAGTCATGCAAGGTAGAGTCTCTGAACTGTGGCACTGGACAATAAGGGGGGGGGGGGGGGGGGGACAACACTGGCAGATTAATTCGCCAAAGCTCCTTTTGAAAACTTTGGTACCACGTTCACACAGAGAGGAACACGCTGTGATGCCATATAATGAGGATGAATTATGTGATGGTAATGGTGAATGATGGAAGCAGCCCTGATCATCATCATCATCATCATCATCATCATCATCATCATCATCATCATCATCATCATCATCATCATCTTGCTGTCCTAAAAACTTAAATCCACTTAGACTGTATATTTCACCCTCATCATGATTCACTTGCTCGCATTCTTGCTATCTCACAAAAAAAAAAAAAAACAGGGGAAGAAAAAGCTCTCTGTGTTGAAGCAGGCGCTCATTCATCCACCAGCTCGCTCTGTGGAGGGGGGGAATAATAGCTCACACGCAACGTTTATCAAGAATGTAGAAGAATATGACAATAACCTGAAGTGAAGGATAATACGGTACATTAAAGGGATTCCGCTCAGGATAGAGAAATCTACCTTTTGCGTTCAACCTCTGGAAATATCTCTGCCCTCACGGACATCCCCAGAATGAACTCAGCTGTGTTCATGTCTCCGCTGCTGCAACTTCTCACCGAGGAGCGGTTCGGTGCACGGATGCGGGAGGATCGTCTCCCGAAATAAAGTTGAGTGAGAGCAAGAATCAAGTTGGAGTAGCGCTTGAAAGAAAGGACTCATCACGAATAAATGAATTTAGCCGGATCAATGAACTGGAGAGGTTTTATTCGCAGCCCTCGCAAGATAGATATAGTTCATTTATTCTTGAGAAGGCATCGTTTAATCCCTATTGCAAAATCAGGTAGGCCTATGTGTGTTTTTTATAAAACATTTGATCGGGCACTTAGACTAATTAACTCTCAAATGCTGGGTTCAAACGGAAATGCCCACATTATCTGCAAATCTGCGCTTTTTTTTTTTTTATTATCTCCTGTGTTAAACTGTAACACTGTCTTTCTGGTCTGTCCTCTTCCTAGTCCGGAGAGAATGAGGTGTCGCTGGGTGAAGCATGAGCTGTCAGAGAATCAGTCATAAGCGGCTGTCTCTGCTATGGGAGGGGGCGGCTCTCAGCCTCTGGCTCTGCTGCTGCTGGACCTCCGGGGTCGGTGGAGCCGCAGCCGGACAAGGCGACGGAGCCCCGGCCTCCCTGGGCTGGCTGCTGTCGGATAAAGGGCCCTTCCACCAGTCCCTGGAGTTCACTGAAGCTGCGGAGAGGTACCAGCAAGGCTTCAGCACCCGATACAAAATATACAGGTGAGACAGACGGAGAGCCTTGTGTTTATTGTGTGTGTATGTATGTGCATGCTTCTTTCAGGAGTTTTGGGTTTGGGCTGTGTTTGAGTGTTTGTCGGTTTTCACCCAACATGCCACTGGATAATTTCACTAATGAGCACTTTGAGCCAAAAAGGAAGCAATCAGTGAAAGCAGCTGCTCTAGTGTTAGGAATGAAAACCTGCACACTCTCACGAGAGCCCTCACAGGTATCACACCTGCACCAAATTAATTGCAAGCTGATGAGCAAATCTGAAGAACTACTGTAGCAATGAAAAGTGTGCCCTTTCTGCAGATCCTTTGTATTCTCAGTGAAAACGTATCATTAATGTGAATACTGTAGCACCAAACATTGATCTATTCCTTTCTTGTGTTTATGCTTCAGTGTTTCTGCATTTGATTATACAGCAGGAGTTAATCCCCTGTGAACAGTTACTGTACATTCCTTCATTGACTTCATGCAGTGCTGCACTTCACTGCTGCCTTTGTCTAAAATATTCATCAACAGCATTCTTAAGATGCAGTATACTGTATTTTTACTTTGTCACAACTGTTAGGTATCCATCAAGTTGATCGATGCATTCCAGTCAGTGTTAGCACATGCAATAAGATGGGTCTGAATTAGATATATTAGTAATTACATATGTTAATGTGGATGTTTATATTTTGTCGAAGGTCTGTGTGTTGATATGTCTTTGCTTTATCTACCGTTGTTTGGGTGTAGATATTGAGAGATTTTTGGATCTTGAGAAGAATGAGATGTTCTTGTGAAGTCTGTTCTTGTGTGCATTAGTGCAGTTTTTAGATAGTTAGCATTAAGGTGACTTATTAATGTCTCAAGAGTTCCTTTATGCTCTGCATACATGCATGAATCAATTGGTCCGTTATCTCCTCTCAGAAATCATTTAGGCTGTGGTGTTTATCTCTTAGTCACAGCTGCATTTTTTTTCAATAGACCTGCTGCACAAATGTCCCAATAGTCCCGTGACTTGAGGCTTCTTCTTTTCCAAACCGGTCACATATTTAGTGAAATTCATTGAAAATGACAAAAGCAGACAGCAGACTGTTGAAGGCAGGCCACTATTTGTATCGGCTGGCAGACATCTCACTACTCAAGGGTCTTTTACCCTGAAGCAGTCAATCCTGCAACCTGTCAGAAGCCTGCAACCTGTCAGAAGGATTTAAGGGATGTCTCCTAAGTGAGAACCAACTTCGGTCATTTGCCTGTTTTGGCCAATACTGTCTTGTAGATACCAGGAAAAAAACAATTGTGGAAACACAGATGGATTTATTCTTAGTAATATGTCATACACATAGCTATTTATTTTACAGTCCCCACAGAGTTGCATATGCTTAGTATTTTTCTTTGTGCTCTTAAATAGCCTGGAGGCTAAACTGCTTATTCTGCCCCTGTGACCTCTGTAATAACTGAAACATCACCATAAGCATCACGTGCATGTGCCTATGCAGCAGTATGTGATTAAACTGTCGATTTGTTCCTCACTGCTCCTTTTGTAGTTTTCCCTTCTTTGACTTGTTTTCATTGCTATTGATTGCTTACAGTACATACAGTAAACAGTTTATCTTTAGATAGCTGAATACATTCCTACAGAAGACACCCATCATTTGCTCCTGATGGAATAGCTGTAGACTAAACCCTGGGCTGGAACCACAATGCCTATCTGTCCACCAGGGACGGGCACTCAGCCGTCCCTTCATTATGATGATTGGCTATAATGACACACTCCACAATGTCCTAGTTCCCCAATTATTTTGCTGCTGATCATTTTTCTCATGGCAGTGATTAGATTGCCTCCCAGAAGGAGAGAGGTACACAGAGCAGCGGGCAGCACGGTCGGAGAGGTAGACATTAACTGATGCTATGAAGGGACGGGAGAACAGAGAGAGAGTAGCAGCTGTGTCTCCCAGATGGTTTGTGAATAGCTGGAGTTCAGTGAGACTTGTGTCCAAAGGGCACAAGATAACAAAGGATGGCAGCTGATGCGGGACTTTATTTTGGTCTTACGTCTTTCTGTTGCTGTGGGAGTTGCAGTGCTGCATGCCAATAAGATCTTTTTTAATCCATTCAGGAGTTATTTAAAGCTGTGGCAAGCTTGTTCAGACAACAGTGACAGATATCAGAGATTCACAACCAGGGGGTATGTGGAAATATTTAGAAGTTGCTCAGCTATTTTGAAAACTTAGAAATGATGATTTATATATATCTTAGTGTATTTGCTGTCTGTCCCAATTACCAACAATCCACTAGGTATGACAGGCAGACTGCACATATAGTGGCATGTGATTGACATGTAGCTTATTCTACGGTGACCATCCGTCCACGTGTCAGTTGTCATGTCCAACAACACAACCCCCTTGATCTCTTGAACCACATCTCTCTTAGCAATCGACATTTCTTCGCACTTTCGTGAAATTTTGTGGGTTCCGGGAGTGCAATTGTAGCTGACAGTCGGCAGTGGGCTACACCTACTTTTATCAGCTCTTATTAAACCATTCCCTGCTGTTGTTTCAAATGGCTATACAACACAAATTCACGCATTTAGCTGTGATTTGTGATTTCATCTTTGAGGGACGTATGATGTGAAAACTGTTTTGAATGTTGACCCAAAGCCCAACCCAAAGACCGGCCCAAAGCCCAGCCCAAAGCCCAGCCCAAAGCCCTGTAAATAAGTCGGGCCCCATCAGAATTGGGCTGAAATGCAGGGCTGTTCTGCACACAATATGTTTTCAACCAACCTGAGTATGTTTTAACACCTAAACCACTAGACTGGAGCAGTTCTTTAAAAAAAAATTGACATTTTGGGAAATACACTCATTTGTTTTGGTGAGAGTTAGATAAGTAGATTGATACCTTTCTCAGATGAGTGTGGTATCAAACTACTAATGTGACTCTGCAAGAAAGCAAACAAGCATATTTCCCAAAACATCATTCCTGTAAGGAAATTCCTTTGAAAATCAACAACTGCTTATCCCCGAACTTTGTTTCTATCTTCCCTTTTGTCTTTGCAGGCAATCCCCTAAGATATTATGGACCTGTAGTAAAGAAATACAGTTTTCTTTCTCAACATAAATTGTCTTAATGCAATTTCAAAGCCTTGCTGCTAAAAAAATTCAATTGGTAGAATACTTTATCCTGGTTCACAATAACTGGTATTAGGCTAAAGAAATCCCCCAAATTTCCAGACAAAATAATCTCCAGCATCGTGAGGCAAGTTATCTTCATCACATTGGATGTCTGCATCATCTCTAAATACTAATGAATGTGATGTTTCCATTGTTTCACCTCCATTACTTTCTTAAAAACATAAGAACTCATTTTTACTATAGTAAAAGTAGTGTTTTTCACATTTTGTTTTTTTATAGCTGTGTATGTAAGCTCAGACATCTGACCTGGACATGTTAATATCTTTGCTCTTTTACCTGTTTCTCACTGTATGTGACATACATTCACCTCTGCCTTTTCTTTCTACACAGCTTGTTAAACAGCCGCCTGGGGCCTTTTACATCACTAAAGGCCTAAGCCAAGTGAACAAATGTCTCTGTGCATGTGCGTGTGTTGCTGTGTCTTCAGGGAGTTTGGTCGATGGAAGGTCAACAGCCTGGTGGTGGAGAAGCGGGAAGGTTTTGGTGGCAGCGGTGGCCTGGCTCTGCCCCTCGACCCCGACTTCATGCACACTATCCGCCAACTGGGGAGGCGGCCAACCCTCCAGACAATTACAGAGAGTCTAATCAAGAAATATGGCACCCACGTCCTTTTCTCTGCCACTCTAGGAGGTACAGTGGAGTACACAGAGCTTCAAAGTATGCCTGGTTTGCACAGCTTCTAATGTGATTCTTTTTTAAGCACTGATTTTACCATCTGTTTCTGAACAACAAAGCATATAATATTTCTTTCTGGATCAGTATTTTTTGGCACACAAAAAAACATAAAATATCTCCGATTTAGTGTACAAAAAATAAATTTGAGAAGGCAGTGAAATTCAGATTCTATATTTTTGTTTGGCAAAAATAGCATGTTTCCTTAAACAGAGTTTCATCACTTTTGTACAACACTATCATTTGTAAGCAATTGGCTTATCTTTAACAATACCAGAAATAAATGTGGGTTTAAAAAGTGTCTGCTGTAAGAAAATAACACCAATTTGAAGGAACTATCCAAAGTTGCGCTTTTATGTTATTCCCATAAAAACAGTAACTGGCCAAAAATCAACAGTAATCATACAAGTTAGCTGTCTCTCAAAACTAAAGACAAAACAATTCTTTATAGTTTAAATATTTTACACCAGTGTTCAAAAACCTCAGGCAAAAATCCATCATAGAAAAAAAAAGAAAAGACAAAGATACAATCACCTCCTTTGAGAGTGGACTCAGCAGACAGAACTGTTTAATAACAGGGTGAAACTCTTAACTTGGAGGAACTCTTGCTAAAAGATGGTCAGACTTTGACTGACGTAGCTGATGTTGTAGGTGGTAAAACTTGATCCAAATGAAGTTGAAGTCTGCAGCAAGCAAAAGTTTTGAACAGTCAATTCAGTTGTTATGGGGGCTTTGGAATTGCCTTTTGAGAATATTGTTTGCTCAATTGTTTTACATGCCCTGTGCTCAAGTTTACCTAATAAGGACCTCTAGCAGCTAATGACAATTATGACTTGTGTCTGTCAGAAACAAAAGCAGAAATAGCATAATTTTATTCTAAAGCCATAAAACATTGTAAACATTGGAAAGTGTGAACTTGGACACAAAAGGCCGCCGTTTGTTTCTGTTTTCCACTGACAAACAATGTAATCCTGCCGATAGGGACATTAGATCATGACTATTAATGGGACTATTTTCTGATCTGCCACCATTACAAGGGTTTGGTTTGGGCTTAATAAATAAATAAATGTTGATTGTTGGTATAAACAGAAAACAAAGAGCACTGTCCTGAGTTCAAGTTAAAATAAGTTTTTTTCTTGCCAACAAAATACATTGTTTTCTTTTAACCATGACTGTGATTTTTTCTTGCATACAGTTTTGGTGACTAAACCTAAACAAACATCAACCATAGCAGTGGCATATCAGAAAACAGTTTAATATAATAATTTCTGTATCAGTCAAATGTAAAAGGCACTGACAACTGATGTCATAGTTCAGAAAACGCTCATGTGTCACTTTTAAAGGCAATGTAATAATTTAGTTTTGGAGGACTTTTATAATGGCACACCAATGGCAGTGACTTATATATTTATTCTTGTGGTCCAACTGGGAAGTGTTGCATGAGTAAGATTAACAAGGTTAATCCCAGGCAGACGTTTTGCTGATTAAGCTAAATATCATCTGAAGGAAAACCAGAAATCTTATAAAAGACAAAGATGAACAAAAGATGTCAGGTTCTGTTTACCTGTGTATTTACAGTATATCCTTCTTCTTAATACACTACAGAGCATTACAAGTACAAATGTCACCAGAGTGACAGTCTGAAAGTGTGACGAGGGACTATTTTGGAAAAAAGAATTTAATGTTGTTGAGGTTTGCTAAAAAGCACACGCTCTGTAATTCAAATGGCACTCTCCACTCTGATACACTGGCTGTATTTTCCTGGTAACTCAGCCCTTTATATTAAAATGGTATTGGCCTTATAAATGACCTGCAGGTTATGTAGGTCACAGTGTGGACACTATGCTATTGCTTTTACCTGCAAATTTAATAACCCACAGCTGAATTTAGCAATTTGACACTATTTCTCAGGGGCACATTGTGAAAGTTATACTGAAATTTGTGGGGGAAATGAACTATTGCAATAGAAACAATGTAGATGAGGCAGTTTGGAGAAACAAAATCTCAGAAGAAAACGTGAATTCCATCACTTCATCGTTCTAGGGCCAGATGCATAAAACTCACTACAAAAACTGTGTGTGTACTCACAAGCGTAGCACTGTGGTAAATCATGCACCTGATTCTTCTTTAAATCTCAATCATTGGGGAACTTGGCTTGTTGGACCAGTCAATGAGAAGAACAGCAAAGAAGCATCTCAACTTCACCGTAGTGTCGCATCTGAAAAGTTCTTCCATCAGAACCAGAACAGCTGTCATTGTGCACAGCTGTAGCTATTTATAGTGTCCATACAACTAATTCATCACGTGAGTCTGTAGACCATCTCAATCATCATTATTAAATGTCAGAAAGATGATCAATGATTCATTGCATTGAGCTCATGTTGAAACAGACTTGACAATGTGCTTTAACATTGTTGTAAAGTGTGAAAAGACCTAATTAGTCTGTTGTTGCAGTTTGGTTTCCCAGGCTGCTTTTTATAATGTAATAATTGTAATTGTTTGTGATTAAGATGTTTCCAATTGTAGAATGTGCTTGGATCCCAGAAAAGACCTGAGACCTTCTGTTTTGTTTTTAATGACATTTTTGGTTAAGATAATTAGAACAATTAGGGAAAATTAATCAATGATCTTGGATAAGCTGTCTGTTCCTCAAGAGCTTAATAGATGCAGAGACCTTGTCTGTGCCAGACAGACTATCTTGCATCTGGCGCAGCGTGGCGCAAAGCCTGACGCAAAGCCTGACACAAAGCCTGACGCAAAGCCTGACACAAGTGTCTTTGATATTTTAAGACCGTCCAGCACCCACGTCATTTAAATAGCAAATACACCATGTATTGGTGTGTTCTTTTTGCACCCATGGGTATACTGGTTTTACAGGGAGGTGTGTTCAGGTGAATTCTTGGCGTAGTGCTATGTTGAGGCAGTGGGACGTGATCACGCCATTGACCAAGCATTTCATTGTTATTTTAACACCAAATTAGTAAAATATGCTGAGGCTTATTCACAGCCTGTGCACACTATGCTTGTTACACACACAGAGGCGCAGCAGCATACAAACATACAATTGAAAATATGACGGTGCAAATCCGCCATCATAATAGCAATGCGCCAAGGTACATGCGCTTGGCTTTTAAAGGAATTTAAAAGAATGCGAGATGACACTGTGCTTGGTTTATTTCATGTTTCCCCCAAAACACACCTATGAATGAATAAAGACACTAAGTAAAACCCTTTTGAACCACACAGACCGTTTTTTTCCGCCTTCAAACTAGCAAAAGTGGATTTGGACATACCCTAAACGCACCTGCGGCGTGTGTTTCACGTCGTGCACTTAGATCATTTAAATAGGGACCCATGTCTCTAATCCAATCGTATCATATCATCCAAACCATTAGTTCCCTTACAACACTTAGGTCACTGTAAATTGAGCTTTTGGAAAACTCTGGCCAGCTTGAATACTTTACTTGTTATTTCCCTTGTGAGGCTTCAACAATGAGGCAACATTTCTTGTAATGGCAGTCATGTCCAAAATAGTCCTGGTAACAGGCTTGCTAGCAGAACTTTTTACATATTTACACATACATGTACAGTTACACTTCTATTGTATTGTGGAAATAATCCAACACTGTCACCACGACACAGACCCACCACCAATGTCGCCAGTCTTGGACGAGGTCGTTGGACTTTAAGTTGGTGGGTTGTTTCCGGTAACAGCTTTTTTTATGATATATTTTTTTAATGATTGGCCAACATGTTCTTCTTTTTCTTTGCGCTACTGGGGTTATATCACCGTCTGTTGGCTTGGAATGCTCTCGACAGCACTTCAATTATGTTTTAGCATTTTCATGGGGACAGGATTTTTTTTTAAATACCTGTGTACATGTGGACTAGGCCTTAATCACTACTGTGCTTTTATATCTGATCTGAAAACCTACTAATGAAAGATGAAAGATTAGTGCTACTCTGTCAGATCTAATGAAGCTCTCCTTTTCCCTCTGCCTGACTGTCAACAGGGGAGGAGTCTTTGACAATATTTGTGGACAAAAGGAAGCTCAGCCAGGAGTCTTCACCCACAGGGGTTGATGGCAGCTCTAGCAGGAGCTCAAACACTACAGGGTCGGTGACCCTGGAGGCCCTCCACCAGCTGGCTGCTTCCTACTTCACAGACAGAGAGAGCACCCTGCGCCGGCTGCACCACCTCCAGATTGCATCCACCGCCATACGGGTATGTGGAGGTCAAGTAGAAGTGTAAATACAGCAGCAGTCTGTGGCTAGATGAAAGGCTAAACAGGCACTGTATGAAGGCTGTGTGGTTTCACTGGCTTGGTGTTTGTTAGTCTCCACAACCTCCTTACTGAACATGTCTGCATGACTTATTCAGTCATCAGGGGAGGAATATTGATCAATAAATAAATGCATAAACATATTTCACAAAGTTAGAATTTACCCAGAATGAGGCACCAATGAAATACAGTCTTATTTTAAGTATGTACATAAATGCCTACATAATTTTATTGTTTTTACTGTGAGCCTAACATAAGTAGTGGAAGAAGTAGTGAGATCATTTATGTAAAACTAAATGTGACAATACCACAAAAGTATTAGTAAAAGTCTTGAATTGAAAATGCTCCTTTCTGTAATGACAATGTTACATGTTTTTGCAACAAAATGTAAAATGTATCACCTGCTAAAATCTTGTTTTTTGCTGACCGTCAGTGGTTTAGCTTCTCATCTGCAAGGATGTACACGTATTAGTGTACTCCAGGGTGTGTCAGTACACTTTGACATCACTGCTGGGTCTGGTTACAGGTACAATGGACTTGACATTTCAACAAGAGAGGGCAATAAAACACAGTTATTATGTAGACTGACTCCTGACAATGGTCTCTTGTTATATTATTTGATCTATATTGTTGATGGACTGACATTTACTCAACAATTCGTTGAAGTGGAGCTAGTTTAAGTGGAGCTTGATAGTTTCATCTATAACAAAGACTCATATAAAACAGATCATATGGATTGTGTGTAATATGTTAATCTGAAAAGTAACAAGTAACTATAGCTTTAAAATATAATGTAATCAAATATACAATATTTCTCTCAGAAAGAGGCAAGAAGAGAAGAAGTATAAAGTACCATGAAAGTACCTCAAAGTTCAGTACTTCTACATCTTTCCACCACACAGTGTGTGCAGAGCAACGTTTACATTCATGACACTTTGGTAACTCAACTTTAAGCGCTAACATGCACTAACAAATCCTTTAATTCCAGCTCAGGGAATTTACTTCCATAACTTTTTACTTTTAAATCAAGTAGGATTAAGAACAAATGCTTATTTACAGAATTGGCTTGACACCAGGAACTTCACATGTTGTAGCTGCAGGGGTTCAGCAAATCTATCTCTCCTTTTTTTCTCTCTTAATCGTGCAGTTTATTGTCACATAAAAAAGCTCATGTGTGCAGAAGGCACTGGGATGATTTGATTTGCATCAGACTGATAAATTAATTTGTTGAACTTTTATCGTAAGATGGTCAAACATGTCTTTGCTAATTACCCATTACAGACTAAGTGACTGACTGTTTTATGGCAGTGGAAAACAATATTACAAGATGCAATGTTTCAAAGCCATTGCCTCCCTGCTATCAAGCTTTAAAGAGGAAAGTGAAGAGCCGAACGAGGCGAGCAGCAGTGGCAGTGCCTGGACTAGGAAACACCAATCATCCATTTTATCATCTGAAATGGCCATTAGAGTGTACACATTAATCAGCCTGAGGGGCAAACGTAGATGCTAAAGTGAGTAGCCACTGATGAAGACAAGTGACCCTCTCCCCCTTTCCCCTCCTAAACTGAGAACGTGTTCCTATGGTTGTGCATCAGCTTGATGGATTAGAAATATCATTCCATTAATTTCCAGCCAGGCTGACTTCCATTTATTTGCCACTTTGCAGTGTGTGGAGTTCAGGCAGATTGAAGATCAAAGCAAGAGAAAAAGAGCAAGAGAGCGAGATGAATACTACTTTTTATGAGGGATGTAAAGCAGTACCTGCGATACATCCATTCATTAAAATCACACACAGTAGGCTGTTGAGGATGAGGGAATAGGATGGATCCTGAGCATAAAACTTATGCTAATATGCACAAGTTATGTGTTTTTGTGTTTCAGCGTGTCATAAATTGTAAGTTTAACATCAAGATGAATTATTGTTTAAATTAAGCAGTAATGTAAATCAGTCAGGAGCACCGTAGCTATTATATGAGGGACAAGTCCCCCCCCCCCACACTTTTACCATGTCGAAAACCAGAAGAAGCATAATTGTCAGCACTGAGGAGAGAGACAATCGAGCGCTACAGGGGTGTGTTTGGTTTAACATTAATGTACACATCACCACAAACACACACCAACTTCAATACACACACATATACACACATACCCTCACACAGAGCAAGTGTTTCATTCTATTTTCTTGATTTTATGATTTGTACCTTTTTCTTTTAATCTCATTATGAACCTTCTTGGTGCTTTGGCAATGTTGTTATTGTTACAATCATGCCAATCAATCATATTAAATGGAATTAGAGAAAGGTGAAGAGTTGGGGAAAAATGGCCTATTGTTTCCATAAGTTATAAATAACTGACTTGAAACCCTGCTTTGACACTTTTTGACCCATCTGTCCGGAGTGCCTCTCTAGCAGTGTCACAGTATGTTTGTAAAATGTGTGTGCAAACAAAGCCACCAAGATAAGATAATTTAGCTTTGGGCCAAAGGCCTCCGGTCCTGGTGAATCTTGTAGTAATCATTGGATGATGAATGTAGTTTATTGGAGAATGCAGTGGGGCACTTTGACAACAGATTTCTTTTCCACTTCATTCATTGTTTTGACAGCATTAAAGAAATGTATTTAACAGAAATTGAGATCCTCAAGCCACAAACCTGTTAAAGAGGACCCCCAGACCCACGTTAGATTGTTCCATCCACATGTCCTATGCTTCCTGGTTTTTCAGTCAGAGGGAAGTTGATTAGTTTATTTCTTCTTTTAGATCAGAACCACTTATTGTCTCTGAGAAAGCTTTTTAAACAAAGACCTAAATAAATATTACTTCTGTGACTCATTGCATTTAAAATCCATTTGAGGCATAAAAGCCTTTGATGAGGATTTTCAATGTTCTTTTGGCATTTCAAAATACACGTAAAGTAAAAATTAGTTACGAATCAAATTAATACTAAAAGATCATGTAATCATCGTGTACGTGTTAGATGACTTTCCCCACTGACTAAACTAAGTCTATCCACTGTCTTGTTTTCTGTATTGGCAAACTCAAGAGATTAAATGAAAAAATCACAATACAAAAGATTCATATTGTCTTTATTTCTTTGCAGGTGACAGAAACCAGAACTGGGCCGCTCGGATGCAGCAACTATGACAATCTGGACACAGTCAGTTCTGTACTGGTTCATAGTCCAGAAAACAAGGTTCAACTACAAGGTAAGATCTGCTCCCTAGCACATAATGGTGACATCAGCAGGAGCATCATATTTACCCAAGTGGCAACCTTCAGTACAATACAATAAAGCCAATGTGAAAATGTCAGAACTTCAGTTTATTAAATGGCCACTTGAGAAGAGTATAGACTGTAGGCTTCATTCGGCCCACCGTTTCACTCACCTTTTGTGCCCATTTTTGTATTTGCCGTGAGTTTGGCGCACACAGAAGAAC
Source organism: Percina caprodes (assembly GCA_013375575.1). Classification (NCBI taxonomy): domain Eukaryota; kingdom Metazoa; phylum Chordata; class Actinopteri; order Perciformes; family Percidae; genus Percina; species Percina caprodes. Next base: position 2,934,580 of record JABXJD010000030.1, on the reverse strand, counting down.
TTAGCCTTCAGAACTTTCTACCAGAAAATGTTTTTGTTGTTTTTTTAAAGATTTTTTTGGGCATTTTAGGCTGTTATTGACAGGACAGCTGGAGAAATGAAGGGGGAGAGAGGGGGAATGGCATGCAGCAAAAAGCCACAGGTCAGAGTCAAACCTGGGCCCGCTGGGTCAAGGAGTACAAATTATGGCCACCCGCTCTACCAACTGAACTATTTTAATCCAGCCCATAGGGTTTTCAGAAACCTATAGGCAACATCACTGAGCCTATGTCCATGTTTTATTAACAGATGTAAACATGAAATTGATTAGTCAAATTGAGATCTACGTATATCACAATGTAATAAAGGGCAATTTTCAAATTGCACAAACTGTGATTTTTTTTTTGCTGATACACAATCTAACAAACACCTGTAGGCTTTACATGCACACACGCTGCCCGACGCTCCACATGACACACACACACATGGGACTAGATGAAGAAAAGAACCAGATGCAAGCTTTGATGCTCGCAGCAGAGAACTAATTAGCGACAAGTTGTCAAGTTGAGGTAATCTACAGTGTAGGTTTCAGTTTGACCATGAATAAAAGGTCCTACCGTCCTTTTTCTTAATTCTCTCCGATTTCACCTGAGGAATACAGCTCCAAGCCCATTGTGTGTTAAAGACATAAACATTTAAAAATGGGTTGTATAAGTATAAGTTTCTTTTCCTTTCCTTTTTTTTCTTGTTTGTACTAAGAAATTCCAAATACACCTGGGCACTGTGTTTTTTGTTAACATTACTCAAACAGGAACAAAGAGAGTATGTGTTCTTGACTATTTTCAGCCGTTGATTAATTGAGGTGTTGTGAGTATTTGCGGCAGCAGGACAGCAATGTATGTAGCATTGAGCAAAAACAAACTACAGTGTGTATGTTCATAGTATTGAAAGAATATTTTACCCAGTGCAACAATGTGGCTTAGAATAGCTAAAAGCTGCAGTGGGTGGAATGCAAAAAAAAACAGCAGAATTTATGGTAGAGCACTCTTCCGGCAGCTCTCCCTCTGTCCTCTTTGTGCAGAACAGCAATGCTCTCTTTCTCTGAAATGACCTGTGATTGACCAAAGTCTCCCCCGACAGCCTGAATACAGAGCCTAGAGGAGTCGCAGGAGTCTAGTTTTCTCTCAGACCACTATGCAACATTATGCTGAAAGATTATTATGGATTTTTTTTACCAAGGCCGTGCAAAATAAAGACCTCAGCCCATCTTCATCCAGTGTATACTTTCCACAGGGCTGCAGGTCATCCTGCCAGGCTACTTGCAGAGCCGCTTCATTCAGGCGGCTCTCAACTACATCGGCTGTAAATCTGAGGGCCAGTTTATTTGCCAGAGCAGCGACTGCTGGTGCAAGTGCAGCGTGGACTTCCCTCAGTGTAACTGTCCTCTCTCTGACCTGGACACGCTGGAAAGCAATCTGTTGCGCATCGGAGACACCTTGAGGCTGACCTACCAGAAGTTTGAGGAATCCGGTGAGTCAGGGATTTTAAGTCACTATGAGATGAGACCTGGAAATGTCAGTTTTAATGGTCAAAAACTCACGCGTGGAACATTGGTTTTTAAATCTCTCAAAATGCTTTATTTTTCACAAAGAAAATAAATATATGAACTTGTCTTGTTTTTGTTCTAAACATATTCTTGGCTGTTGAACATTGGCAGCTGCCAGACGCTGAATCAAGAGACCTGTCAGTCATTGTATCTGATCAAATGATGCTTCTGGTGCTTTTTAGGTGTTCAGGGCTGCAGTGTCTGAAAATATACAGATATTTTAAGTCCATCTGTTTTCACCAAAGTGCTGTAAAGAATCACAAAAAGTATAATTAAAGGCATAGTTCAACATTTGAGGATTAAGCTTATTTACTTTCTTTGCTAAGAGCTAAGAGAGAGTATGAGAAGAATACCACTCACCTGTACTATATAATAATAATAAGAATTCTTACAAAAACCAAAGCATAAAAATAGTCCAGCTTTCAACGTGTTGTCTAACGAGATATTACATGTTAATTAGTAAGCTTTCGAGGTGCTGGTAGGTGGATATTGTTACCTTTGAACAGAGCCAGGCTAGCTGTCACCCCCTTGGTCTTTATGCTAAGCCAACTAGCTGCTGGCTGTAGCTTCATATTTACCATGCCAACATAAGAGTGGTATCCATCTTCTAATCCAACACTTGGCAAGAAAAGGAATTTGTTCCCAAAATGTCAAGCTGTTACTTTAAAGTCATGTCAGTAAGCTCTTATAATGGAAAAGGCTACCTCTGCATGAATTCTATCTATTTATAAAGGAAAACAACATACAAAAAAAAGGTTATGAAATCCCAATGCAAAATGTTGTCCTATTCCTCTAATGTGTTGAGCTAACCAACACAGTTAGAGCACCAGTGAGCTTATTGTCATGGTTGTCGAATGTAACTCTGTACCATTGTGACGCCTTTTGATTGATTGTCTGACATTGAATGAAAGCCCTGGAGTGTAAGAGCACACTGGGTTTTCCTCATTCATGTCTCCTACAGTGAGTTCCCTCAGCGTTATGTACTTGAAAATGGGTCTTTACATATAAATTAACCAACAATTACACAAAGCCTGGCCTGCATCCAAGCACCTAATAATATACGGTATTATTTAATTCATTTTGAGACAGTGCTATAATTACCATTTAAACACACAACACCGTACAGGAAGATAAGTAACCTCGCCTGTCATTTACACAGACATTTCCGATATTTGCAGCAACTCTGATAGATTGTTTCGAGGCACAAATCAGAAAGGAAGAACCTGCTGTACTATACTATTATAGTACGGAAAGAGACTGGCAAAGAGTTTAATGCTTTCATGTGTGCACCAATGTGCAAATAATTTGTACCAGATGAAACACAGATGTGTCAAAGCTGAAAAAGTTTTGTCATGCGTCAGAAAATACATCCTAATATATATTATATATACAATATATATATTTATATTTATAATAAAAATTTGTTTAACCCATGTATATATATATATATATATATATATATATATATATATATATATATATATATATATATATATATATATATATATATATATATATATATATATTTATAATTAATTTCTTTTTTGAACACATGTGATTTAAGTCACCGTGGCAACCCAAGCCTTACTTTCACATTGTTGAAGGCAGGAACAGCAATTTGCTTTCAATTTAACTCATGTCTAATTAGAGACTAGTTGCTTTGAAGGTGTACTGTACTGTACCCCGGCAACAGGTGGTGATTAATATGTATCCTCTCATAGAAACAAGATATGAAAAGGACGTTGTCCTCTGACATGCTCATGAGATCAGCATTCCCTCCAAAGAAATTCAAAATAACAAAACATGCTTTCATGGCATGTTGCAGCTATTATTTCGCCTCTTGAGCTGTTTGCCTTTCTGGGACAAACAATGAGAAGGAGAGCTTTTTGGGGGGAATAATGTTACCCTGCGGCTCATAGCCATAGGCAGAGTTTACTCATTCTTGTCCTTTTTCTCCTACCAGAGGAGTTCCAAAGCTTTGTTGGAAAACTGCCAACCCATTACGCTGTAAACACATCTGTTGTGGAACACATGTGGATGACGGATGCCAGCATGCTCCAGCGCTACAGGCAGCTGGAGACCAGTAGCAACCAGCTTTTCACCAAAGCTCGCCGCGCCGCTAACAAGCTCTTCAGCCTCAGCAAGAGATGCCGAAAAAAGCCCAAAATAGTAGTCCTGCAGAGGACAAGGTAAGAGGCAACTCAAGAACAAGAGAGGGGAATATTTATACCGAAGCCTGTTAACCCAAGGTGCTCCCCAAAACTTATAATTATGAAAATGATTTATGCACCAGATGCTGGGAGGAAGCAGCAGAGCGGGACGGTACTTATTAGAAGGCACTTGAGGAAAAGTAGTTGTCGAGTGAGGCGAAATGTGCTGACAGGAGCAAAGCTGCTCCTCTGTTCCACCGGGGGGGATGGGGGACAAATGAGACCCTGTTTGGCAAAATAGACACATTTAACTGTCTGCAAGTTTAAACCGCTTTACAATCAATCCAGCATCCTAAAATTCCTCATATAATAATCCATTTGTTTGAACAGAATCACATCCAGGAATTTAAGCTGCTGTGGCCAGCAATACATGGTGACTTTGCTTATATTTATTACTGTACTCCCACCTGGATACTCTATTTCAGCAGCCTACCAGGGATCACTGTGGTTATAACTTCTCTCAGATTTATGCCACTCTCATGAATACTCTATATTGATAGCTATTTCAGGCAGGGAAATTAACTAAATGACACAATACATCAGCTCTCTAGCCAAATGCCAGCACAGCCTCTCTTAGTTCACAATCCAATTACACATCTTTATCACACCCCTTCTGCTTGTAAAAAAAGGATTCAATAGTAGTTTAGGGTCACTGGGTAAGTCCGTTTCTTTGTGTCCCTTTGGAACAGAATATTGTGTTTTCACATTGTTATGTGCTGTATCTGCTGTAAAATAAACAGTATAAATTTTAAAGAAAAGAAGACCGCTACGAGACAATAGAGTATGTGTTGTTACACGATCCGTTCTGCCTGCGCAGATGACAATCCTGATGTACGAGATATATATGTCTCAGCTAGTGGTTAGCCGAAACAACAGCAGACAGCAGACCACTACTGTGAAACAGACTTTCTTTAACTGTCTACGGGAACAGATCGTGCAGTGTCATAAATCCTTGTTCCTCATGATTATCATCTGCGCATGCGCAAACATCTTGCACATGTGCAGGACGGATCGTGCAGGCAGAGCAAATCGTGTACCGACAGCATGTATGGGTATGTGCATCTGTTATGTGGGTATCATCACCACCCATCAGCACCACAGAAGGAGAATTCAATAGAATCAAATATTCAGTTTGATCTGATTTTGCTTCTGGAACTCCAGCCGAGTCAGAGTTTAGCTAAAATTGTTTTGGTTGCACATCAAAACAACCCATAATTTGAACGGTAGGATTAATCTTCTCAAAATCTAATCAAAAGAACAACAACATGAGACTCCAAGTAACAAATATGCATTAGATATTCTTTAATAGCCAATACAGAAGTGTTATATCTCTAAGGTTGAAGTGATTAACATAACTGTCATTTAATTCTCAGGCCTCTGCACTTCTGGTTGAGCTACGCCCTCTCCGTTTTATACTGCAGTGAGAACAACCAGGTTGGTGTTTACAGTGACGAGAGTCGCAGCTGCTCCTGCCCCTACAACCATCCGCCTTGCCAGGGCCTCATTCCTTGCTCTGTGGGTGACGGTGCCCGCTGTGCCTCCTGTTCCTCAGAGAACAAGACACGGTGCTCCGGCTGCAACCTCGGCTTCACCTTGATCCAGGGAGCCTGTCGGCCTGCAGTGCCCGACCCTACGGATCCCTACCTTGGCTTGGAGAGTGACAGAGACCTGCAGGATCTGGAGCTGCGCTACCTGCTCCAGCGGCGCGACCCGCGTATCGCTCTGAATGCTGTGTTTGTGAGCAATGATGTGCGTGTTAACACCTGGTTTGACCCATCCTGGAGGAAAAGAATGTTGCTCACCCTCAAGAGCAACCGAGTGAAGTCCAACCGCGTTCATATGCTCCTCGGACTCACCCTGCAATTTTGCCTCACCAGAAACAGCACTCTGGAGCCAGCCTTGTCTCTGTTTGTGAATCCCTTTGGGGGCAGCCATTCAGAGAGCTGGACCATGCCTATAGGTCAGCACAGATACCCTGACTGGGAGCGGACCAAGCTGGATATTCCATTGGACTGCTATAATTGGACTTTAACGGTAGGGAACAGATGGAAGAGCTTTTTTGAGACAGTTCATTTCTACCTGAGGAGTCGTATCAGGGACCCTGTGGGGGTGACAGGAGGAAACAAAAACATTACGGTGTACTATGAGCCTCTGGAGGCAACAGAGCCGTCTAACAACATTGGCTACATGAAAGTGAACAGCATGCAGCTCTTCGGATACAGCGTGCACTTTGACCCCGAGGCCATCCAGGACCTGATTCTGCAGATAGACTACCCGTACACTCAGGGATCACAGGACTCCGCTCTGCTGCAGCTGGTGGAGCTGCGCTACAGGGTTAACCGCCTCTCGCCTCCAGGGGCCCCGCACGTGGATCTGTTCGCCTGTCTGCTCCGCCACAGACTCAAACTGCCCAGTGCAGATGTGACCAGAATACTCACTGCACTGCAAGCTTTCAGTGCCAGACAACCAAACTACGCAGAGTACGAGGCAAATAAACTGTGTAGCTAATAACCACTATTTGATGTTTTGTACTATTTCCTTGTCACAGACAGGCCCTTATCCTTTGTCAGCTGAATCCATTTGTGTCAAGTGTTTGACATGTTGTTCAAGGTTTTGTTGTACATACACTATGTGCAATTCAATTTGATGTTTTCATAATTTTAGTATAGTTTTATGGATTAAAGCCCCTGAAAACATGTTTTTTTAAGTATTTCACTATAATATGGAACATGTGACTAAATAAGCATTAATCAAATAAGTTAAAGTTTGGGAAAACAAAACACCAATATAATTTATTAATAGTTCAACATTTAATAATCTGCTTCTTCAGGACAGTGTGGATGTGGTTTGATCAGATTTGATTGACAGTGGCCTGACAACATAAGCAATCAACCAGACAACTGTCATCATGTTTTGATTCTGATTGGCGCATTAAAATGCGTGCCATCACCTTTTTCAAACTCAGCAACTTCAAAGTAGTGAGAAAAACAAACAATCCAGAAATCTCTCACGTGAACTGTTGCATAAAATATTATGCTCATGCATGAGGCCATTGCTCGAAGTAAGAAGCTGAATGAGAAAATAACTTATTATTCTCATGTTACATTTTAGTCACTTTTACACAAAAAGCTAGCATGCATCACAATATCCCCTAATCGCCTTATCTCTCTGGAGAGTTGTAGTGTTGTGTGCTGTGTTGTTTTTGGCCATCTGGAGCCTCAGAACACAAGGTCTCCATTCTTCATTGAGGGAATAGCCTCAGCACAGATTACTAAGTATATAGTGAGAAAAGGGAGGGTTGGAGCAGCCTGCCTCTGTTCCTCCATTCCTCCTGTCCGCCATTCACAGTTACTGTGATAGATGAGCTGGGGTGCTGCAGAGACATGCTCAGCATCAAACAATAGTAAGCTAGGTATCAGTGACAAGGATAGTACTCTTGCCCAGCGCCGGAGCGAGTTGGACCCTCAAAAGAGTGACTCTGACCAATAGGGAAATCAGTTTGAATCCCCCAAGCTGTCGACAGCAGAGCCGTAGGCTAGCAGCATGGTGCGGCTTTGATTAGACAAGCATCTAAAGAACTTGTAGCAATAGCTACAGCAATAGCTTCATCAAAATTCACCAGACATGTTTTTCCTGAGATTAAAGCTAGATACAATTTGCACTGATGCTATCGTTCGAAATGAATGTGAAAAGGTTGTTGACGCAGTTTTTATTGTGAAATGAGGTGCTAAGCAAACTACTACCACCACCCCTACTGCCAATCAGATTACTATACTGTATGATGCATCATTCTGCGGTGTTACAGTTTAATCAGTTTATGTTGCAAAGAGTAGATGGACAAAATGCCTCAAGGAATTAATTTCATTACAAACATCTTCCATAGACTGCCTTTGAGCACAAACATTGATTTTAAAATGTTATCGGCCACTTTTAAGACACAGCTGCGCTATCTCCAGACTATAACACAAGTCTTTAACTGAGCTGTCAGACTACACAAGAGCATACTAGTTATCAGAACCACCCATTTAAAGGGGCGCTATGCAGTTTTTGGTCATTTCTTAAATTTTTGCTTGCAGGTTTCTTTATAGAGCTCCCCCTACAGCTTTGGAATAGAGATTTGGCAGCTCCTATGTTTACTTGTGTCTGACTTCTCGCTCGGTCAGTCTGCCGTTTTCCTCTTTCTCTCTTCCTCCGAAAATGCTTTCCTAGCTTTCTGCTTCATGTTTGCCGGCTCACCCATGGCGATAGTTTGAAAAACTCCATCGCTACCTTGTTAGCCGGTTCCTGAATGGGTGTATGTGGGCAGTGGCGTGAAGCAATTCATTACATCGCAACACCAGATATCACACAATACTTCCTGACGCTTTGGCTGGCTCGCCGGCTTGCCGGCACAAACTTCAAGAATGTTTTTTCCGCTTACAGGCGCTAGGGGGGAAGTGAGATGACCAACATTCAACTAAAAAATAGCCATATAACCATTCTAATGACTCAGAAGCTGTTCAGGTAAGGCAAATAAAGCTATTTAAAATTGCATATTTCCCCTTTAAAAATATTTTTTCCCGCTATTACTATACTACTTCAGCTAACATTTTTTAACACTAAACTTGACACTTTATAAGTCACAGTAATAACAACAAATTTAACACAATGTTCTAACATTCAGCAATTTTAGGATTTTCTGATTGTCCAAAACTACGTTTTTGTTAACCCTTTCCTTGACGGGGATATAGGTGCATAGCATCCGCGACAGCAGCAGGATATTAAACCTGTTTCAAGCCCTTTGAACCTGTTATTGTTTGTCCTCTGTCACTAACAGACAAGTTTGCAAACTCCAACTTGAAGCACTTAAATTTATTTTGTTTTTTTGATTTTTTTCAATGAAAAAATGTTTTATTATCATTTTTAGACCCTTTTTAGGGTCTAAAATTGCAGTTTTAACTGAGGGCAGGACATTAGTTTAAATGTGTGCAAGCAGCTATGCACACACACATATACTTATGCACACACGGGGCAGAGACTGAGTGATAAGCAGGAGCTTTGGGTTGGCAGGCTTGTGGGCCTTGGAGGAAACATGAGTTAGACAAATGTGTGTGCCTGTTTAACAAGCATGCTGGTGATGGGAGGCAGGGGCTCAGTGAAGGGGAAGAGTTTATGGAGAGGACGACCCCATGGGTGGCATCAGGAATAATAGCTGACAATACATCAGAACAGGCCAGACAGCTTGCTTTAAAAGCCACGAGGGAGATCTTCCTTGGAAAATAACTGTAGAGCATCGTTTCTTTCTAGACCTTTTTATTATAAACTGAGCACACAAAGGAGCAGGAAACAGGTTATTGATCCCTATGCTTTCCATTTGTATTGTTGGCTTTACATTTGCAAAAACTTTGGCTGCTTGGAGACTGTTTGCTTTATGTCCTAATTGGACGTCCACATGTGCCATCAGTAATAAATAGTACAGTTTTTTGTCTCTAGGAGATGTGGATTGGCAATGGGGACATTCAAATAGCTTTTCTCTCCTTCACTCTAAATGCTGTCTACTGAGAGCTATTAAAACCCCATTCAATTAGCATAAGGACATGTTAATTTAGAAAATTAAGAGTGTGGCTATATTCTGCCAGCAGTAATAGGGGCTCTAATGTAGACTGGAATAATGAAAAGACATCAAATAATGTTAGTCTGATCCAGCAGTGTAATACCACACTTGCAAATCAAATGAGATCTGACACACCGCTGTTTGAATACGTTGTCACTGCTCACGAAGATATCCAAACTGAACCATATGATTGCCCAAGATCAGATTTGACGGAGAGTTTGACTGATGGCTTTTAAATGCAATACTGACATTTTTGCACTTCACTCCCATTGTCACTAATGCATCTATAAAATGTATGTTTTTTTAATGTCAAAAGTAGACTTAATGCTAAGTGTTTCTCCTAGGATTTTACTGACAGGGTGGAAAATCCTCTCAATCAGCACGGACTATAGATACTATCAATGGCACAAAATAACCCAGACTGATGGAATAATGAAATCAGTCGGCAAGGCAGGGTGACAACCCCAACATTTTATCTCAGGGGAGAAACTCTGATATACTATATTAAATATTTATTAAGGAACAAATGACATAAAATCATGACTGACAATACCAAAATACATTTTAGCATTTTCTGCGGCCAGAGAGGAAACTATAAAGTATAAAAATGACAATGACTGCTAGTAAAAATATAAAAATGGAAAGTATTCACCTTATACATCTGCAAACCAATATATTGGTTTGTTTTGCTACTCCAGAAGATTGTCCATTGTGCAATAAAACAAAATGAAGTTACTGATTAGATGTTTAACAATAGCTCAGATCTGGCTATTTGCTCCACACTATCAGCCATAATCAACATCACCATCTTATTTCATTTTGAGAGCTGTGTGCTGCACAATAAAATGTTGGGGATCGCGTCCTCACAAAGATTAACAACAACAGAGGCTTTTGGATTTACATAAAGTCTTTCTATAATGAGCAGTGTCGGTGCACCCATCCCCTCCACAAACACACACACGCGCGCACACACACACACACACACACACACACACACACACACACACACACATGCCTTACAAAAGCAATGTATCCAGAAGGTTGCAATTCTTCACCCCACTCTCTCATTATTGCCGCAGCACTAATGATGTAGTGATGATCAAGGTTCTGTATGGAGATGAAAGTGGAGATGTGAAGGATTTACAATGCTTCCCAGATTACTGATAGAGCACAGCGTAAACAAAACTTTGCCTGGGGTTTTCACCAAGAGGGAGATGGGATTTAGGCTCCAGATCCAGCGTCATCCTCTTTAAACTTGCAGCATTAGTGAGGCAGACTGCAGAAATCCTGATGAGGCTCCAAACTGCAACATTAGACCAAATTCACTTGGTTTGGATGTCCAGAGTTCGTACACAAGCACTGTACGGTCTGATTACCCCACGGTCTGTGGAAACCCTAAAGTGTCCTCTAAGTGGCTCTAGAGCAGAACATACTGTATAATAGTCCATTAATCAGTGGCTCGGGAATACTTGTCAGCCTGGAACTTGAGGATCCTTGAAGTGCAATCATACTTAATGATAATCGTCAAGGCCACTTTCACTTGCATTCAAGGTCCCTATGGCAGTGTGCAACTGTAACTGTGATATCATTTCACTTAGTTTTTCTCTTTGAATGACATACAGTAAAGTGAAGCTGTGCAGTAAGCTGTTGGAGAATATTTCATCACCTCATTAAAAGAAGCCACTATCTTCACTGCCATCTCGAGCAGTTTCCCCTTCAAATGTTTACCCCCCCAACACTTCCCAAAAACATTATGCAAGCTACTTTAATTAAAAACAGACACAGTTTTTCTTTCTTAAGGGAATAATATTATGCATCAAAGTCCAACTAATGTAGCCTTATTTATTAAATGGCCTAATGCCAGTGCAGCCGATGCTATTACTGTTAATGGTTAAACAAAGCTACACCAGCCATAGAGCAATGATGATTTCAAGTGACAACCTCATACATTGAAGTTATTAATATTTCAAATCATAAACAAACAATTAGTTCTGTTCATTTATTCAGCAGTGTTGGGTGACACCACTGAGCCTTGCAGCACTTTCAGCGCTCCCCAATCACATTAATCAAACAGGGGCTGACTCACACAAAAAAAAAGGCATCTGTAGACCATTTTGCGATTAAGAGAGAATAAGTTATCTTATAAAATCACGCAGAATCAGCACTTTTGGCCTGTGGGGACTGTTGGAAAGCAGAAGCTGCCATAACTGGACAAACAGCAATCTCACAGCCAGGAATCGTGCGGACAATTATTGAGGAGGAAACTGGCATATCTAAGGACAGCTCCGAAAACCTCAGCTGGATGTTGTAAATATGTCTCAAAATCACAAACCATTCATCTTTTCGAACAGCGTTCACCAGCAGAATAGATAAAATGAAGAAATAGACTTGTCCGATCGCTCAGATTAGATTTATACGTCTGCCAGTATGGTAATAACTGTTATCCCAGTCCGAGGCTCAGTGTGCTTGGAGCAGAGGGGAGCAGGGTGAAGTCATGTTTCTGATGACTAAGCCGGTGACAAACCTCACCTCAAAGAAAAATAAACTACCTACCTAAATGCCTTTTGAAAGTTGTTGTGTAAGTAAGCTGTCTGTTCAATTAAGAAGGAATTTAGGAAAGCAAAGCCAGGTTGTCTGCGTGGCAGCAGTAGCCGAGGATTCAGCTTAACTGGGTCACAGTAAATCCAGTCAGATGGTCACATCACGTCTTTGCTTGTGGACCAAGGAAGGCCACTGAGCTTTAGTTTAGCAGCACACACTGACTCACACTGTCTCTCTCTCTGTCTCGCTCTCTCTCTCACACACACACACACACACACACACACACACACACACACACACACAAAGTGACAAACCAGGTTGAGATCACCTATGAAAGGGCAGAGAGAAGAGAGCACACTTTTATTCTCTTTTAATATCCTGCCTTTGCATTCAGTCAAGATATACAAAGGCAAGACTACATGTCTACAGCCATCTATAGCTATGACAGTGCCTTTCTTGCTGTGCTTATTGCTTTGAGCTAAATGCATGTGGGGAATTTTAGAGATGGCATGATTGCATATAAAATCAATGGAAAGACATGAGTAGGTGCAGCCGAGGCAAAGGCACGAAGTTAAGTAACTTAAGTAAAACATTAGCACTTCTCCCAAGGCTTTGTGAATCTAAATAAGATGAGAGAAATGAAAGAGACTAAAGGAAAATAACAGGACGAATGGGAGTTTATGGTGAGATCAAGTTGACCACAAAAGCACAAAGGCACAATACCACTCACACAAGGTCGGTGCGTATGTTGTTCTAGCTATAGCATATAGTTCCGTTTCTGCAAACATGATAGGTGAAAAACCAGGATAAACCGAAGTCTGTAGGACTTATCCTTTGGGGACTATGCTTTTCTCTACAATTTAATGTCAATCAATCAGAAAAATGCTGAGATATTTCAGTCTGGATCGGGTTCCATCCCTAGAACCACGCCACTAGCACGAATAATAAAGAATACAACTGACTTGATGTGCCTTGATTTGAACTCTTACAACAGACAAACTAAAAGGACTCATAGGAATGAAACTTCCTTCCCCTCTTATTATTTCAGCTTTTAAAATGTACAAGAAACTGTAGCTCCTCACATTGTTTTCTGTCACCCTGATTGTGACTCTTCAAACACCGCCATGCCCTTGTTATGCTGCATTGTATGCCTGCCATTCAAAGCCTTCACTGGTAATTTCCACACACGTTCACTAGGCATGATAACAAGGCTAATTTCATTTGTCACCTGGCCCTGTCCCTCACAGATGTGTCATGTATTTATTGACTCTGCTTCCAAACACTGCAGACAAAAGGGAAAGTGGGGGAGTATATTCTTTGAAAGTGAAATCAGTCTTTCCTCCCTGCAGGTAAATGTGTACACCATGAGCTATGAACATGCACAATTGTCAGATGATGATGATGAAAGAGCGCTTCAAGGCTGCTTGAAGATGAAAGAGATGTCTGTGCTCCTCTCTGGATTCATTACTCTCAATTCAAGTGTCTTTTACACACCTTTCCTCCACTATACCTTCCTTGCACCTTTCTGTCCTCACCCTCGCACCCCAGTCACTATTCAAACCCCTCATTCAGCTGTCAGATCCCACTCGCCATGGCTCAATGAAGTCGTCTTCACCCAGAGACACCCACTAATAGGATCACAATGATGATCAAAGGACTTTGATGGAGAAATTGAGACAAATCGGTCGAATTTCACAGAGGTTGTTGCACTGCCTCAAACTGATCTCAGTGTCAACATTCAAGGATTTAACAGACAAATGAATGCTTGCAAAACACACTTTCACACTGATACACTAAAGGTCACATCTGTTTAAATGCTTACATTTTGATTTATTTCACACCTGCAGGTAACCATTTTTCCTGCTCGACATTGATGATTTTCCAAAGATGGTCATGATGGGTTAATTTGGCAACGTTAGATCAGTAAGATTGCATGTTGGGGTATTTTATGTTGTGCTTTGTTTGGTTCCTTGTTGTTTTTTGCTGAATTCAATCGTTATACAGTATTTTCTGACCGGCTGTTCATCAGATGTGTGTTCGCTTATCTCAGTAGATTTCTTTCACACAGGCTTTTGTGAGAAGGGACTATACCGATATACTGATTTCCAACAAACGTCAAAACAAGCTGAGTGGTTTTGCAACTCTTATTCTTGTGTTGAATATACAATATTTAACACAGCACTTCACAGGTGTTCTATTGCAGAAAAAAGATCTTTAAATCAAAGAAGTATGTTTTCACCATGCAAGTGTTGAGGAATGGTGAAGAGAGAGAAATAGAGTGAAAGTATTTTCTACATTCTCTAGTGTGTGTTGTGCCTTTTTGGTGACATGACAGATAGCAAAAACATGGAACAAGGCTCGGGAATGAGAGCCTACCTGATGGTGTAACCTAACATTGTTACACCGTTAGTCATCCTGATTGACTGTCCGACAGAGTGTATAACCCTTCTCTTCTCTATCTGTCACTGGCCATCCTCTTCATGTGGCCCACTCAGCTCCTGGCAGGAGAAGAAAAAAGAAGAGAAAAACTGAGCAGAAGCAAAGGCAGCACCGGCTCTCAAAATACCAACATCTGCAACATCTATTTCACGGATCATAAAGCATCAAAGACATGCAGAGTGACAACGACAGGTCTGACCAGAGACACTGTCCTCATAAATCAGAAGATAATGGAGCGATTTAGCAATAATATCCTAAACTCTGCGGCCATACAGTACATCCCACTTGAGGTTTTGTATAAGACAAATGAAAGTCAAAGAAATAATGTGGTTTGAGCAGTGATGGAATCCCACAGAACAACACACACATTTGTAGTATACATTTGTAGTACTGTATATAAGTTATATGGCATATACTGTCAAATGTAACTCTTCTAATTGGTAAGAAGTTCCTTTTCCATAACTCTCCCTTATTCACATTTATTATATAATATATTTGGACACATTTGCACCTGTACAACCAGTCTCACAGTTTCAGGGTAGCCTGAATTACCTTTTCATTTCACCTAAGGATTGGTATTGTGGGTAGCAATCAAGGCTGACAAAATTGCTCAAGTGGAGAACTGTTTCTTTTTGGAGCGACAAAAATGTGTAAAATAAGGACTGTTTAAAGTGCCTATATTATGAAAAAAATCACTTTTTTCTGGGATTTGGGGATGTTATGAGTTTATGTTTTGATTGAGATACAGATTTCTGAATGTGTCTTGCCTTCAGTCTCTGGGTGAGCTGTTCAAAATCTGCTTTCTACGTCACTAGCCGAGAAGAGGTGGCTAACTGTAGCATGCTCAATGGCAAAACACTGCTACAACACATACTAGTTTACCATAATCTACAAAAGAACTACTTACATGTCCCTGTTCTGCAGGTATTCCATGAATGCACCCTCGTTTAAAAGAAGTCTCCCATCTAATCCTGCCTTGTACTGACCAAAGTTGGAGAAAGTTATCTAGCTCTTGTGATCTTACCTAGCTACTGCGGATAACCATGTACCAAGAAAAATAGAATAGAAGTGAGATGTCTGTAGCTAAATACAGAGACCCAAAAAAAAACAGGCTGAAAAGAAGTGAAAAGAAGATCTGCAGCATTGTGCGGTACAACAAAAATATGGTGTTTTTTGAAAATGAAACCATGTAAATCTATTTTGGTACAACCTCAAAATATATATATGCACCTGACAATAAACATAATAGGGGTGCTTTAAAAAGACTAATTACACTTATCTAACCATAAACAGAAGAAGAAAAGAATGTGTAAATTATTGTCTGGTTGAAGATGTGAGGTTATGAATGCATTTATTGACGTAAGTAAAAAAATAATAATCACCTGTTTTAATTCAAGTAAGGCAATCCTTTGTTTAATGTGAATTGTTTTGATTTGTAATATATTCTTTGTAATGTTTATTTAATGTATCCCTTTATCCATTTTTCCATGATTGACTGCCACTAACACATTTTTGGAAAGGCTTCTGGATCCTTGTGTCTTTTCCCCTGTGTTTTGTTTTTATCTATTAGCAATGTGGCTGCCTGGGATGGCATTGTCAGTCTGTTGGGCCGTCACCCCTCCACTTTGGTCTAAGCAGAAATATCCCAACAACCATTGTTTGGATTGCCATGGCATTTTGTAGAGACATTCATTGTCCCCAGAGGATGATTCCCACTGACTTTGGTGACCCCCTGACTTTTCCCCCACAGCCCCACAAGCAAGTCCCCAGGAACAGTGTGTGACATTTTCTACCTTTTCCAGGTAGGGTTTCCTGAAAGTGCGCATACTTCACAGATATGAACTGGGAGAACTACTTCTGACAACGGGACTACAGGAAACAAAATGTTTGCTCATGCGTACTATTTTAATTAAAGGCAAAGGCTAACTGGCTATTATGATGTGTCATCTTCACACACCACATCAGGAAACATATCTATCTTATCTATGTATTACAGTCATAAGAGGTATTTCCAAAATGACCCTTGACTCTTAAGACATGTTATCCTCGCTTACACCCATAGAAGGCATTCACTAGGGATTCTTAATTAAACATGATCAGCAGAAGCTAAGTCTTAATTTCTACCTTGATAAGCCATAAGAGCTCTCCTGGGTAAAGTGAGAGCTAATATGCAGTGTGGGGGGACTATGATTAGCTTCAAGCTCTGCCTCATTCCTGCTGCCCTTGTACAACCTCAGCAGTCTGTCCTTAGCAGTCTGAGACACCCCAGTGAGTTAAAGAAACATGCATTTACATTACCAATGTGGTGGTTAAAGTTCTCCAGAGTTTTCATCTCACTCCAGCCTCAGAAGATGACATTTTAAGCTGCGTGGCAATTAACTGGCTCTCATTTAGGTTGGGCCTCCAAGAGAACCGTTACCATATGCTAATTTGGCAACTAAAGGCTTGGTAAAATTACTTAAGGGGATGAACTATATGTAAGTTTTATTACTGCTATGGCAGATGCTTAATGGCCCTCAACAATGATAAAATATTTTATAATGATCAAACTCTGAGAACTCCAGGCTGGGGGGCTGTAAGAGACAAATAATTTAGTAGCCCTCTGTCTGTAAAGCGCTCAGAAATATTTTAATTACATCAGGAAGACAAAATCCTGTAGTCTACAAGGGCCCTAATGCCAAATGTTTCACTGCAGCCTGAAATTCCAATCAGTGCTCCTGATTGACAGCCTGAGACCTGCTATTGAAAGCCGTTTCCATGTTTCTTAAAATAGTCAATGTTTTCTTACATTGCTTCTTCTGTATTTCATTCCTTTAATGTGAGCAATAAATAGATACAAAACTTTTTTAGTCATGTTGGATTTCTTAACAAACTATCTTTCATGAAAATATCTAGAACCCTTTTGTTACCTTTAGTGCTGCACTTTGGGCATTATTCATTCATTATTGCAATGTAAATATGATAAGATTAGTGATATTCGTAGTCTGGCCTGCTGAAAAAGACATATTTGTTAGAGATAATGGTCCTACAAGAGCACTGTTCTCCAAGTAGCTCCTTCTTACTGAAAAGACTATCAAGATCTCTTTGGAAAGTAGACAAATCACTTCAATGGCTTTCATCTCCATTTATGAAATTACCCTTTTAGCTTAAGTGCTCTGATGAATTTGCTCAAAACCAAACACACTGATAATGTATATTTCCCTTTTCTTCCTTCCCCCATGTAACTGTTATTCTATTAGTGTTAGAGACATTAACATATTGTAAACTTGGAGGTCACACGCAGCAGAGAATAGGACAGAATTGAAAAAACGTTAATGCCAGATAACGCCCTTTGTCTTACCAATTTACATTATCATTACAGTATTGGACATCCTCAAAATTGTCACTTAAATTTTGTATTTTCACATGTTTCTGTTAGCCTGAATTACTGTGTGCATTAAACACCAGGCCAATATAAAAAAGTTTAAAATAGAATTTAAAAAAAATAACATTGACCTTTTTAACAGTAGAAACTGAATGTAAAGTTTTACCTCAGAGGTTTTAAAGATATACCCTGCTTTCAGTGCCTCAGAGTCACAGTCATTGGTAATTGGTGTGCCAAGATAATGTGATTCCAAATGATTTATAACAATCAAACAGTGGAGCGGCCGGTGAGATTGAGCCATTTCACAGACCAGGGGATAGACATCACTATTGCCTTAACTGCAGCCCCTATTTCCCTTTCTCATTGCAAGAGAGAAGCTATCATCTTCAGACAGGTGCTCTTATGGCCATCATCCATCCCCATTAGGCTTCAATCACACCCACTGATCCCGGAAGACAAACTAGGTCTAGAAGGCTATCTTATACTAAAAATGTATTAAACTTTTCTCACTTAAATGTATTCATACAAGAAAATCGCTCATGATGGTGTGCTGTATCCACCTTGGCTTTTTGTTCATTCAAATATATTCAGAGAGAAGAGAACCAGCTGAGACACAGTTGAAATGATTGGCTTTATTTAAAGCTAAACACTTGCATATATAATTTAAAAAAATGCATATCTGCACCCAGTGGATAACAAGTGAAAGCGTTCTAAACCTTTTTTCTATTGTCTTCTATAGAAACATGGTGGTCATGTGGGAGGAGATGCAAGACAAACGCAACACAAAGTATCCATGGGTTTTCTGCAGAATAAGGAACTAGAGCAGGAAAACAAATATAGCATTCTCTCGACTGTTTCTATTCATCTCACATATCTGCAAGACATGATTAGTGTTTTGTATTAAACTCATCTAATGTAGCTCATCGTAAATTCTTTCAGGAAGACCTAATTTAATCAATACTCTCTTCCTAAATGGAAGCTGTTGTTGCAGGCAAAGAGTGCAACCCTCCACACCCCCTTCCACCTCAAGTCATCTCCTCCAGCTGACCGGTCCGGAGCTTCTTCGGTCTGGTCTTTGGGATCCTTTGTCGCTTCCACCGGTGTCTAGATTTCATCTGGTCTGATGGTTCTCTACCCCTATATAGATATATGAAATCTTTGTATAGCCATGGAATCTAATCGCCAAAGACTTTGTACATTGTATTGAGCTGTACAATAAATCTCATTTGTAAATCTGCAAACATCTTTCCTGAGTGAACTTCCATTCACAGTGTTTAAGACATATTCAGTAACTTGCATTCATCAAATGCATGCACGCAATTCTATTTTACATGACACAAAACATGTTAAATGCCAAGGACTTGATTTCAATGGTTCACTTGTGCTCAGTGGCCAATGTCTCTTTAATATGTGTAGTTCAAAGCAAAGCAAATTGACTTTTAAGTCTTCACATATCAATGACAAACGTTGGTTTCAACAGAAAATAAGAACTTTGTTTCATTTCTTCAACAGTCCGTTTTTATTCATTCCTGAACCTTGAAAGACTGAATGCAGCCGATGTTGTGTAAGTGGGAAATGAGGAGAGATACCTTAATGAAAGCTGCTGCATGATTGTATGTAACATTGATTTCAGGCAACACAGCAGAGATGTGACTCTGCTGCCATCCGTAGGACAAACACTGAAGGACCAATTTCTATTAACTGCTAAAAAATATGTTTTGGACTTATACTCCTACTTGCAACTTGGAAATAAAAGTGATTTTTCAAATTTATTACATAAAATGTAAAAGGATTATTAAATTGAAGAGAGCTGCAGCAGTTTTTTAAGTCAGTTAAGACCAGATCCTGGTTCAGGGGTTGCCAACCCTTTTGGCTTCTGTCGCCTTAAAACGAAGCACTGTTCACATGTCACCAGTTTAATCCATTATGTTAACTAAGTTAATATCATAAGTTAAAAAAAATTAATATATATTGTTTATTATTTGCATTTGAATTAAACATTTGAAAGGATGTTACATTACTTTTTCTTTTCCTATTTTCATCTATCAGTGGTTCAAACAGCAATTATACTACTAAACTCTAAACAAAAGTCTCTATTGGTTTCCTTTTTTCTTTTCTTCTTTTCCAGCCAATTTCCCTTTAATCCATTCCTATTTATATATTTTAATAAGTTGTTATTGTTATGTTAATATCTGCTGGAGACAGGAGAAATTAAGGATGTTACAGACATTATAAATAACTTTTAAAATGACGTATTTCTGCGGTTTTAAAAAGGAAATGAACACAGATGTAGGGTAAAATCCTGGTCTCGGATTGGCTCTTCCTGCTAGGATCCTTCATGTGATGTAGTCATATGAGCAAGTTACTTGATACATGTGTCTTATTCTTCAGTTTTGGACTATTTTATAGAGTCTATAGTTTTAGCACATTCAGTTATTACCTTATATGTCCTTTTAGATTAAAAAATGATACATATGGCCTTAGATAGATATATACGTTGATGAAAAACTGAAAGAGAAAAAACAGATTAAAAACGTAACTCCAACATGATGCAACAGCGCTCTTGTGAAAGTGATTTAGGTCACTTGCTGGTTTTGGTTTGTCAGCGGACTCCAGGGTGAACACAAGAGAGAGCAGCCAGACCACCGACTGGTGATTTTTGTAACTTTGTCATCACTGCTGAGAGACCATGTGTGGTATGGGAAATAGCACAGTGTGAGGCATCCAATGCTATCCTCTCAATAAACAAATTAAACATTGGAATGATACTCCCAAAGAAAGTGAGGTGAGTTGATTAAAAAAAATGTTCTTGTGTTTTTCAGCCCAGTCAATCATTGATGCATCAGAGCAAAATAAATCAAAAGGATAACCAGTTTTTATGCTTTGCTTTTTATGTTTTCATGTGTCACCTGAGCTGTGGACGGAGGTGTCTTGGACCAGTATGTTCTTTGGGGAGATTAAACCTGCCTTATCTCATTCTGTAGTGAAAGGTCATTCACCTGAAAGTCATTTGTCTGACAGTCATCTTTGTTGCATCTTATGGATTATTTCCAGTATGGCATTTGCTCATAGAGCCAGTTCATAAGAAATGTATTTTTGTAGATGAAAATAAACCCACGGTGGTTTGAGTAGGCATCTAGCCAAGAATGCTCTTGCCTCCAAGGGAAACCAGAGTTCAGATGATAAAAGCCGGATGTGATTTCCTCAGTTCTTTAATTTTTTGAAAAATATTAGCACTCATGTGACAAATGTTGTGTCTCATCAAATGATGCATTGTGAAGCGCAAATTCCCACACAAGACTTTGTGGCTTGCAGTTGGACACCAGGGGATCCACTGAGCCTGGAATGTGGCAACATGGGAAGTTTGTTAATCATCACTGTCACATTCACTCTCAGTTACATGATAAAAGCACCCAAACAAAAGCAGTTCTGTCACTCTCTGAAAGCTTAAATACATATAAACTAACATAAAAGCCATCATTTATCAAAAAGAATAAATCTGTGTTTTCATATTCTGTTACTGGTTTTCTGAGAAATCCTAGGTCAAATTCAGAACCACATGAATGCTTTAATGCTTTCTTCTTCTGGGGGGAAACTGACATCACACTGAGCCTCTACAGAATGTGTCTGAGAGTGATGTCCATTTACAGTCAAAGTGCAAAATCTGCATACATGTGTCTCCATTAAAGTGAAATAATGAAATAATTACATGTTTTACATATCACATACACATGAAAAAAAATAGCAAGCAATACAACAGGCAGTTCTTTGAAGAACCAGATCAGAGTCATCAGTGTTTTGGTGAAATAGCTCCAACAATTTTTTTAGGTGATGGAGCCTCCTCTTGTGATTTTCTGCGAGCCACCAGCTTGAATTCATACACAAGTGAAGTGATTGCTATCCACTTTAGCCTTGGCACATACGTCGGTAAAACAGAGAGAACTGTTCACAACTAAAATCATCTGCAGTATCACCCTGGATTTACCCGATTAATCACTGTGTTTTTGTTGAGAAACGTCTACAAATGTCAGACAAATCTAACTAATATACATGAAATCTTACTTACAACAGATTATAAGAAATCGTTATTCTATGGCAATAATTACTGACACATTTACAATGAATAGATATCTCTACTGACTGGTTGAGCAGTTTAAAAAAAAAAAGGCATAACAATGTCATCAGTCTTTTTAGGGGTGTAATTATTGATATTTAATCAGTTTGATCACTTTTCTAAAAGCCGGCAGTTCTGCGTCTCTAAGGAAGAAAAGAAGCAGAGCGCTGGTTGCTATTTTGATGGACATTTTGCACCTTCAAAAGCCATGAGCGGGTTTCAAACAATTTAAACCTCCAATTTACTGTGATGCTGTCATTATCTTCACTTAGTAGGCTACCTTTTCCACCACCTCCACTCTTAATGCTTTTAAGATTTGGAAGTGCTTTTCTGTGAGCACATCCATGAAAGGATTACATTATAGGTTAAACCTTCCAACTTTTCAGAGAAAATCCAAAAAGATGAAAGAGGATCAGGTGCATTAATCATTTTAATTACTTGCATACGAGTGTGTAAATTAAGAATCTATGATAATTAAAAAGGAGCATTAAGTAATCCATGACCTTAATCAGTCATTGTAACTGTGTCATTCTACACAAGGCCCTGACAAATCCCTCTTCTGCTCCAGTACTGCCTTGCATTTTCTCAGTTAAAATGATGTGTACAAAATAATGTTGTTGGTTTTTTTAAGCTAACAAGGTCTATCATTCATAATTTGAATATATATATATTATGGAATACAATTCCATAATATATGGAAACAGGAACTTTGGTCGGATTCTTCTAGTCTGTAAAGTGAAAGGGAGAAATTAAAGATGTTTAGTTTAAGCTCCATCACCCCAATGCTTTCACAGATTTAACGTACTGCTGCAGGAAAGATTCATATTTTTTCCCACAACATGGATTGATACCATGGCGATACATTGCAGAAAATGTGACTTCCTCATACCCTAACCTCGGAGTCTATGCTTCCTTTATTGCTATGCTTGTGCCATGTGACACAACTGATTACAGTCACCAGACCCACTGAGGTCTCTTGGAAACCCAAAGATCAGCCAGGCAGAGAGTGAAATGTGGTGACTTCAACTTTAATCCTGCCAGAGCAGGAAGAGCATCGAAAAGGTCAGATTTTATTAACTTTGCCGTCTGTCAGCTTGAATTTTCTGGGATATTCTGCAGCCAAATACTGCTCCAATCACATACAGCAGGAGGTTTCAGGACCTTTTTTTCATCTTCTACTTTTACAAAGCACCCAAGGTGGTATTTATGTGTAATATGTGTATGTTGTCAATGCAAAAGTAGACCTTGAAATTCATGAAGATTGAGAAGAAGTTTGGGAGGCCAACTTGATAACAAGGCCAACACGAATTGGAATCTTTCCATCTTTTCATTTCCATTTCCTTTCCATTTGCGTCTTTTGAGCTCTTGTCTCTGCTACCAGCAACACTCACAGCTCAGCTTTGTGAAGAAACCATCATCCTTCACATTAATTCCCTTCTCCTGGACTTTAGGCAGGCTAGAAGCAAGCTGTTGTAGATACAGTCTAAACTCAGAGGTACACTATCTGCCAAACAACCAAGCCCACTTCTATTCATTTTCTATGAGAAGAGAGTTATTCCCTATATAATGCATGCAGGGATCACTTGTGGCGCAAAGCTAGTGCATCACAGAGAGAGATAAGGCAAATGTATGGATCCCATTGAAATTATGGGAAGAAGCCCTGTGATTATGTGTAGTTTATTATTTAAAGGGGCTGTGCTCGATATTCAGAACATTATTGTAGCAGTAAACACTTATTTGCTACGTAGAGATATGGTGGAGTAATGGCATCCTGTGTGAACTTCCTCTGTGTGTGTTCTAATCAGAGCTTCTATGTTTATGCAAAACGTGCATGTTAGTGCATGTGAGTGCATGTGAGTGCCTCGGTAGCTGACGTTGAGGGTCATGAAAAAGCATTGGTAGTTGATGAGTTGGGGAACGGTCGTTGAGAGCCGTGTACAGGCAATTCTAAATAACTTTTTTCTGAATATCAAGTACAGCGCCTTTGATTTGTACTTAATCTAACCTCTCTATAAAGTATATTCATAACCAAATGGAATGTGATGTAAAGAAAACGCTATGGACATAAGAAGGATTAAACCTATATTACAAGTCTTCCCAATTCAGAATTTTAGCCACACTAGCAGCAAGATGCTAGGGATGGCAATGTTGACCTGCAGTCATTGGTTGGGCTACCAAATAGGTCCAAACTGAATAATCTCAACAACTATTCATGTCATGAAATTTCAGACAATCACGGTTCCCAGATGTTGAATCCTAATTACTTGATGTTCAACTACTGCCACCATTTGTGGTTTTGAGTTATATGTATCATAAATAATTGCACAGAATACCATTACATTTGATATCCTGTAAACATTCATCTTCCCCACAGGAAGCACCATAATCAGGCTGAACATTTTAATTTGCCCAAAACTTTGGTTTATGGCTAACTATAACATACCCATCAGCCTCAGCTGTACTTCTTGTCCAGTGCTAGTTAGCTTATTGTAGCATGCTAACATGCTAAACTAAGTTGGTGAACAAGGTATTTATTATAACTACTGTTAGAAAAAACTATCACGTGTTCTTTGATTTGATGAGGAAGAAGAGAGGCTAAGGGGTCAAATTGAGAATTAAGAAAAGGTTTAATGAAAACAGCATGATGAAGACAATAAGACAAAGACAATACGACACAAAACATAATAACACTGCAGTTGAGAGCGGACTTGATTCATGTTTCTCCCTGATGGAGTCACATGAGACCAATCCTGAATATTTCTAAATCACACACATTTATCCCCTGGACCTGGGGTGGTTCCTTTTCACCTGGTGTATTCAAACCCATTCTCATTGGTCCACCGTTGGCACGGTAACACGTTGAGCAAATCTTTGCTGTCCAATAAGGACGGATGGCTCTAAACTCTGCCGCTTTGGGGTTGTTTGTGGTCACAGATCAAAAGGTTCCATCACGTAAATGAGTAATTCTAACAAAAATACAGTTACTCAACATTCTGTTGTCTAACCCTAGTCTAAGACTTCAGGGGGTAGGAAACAGAAGGTTATTTCCTGGTGTGAAGTAAAAGGCTTCTTTCTACGTATATGTTAAATGCCAGACTTGACCTGATCAATTCTTTAGAGTCAGAGGAACAAAGGGGGAAGGTAAGAGACAATAGGGCTGGTCTTGACCTCTTCACAGAGACAATGCATATTTTCCTAACCTAGCTGTATAACACAAACAGAAATACCTTGTTTTCAAAAAGTTGTTTTTAACTTTTTATAACTCAACACTGCTAAACATGAGCATGTTTGCATAGTCATTGTGAACATACAGATTGTTGTGGGATTGCAAGAGAGAAAGGACCAAAACGCAGGTTGGCAGGCAAAAACAGGGTAATTTATTGTGATCAAACGGAAAACAGTCCACGGGGAAAACAACGGTTCAAAATCCAAGAAAAAAACTCCAAAAACCAAGGCTGCTGGGATCCAGGGGAAAAAAGGAAAAGACACGGCAAAACGACTTACAGGATATTCAGGAACAGGTAGGAAGACAAGGTACAGGCGGGCAGACGAACTAGAACGATCTGACAAGAGGCAAAGGAAACACTGGGGTTAAATGCAAGAGGTAATGAGGTAACAGGGAACAGGTGAGACATCAGGTGAATCACATTAGGGCGGGGCTAGACAATCAGACACAAAGCAAAGCTGGACAAGACAAGGCAAGACAGGAAATCAGACTACCAACATAAAACAGGAAATAGGGCAAACAGACACTCAAAACCGGGGAGAAACCAGGACAAAAACACAAGAAGGCCGGAAAAAGGAAAAATAATCCCAACAAAAACCCCAAACCACAACACAGATGTTAGCATTCAGCTCAAGCATCACTGTGATTGGTACAAAGCTGCTAGAGTGGCTGTAGACTCAGTTGTGTTCTTTTCATTTCTGAGAAGCTCAGCCAAGATTTCCCCACTTGAGTGTTGCCAAGCAGGCTGGGCTTTCAACAGATGTGCTTTCCCAGATACATTCAACAGGCCTGTCCCAGAATATTCCTCACCTGTCCCCCCAAAATGCCCCAGAGCTTAAAAGCAGACAAACATTTACTTACATTGTTGTAATGGAAAGAGAAAAAAACCTGCATGCTGTTGGTTGAAGCTGACACGATGACCCTTCAAGTTTGAAGTAAAGCATCTCATTGCATTATTTGTTACTGTGCTTTGTTCCTTGACAGACCTGTTGGCTAAATTTAATAAAAGATATTATGAGAACAGAGAAGACACCAGTGCTCTCATCACACCGACCGTGACATTTCTGTCTTGTTTACTGGCACCTCATTAACCTCCTGTTCCAACTCACCCCATTGTCTCACAAGGCAGCCGTATTATAGAATAAGACAAGACACAGAGTGGTGTATAGTGTCCCTGTTTGTTTCCTATCAAACAGCTTTTTTCTTGCCTGCTGCTGGATTTCTGGCAATGTACCCAATTAGCCGTGTGTCTACCAACATCCTGCTGGTGCATCACTAGCCTTGCTGCGGGCAAATTTGTTTCGGTGCCAATGAGTCCAAACTTGTTAGCCTCCTGCAGGGTATTCTTTGGAAAAATTAAACCACTTTTTCTGGCTGTCCTCCGTGTGTATTCTAAGAAGAAAGAGAAGCTCTACATGTCTCATCAAACATGTTCACACTGTGATAAAACATACCCGGTGTCATCACCATCATCTGCGCACAGCGGGTGCCATCATCATCCATCGAGCTGAGTCAGCGCCATAGTAAAAGATCCTTGAAAAACATATGGATAAGGTTTCAGAAACACATGTAGTACTTTGCGTTTACTTTTATTTCCGCTTAAAATGTTTATAATCCCCCAGACACTGAGGAAAATCTCTTAAAACTGAAAATCTACTTGGTAATAAACCTTCGGATTCATTCAAATATAAAGATAGAGAGAAAGAAAAAAGGTAAAAGACAGCAAAAATCATGAATAGCCTGTTTACATCATAATCATTTACACCTGTAGCTAGATTAATTAATTCATGGGTGGCTGCAGGGATTGCATTAAATTAAGTGTAATTTTAACTGAATAATATTTTTAATAATGATTTGCCTTGGAAAGGATCTCTTCAAGGCAATAAGACAGTCTTGGTTGAATTGATTAACTGGAATAGAGATCTACCCTAAAGCCTGTAGTTTGTAAAGGACATTTTATGGAAAGAAAAAGTGTGTATAGCATTATCTAGCAGGCCAGTCTGAGTTGTTGTTGTTGAGTTGTTAAGTTCAGTCTATCTTCAATTTCACCTGTAGTTTATAATTATCTGTCGGGATCGGGATCCCTGGGAAACCTAAAAGCTATAGCTTTGGATCTCTAATTATTATTATTAAATATGAGCAGAAGAACACTGCTTGTGGTTCATCATGACTAACATACTGTACAGGTTACTGATGCATTATGCTTATAATGGTACATTTTAATGTTAATCAGGGCATTCACTCCAAGATGGCGGCCGAGTTGTAAGTGGCTGTTCCACAAAAAGAACGTAAGGGCCGGCTCTTAGTATAATAACCTCTGTGATGCAGATATAAATCGGCTAAAAAGTAGATGATTTAATTGTGAATTTTTTCTTCTTCTCCGGATTAGAAGAGCAAACCTGTGCAGCTTGATAGCAGATGAGTGAAAAACAACTCATTCACGTATTTATAAAAGCCACTGTGTCAGAATTAAAAATACATTCAGTAGCTGGCAGGTACAGAAAGCTACTGAGACAGATGGGTTTAAACAGAAGTACTGGATCGTCTTCTCTAGTTAACATGATTTATCAGCCTTGCTGCTGCATCTCCAGATGTTCAATGGACAGTTGGCATTTGAAAATACATACATAGGATCATGTTCACCACTGGTGGCCACTGGCAGGGCTTCTTAGTTGGGATGCATTAGGTAAGCCTCCACCTGCTCTGTCAGATAGCTAAGTGAATATGCAAATCATGGCTTCTCTGTCCACTGACAGATGGTGCCACTCGAATCTGACTCGAACAACAAAAAAAGATGCTGTCCAAAGCTGGACATGATCCAATAAAGTGTTTATGTCCTCTTATACAGCTTTGAATCACACTGCCTACAAACTGAAAAAATAATATCTGAACATGTCATGTTTCAGTAAAGAGGGAGGAAGAGAAGTGGTGAAAAAAGAAGAAAACTGTGTTGTTTTTGGCAGTCTTCCAGATAGAGGCTAGGGTCAAGTCAGCTGGGAAATGGACAGATTATCTGGGAATTCCATGTGGCTGTGTACTTCCCGCACTTGAAAGACCCTTCCAGAAAGCGAGCTCTGAAATCGGATGAAAATCATCACAGTCGGAGCAGGGCAGGAAGCGGTGTCAGTCCCCATTGAGTCAAGATAATGACTATTACAACACAGTTCTGATTTTTAGATTACTAACAATCATGCAACATTAATCAACTAAGAGTGAGTTAGGTTAAGGTTCTTCAAGTATCATAATCAACACAGTCCATAGTGAACATTTTGATTTGATGAAGTTTTATAGTTCTTAAACTGACTGATTAGGATAGATTTGCCGTATTTAGGCGGGGTCAAGTAGATGTGAATGAGAATACTTGTTAATAATGGTCAGATTTGCCCTTGGAAAGCTCCCAGCTAATGTTTCCTGTAAAAACTTCAGGAAACATACTCATACACATTGGTTTATTTGCTAGCCTGACAAGCCGGGATCACCATCAAGATGTTGGGTCTGGGAACCCACTAGGTTCAGGGCTCAATCCGAGGGGTGAGATAAACCGTTATCTTTCAGATTCCCTCTGCACGCAATAGGATAGCACTATAACCAACCAGAGCAATGCTAGTTGATAGATTAAACTTTTTCCGTGTATCCGGTCGTAAAAACTCCAAACACATCTTCCTTTTTCAAGAATTCTTTCTGTTATCCATTGTTAAAATAAAAATCCATGCTTACTGTAATACTAAAATAATGATTATAGCTGCTTTCACATTGTAACATCTTCTCTCAACTACCAAATCTATGGGCTCCAGAGTTATGATACATTTAGCTTATTTAAAATGTATTCAGCTGAGAATGAAATGGAACAAATATGTTCAATTCAGAATGCAATGCAAAAACATTAAACAACCATTGCAGCCTGTTATTTTAGTCTGCCTCCAAACTATAGCATGTCATGCTGATGTACAGTTGTGGTCAAAAGTGTACATACACTTGTAGAAAATCACAATGTTATGGCTGTCTTGAGTCTTCAATAAGTTCTACAACTCTTATTTTTCTGTGATAGAGTGATCGGAACACATACATGTTTGTCACAAAAAACAGTCATAAAGTTTGGTTCTTTCATAAATTTATTATGGGTCTGCTGAAAATGTCACCAAATCTGCTGGGTCAAAAATATACATACAGCAACAAAATATGTCAATTTTGGTGATGTAGCGAGTTGTGTCAATCAAATTAGCTTCATGTCATGGCCTCTTCACTTCTTCTAAGTGATTCTGATTGACTACAGCTGTTGACTTCTCATGAGCCCATTTAAATAGGGCTCATTTGACCCAGTGATTAGACTCAGCTACAAAAGCTACAATGGGAAAGTCAAAGGAACTCAGTGTGGATCTGAAAAAGCGAATTATTGACTTGAACAAGTCAGGAAGTCACTTGGAGCCATTTCAAAGCAGCTACAGGTCCCAAGAGCAACTGTGCAGACACTTATACGCAAGTATAAAGTGCATGGAACAGTTGTGTCACTGCCACGATCAGGAAGAAAACGCAAGCTATCACATGCTGCCGAGAGGAGATTGGTCAGGATGGTCAAGAGTCAACCAAGAATCACCAAGAAGCAGGTCTGCAAGGATTTGGAAGCTGATGGAACACAGGTGTCAGTCTCCACAGTCAAGCGTGTTTTACATCGCCATGGACTGAGAGGCTGCCGTGCAAGAAAGAAGCCCTTGCTCCAGAAAAGGCACCTTAAAACTCGGCTGAAGTTTGCTGCTGATCACATGGACAAAGATAAAACCTTCTGGAGGAAAGTTCTCTGGTCAGACAAAACAAAAATTGAGCTGTTTGGCCACAGCACCCAGCAATATGTTTGGAGGAGAAAAGGTGAGGCCTTTAATCCCAGGAACACCATGCCTACTGTCAAGCATGGTGGTGGTAGTATTATGCTCTGGGGATGTTTTGCTGCCAGTGGAACTGGTTCTTTGCAGAAAGTAAATGGGATAATGAAGAAGGAGGATTACCTCCAAATTCTGCAGGAAAACTTAAAACCATCAGCCCGAAGGTTGGGTCTTGGGCGCAGTTGGGTGTTCCAACAAGACAATGACCCAAAACACACATCAAAAGTGGTAAAGGAATGGCTAAACCAGGCTAGAATTAAGGTTTTAGAATGGCCTTCCCAAAGTCCTGACTTAAACCCCATTGAGAACATGTGGACAGTGCTAAAGAAACAGGTTCATGCAAGAAAACCATCAAATTTAGCTGAACTGCACCAATTCTGTCAAGAAGAGTGGTCAAACATTCGACCTGAAGCTTGCCAGGACCTTGTGGATGGCTACCAAAAGCGCCTAGTTGCCGTGAAAATGGCCAAGGGACATGTAACCAAATACTAATGTTGCTGTATGTATATTTTTGACCCAGCAGATTTGGTGACATTTTCAGCAGACCCATAATAAATTTATGAAAGAACCAAACTTTATGACTGTTTTTTGTGACAAACATGTATGTGTTCCGATCACTCTATCACAGAAAAATAAGAGTTGTAGAACTTATTGAAGACTCAAGACAGCCATAACATTGTGATTTTCTACAAGTGTATGTACACTTTTGACCACAACTGTAGTTTTCATCACCCCAACTTCCGCAAATGATCCCATTTGTCAAAGACAGAAAAGCTTATAAATGTACCAAATTATATTTTATTATACACGTTTCTTTATTAAAAAATGGACATTTCTGGGCCAAAGAGATGAATGGTGAGGAGCAAGACGGTGCCAGTAAATTAAATGTCAGCTTCACGTTGTTCAAATGACCCAATTTTGGACAACAGTTTGTGACCTTAATGGAAACGTGAACCGCGTCATCACGCTGTGGGCTTTTAAGACGTCTTTGTGCTATGTTCCATGAGCCTAACAATGTTTTCATGTTTTTTATGTATGTCTGACTTTGTGTTTGTGTATCGTGTGTGTGTGTGTGTGTGTGTGTGTGTGTGTGTGTGTGTGTAGTTGCAGTGTATAGTTGCAGTAGCTTTGTATATTTCTTGCTCATGCCTTTGTAGACTAACCCAGATTTCAACCCAGACACCCAGAAGGCAGGGCATTCAGGAGTCCCTCTGATGAAGTAATTTTAAAATTCACAAATGTGCATTAGCTGATATAATCTTTCCTATCCATAAACACAAATTGTCACTGATTGAGCCAAGCAAGCTTACAGTATGTCTAGGAAAACATACTCATTACATAAGTCAGCCAAGCTTATTCTAAAAGACAAACAAACAAAACAGGTTGCCAGTTGCTTTCAAATGTCTCAGCACAGAGATCAGCGAGCGGCGCTCTACATGAATCCAATGATGAATGTTTCAGCACCACCGGCAATACTCAGTGACGCCAGGTTCAAACAGGATGCAGAAGCCCTAGGATATGACATATCACACGTGACATACAGTATGACATAAATCTGACGGGGGGGGTTGCACCCTCTAACCCCCCCAGTCTCTCCGCTTATGTTTTAACCGGCTCATTAATGACAACACACATGATAAAATGCAAACAAGATTGATCAAGCTGTCAGTGGTTGTCAATAGAATTGCATTAATAACTGTGTCATTGTAGGATAAGCATACGGTACATAGGGAGGAGTTGTGTCACATACAGCAAAAGCTTTGCCAGACCCTCCTCCAAAGCGCTACAAAGCAGGGTCTGGCTTGTCCACTCAGCATTCCGGGATGAGAGAAAAACATGCTCTGGTTTATTGACATTTCTTTAAACTAATCACAATTGTCTTGGGAAGCAAAATAGCCTCGGGACAGAACTTGTTTTGGTGGAACGTGTACGTGTATGTTTTAGTCGTGCAAGGAAAAACTTAGATTGGACAGATGGTCTTGCTAGCTGTCTCAATTTACCCTGCAGGGATCTGAGGAGCAGTTAGCCATAGTCCTCATAAATTGACCGGAGTTTAAAATTCCAACACAAAGAAAGGGGAAGGAAACGGACATTGACAACATGCATCCAGTGGAATTTCCTGCGGCAGCGGAGCAATCCTGGAAAAGAAACGTTGTGGATCCATAAAAGCGTGTCTAAATTCTTCAGGGTAAGTAGATGTGTCAGCAGCAAACATTTGCAGTATAGGAGATACAACAGGAAAATTATTTTTTGGTTCAGCAGTGTTCTAAATGAAACGTATATGTTCCCATATTGCATTGTGAAAAGTACGTTTTATTGATGAGGGGCTAAGTGTTTAGTCTCACAATATGATTAAATATCTGTAATGATCAAATGCTGCATCCATTAATGGAAAGAACATAACTGTGATGTGAATGACAATAACATGTTTTGGTTACTGTATGAAACTCGTGATGAGCAACTTCCAATAAAAACATGCTCACAATAGTATCATCAAAGAGAAAGGCTCAACTGGCTGAAGAGTGGAACATGTGTGAGCCACCATGTGCAAAAAAACAGTGACCCAAGAGTGAAAATAGACTATCTGCTTTTCAGGCTCTGAACTTCACCCTACTCCTGTTGTGCTGAGCCTCTTGGTGCATCTGACAAAGCCAAAAGTGGCAAGATTTTTAAATGTAAATGCAATCATGTTTAATGTTGATACAGAACAGAAAGGTGAACTGGTGATATGGTATAGTCACAATCATAAGTTTGCCCTATATAGGAATGTAGGCTTTACTGGAATGTGAAGTTAGAATGTAGACTAAATGATTTATATTTACAGTAATACAACATAGTCAATAAAAAAAAGTCAATATTACTCCACAAAACTTCAAATACTGACTTCTGCATAAATTGTTAACATTTTGAGAATGTTTGACAGGTTTTTTTTAAAACAATAATTTTATTTTGGAATGCAACAAGGATTAAAATTAAGAGATGAACATATGCAATGTTAATGCTATGGTAAACTCACTGTGTGATGTATTACAGTACTTAATTTACATACTTTCGATGTGTACAATTTTGCTGGTTATATGTTTTTTTGTTGGTGTTTTGAGTTTTGTAAATTGAAACTTAGTTGTGAAATTAAGGCTAAACAATTGTAAAATACTCCAATTCTAACTTTTCTAAGTGTTGTTAAAGTGTTGTGTTCTTGTACTCGATATATAGTCCTATATAAAAGCAGTGTTAGGTTGTATTTTCTCCATATAATGTCTTAAATCAACACATCTTATAGTGTGAAGACAGCTCTCCTCAAATTTCCTGCTGGATGCCCAATTTTCCATTTTCCTTTTCTTCCTTTTCATTTTCCTGTGAACTCACTAAGACTATTAACTCATTACTATTAGCTAGCTCTTTGTAGATTCTAAATATAGGTTTTCTTCTTCAAAATATTTTGAAGATAATGAAGTAAATAAAGATGCAAATATGGGACTTTTGGGCCCACAGAATAGGAATATATAGATATACTGTATATATATGGCAATCAAATTATTATTATTATTATTATTATAATGTGTAAGCTGTTTGGAAAATACTACTATGTTTTTGTAGTTTGTATTACTGTAATAATAGAGTAATTTCCTACTGTGTATTTTATTATTTTCAATTTTTCTATTGAGTTTTTTTTCCTTCTGTTTTGTCCTGTGATGCAAATGTAAACTCAAGTAAAGACCCTTTTAAAACTATTACTTTTTTAAACTTTAAAATATATAAATTGTATATTTTAAATGCAGTAATAGATTTCACTACATTGTACTGTGTGTATGTGACAATTAAGTTTGTTTTTGTTTAAGAAATGCTGCTGCTGTGCAGTGCTGGAAAGTAGTGCTGTCCTTAAAGGCCCTACACACCCATGGCACAACCACACAGGTGTTGTCCCTTCCCTTGCCAAATAAGACTTGATTGTCATCCCTCTGATCTTATTATTAGTGTTGTTGGACCTGTTTGGGTGGGAGGGTCCACCTATGTCATTCATAGTGGTTTGTTTAGTTTGGTGATCTCATAAAATTTTAGAACAATCCTAACTTCTATTCAATAGTTAAGTATTTCCATTTTCTGCTACTTTCTACTTCCATTTTACTATATTATATGGGTAAATATGGTGCTTTCTACTCTGTTAATTTTATTTTTTAGTTTGTGGATTCATTTACACACAAAATATACACTTCACCAGCCACTTCATTAGTTACACCTTTCTTTCTATAGTATTCGGTTTGACCCCTCAGAACTGCCTTAGTTATTCTTGGCATAAATTCAACCCTCTCCGGGAACCATCCCCTTATCGTGGTGGAGAGGTTTGTGTGTCCCTATGAGCCTGAGGGCTGTGTTGTCTGGAGCTGTGTGCTCCTGGTAGGGTCTCCCATGGCAAAGTGGTCTTTCGGTCGGCACCAAGGTGCTTCTGGAAAACGTTTTCCACCTCAGGAGGGGGAAGCGGGAATCATCCAAGCTGTGTACATTAAGGATAGGATGTTGTTGACCTCAAATGAGGAGAAAATAGAGCGGTGGAAGGAGCACTTTGAGGAACTCCTAAATCCAGACACGTTCTCTGTGGTAGAGACAGAGCTGGAGGATAATGGGGGATTGTCGTCAATTTCCCTGGTGGAGGTCACTGAGGTAGTCAAAGCCCCAGGGATTTATGAGATCCAACCAGAAATGCTAAAAGCTCTGGGTTTGGAGGGGCTGTCTGGTTGAAACGCCTCTTTAACATTGTGTGGAAGTCTGGGACAGTGCCTAAGGAGTGGCAGACCGGGGTGGTGGTTCCCCTCTTCAAAAAGGGGTACCAGAGGGTGTGTGCCAATTACAGGGGTATCACACTTCTCAGCCTCCCTGGTAAAGTTTACTCCAAGGTGCTGAAAAAGAGGGTTTGGCCAATAGTCAAACCTCCGGTTGAAAAGGAACAATGCGGATTTCGTCCTGGTCGTGGAACAACGGATTAGATCTTCACTCCCGCAAGGATCCTGGAGGGAGCCTGGTAGTATGCCCAACCAGTCTACATGTGTTTTGTGGATCTGGAGAGATACTTTGGGAGGTGCTGCGGGAGTACGGGGTGAGGGGGTCCCTTCTCAGGGCCATCCAATCTCTGTATGACCAAAGCGAGAGCTGTGTCCGGGTTCTCGGCAGTAAGTCGGACTCGTTCCAGGTGAGGGTTGGCCTTCACCAGGGCTGCGCTTTGTCACCAATCCTGTCTGTAATATTTATGGACAGGATATCAAGGCGTAGTCGGGGTGGGGAGGGGTTGCAGTTCGGTGGGCTCAGCTGCTTTTTGCAGATGATGTGGTCCTGATGGCATCATCTGCCTGTGACCTTCAGCACTCACTGGATTGGTTCGCTGCCGAGTGTGAAGCGGCTGGGATGAGGATCAGCACCTCTAAATCTGAGGCCATGGTTCTCAGCAGGAAACCAATGGAGTGCCTTCTTCGGGTAGGGAATGAGTCCTTACCCCAAGTGAAGGAGTTTAAATACCTTGGGGTCTTGTTCGCGAGCGAGGGGACCATGGAGCAGGAGATTGGTCGGAGAATTGGAGCAGCGGGTGCGGTATTACATTCAGTTTATTGCACCGTTGTGACAAAAAAGGAGCAGAGCCAGAAGGCAAAGCTCTCAATCTACCGGTCAGTTTTCGTTCCTACCCTCACCTATGGTCATAAAGGCTGGGTCATGACCAAAAGAACAAGATCCAGGGTAGAAGCGGCCGAAATGGGTTTCCTCAGGAGGGTGGCTGGCGTCTCCCTTAGAGATAGGGTGAGAAGCTCAATCATCCAAGAGGAGCTCGGAGTAGAGCCGCTGCTCCTTCGCGTCAAAAGGAGCCAGTTGAGGTGGTTCGGGCATCTGGTAAGGATGCCTCCTGGGCGCCTCTCTAGGGAGATGTTCCAGGCACGTCCAGGTGGGAGGAGACCCCGGGGAAGACCCAGGAATAGGTGGAGAGATTATATCTCCAACCTGGCCTGGGAACGCCTTGGGATCCCCCAGTTGGAGCTGGTTGATGGGGAAGGGAAGTTTGGGGTTCCCTGCTGGAACTGCTGCCCCCGCGACCCGATTCCGGATAAGCGGATGAAGATGGATGGATGGATAAATTCAACAAGATGCTGGAATCATCCTCAAAGAGGGCTAAAATTGTCTTTTGGTCCATATCGACATGACGGCTGCCGATTTGTTGGCTGCACATGCATAATGCAAATTCTATCCACCACATCCCAAAGGTTGTTTATTGGATTGAGATCTGTTGACTGTGGAGGCCGTTTGAGTACAGTGAACTTATTGTCATGTTCAAGAAACTAGTTTAAGATGATTTACGCTTTGTGAAGATGGCTACACTGTGGTAATAAAGGGATAGACATGGTCAACAACAATGCTCAGGCTGTGGCATTTAAACAATGCTCAATCTGTACGAAGAGGCCCAAAGTGTGCCATGAAAGTATCCCTCACACCATTACACCACCACCATGCTCCATGCTTTCATTTTGTTTATGTCAAACTCCCTACCATCTGAATGTTGCAGCAAAAATCCAGACTTTTTCCAATCTTCTATTGTTTTCTGTCCTTAGATGACAGGAGTGGCACCCAGTGGTCTTCTGTTGCTGTAGCCCATCTGCTTAGAGTTACTGTTGCCTGTCTGTCCATTATCCTTTGACATCTGCCATCAACAAGGCATTTTAGCCCAGAAAACTACAGCTCACTGGATATTTTCTCTTTTTCTGAGTATTCTCTGTAAACCCTATGGTTAATGTATGATGGTTGCGTGTGAAAATCCCAGTAAATCAGCAGTTTATGAAATACTCAAACCAGCCCTTCTGGCACCAACAACCAGGCCACATTGAAAGTAATTTAAATCATGTTTCTTCCCCATTCTGATACTTGGTTTGAACTTTAGTTGACCATCTTGACCATGTCTACATGCCTAAATGCATTGAGTTGCTTCCACATGATTGGCTGATTAGATATTTGCATTAACAAGCAGTTGAACAAGTGTACCTTATTAAGTGCCAATTAGTATATGATCAGTTTAAGAGGTGAGGTAATGATACAGACTAAACTACCAAACAAAAGTATATTTTACATTTTTTTTCTTTTTTTCTTCTGATTATGTTAATGTACTTTTACTCAACATAGCGTCACTGTTGAATGAAAACCATCTCCAGTATATTTAAATTTGGAGCTTTTGCATTTTTCATAAAAAATTAAGTAGGATATTATTTTATAGCTCGAGAAAATTATCCAGAAACAGCTGAAAACTTTTCCAAGCTCACAAAATGTTTTGACTCTACATGGTTTTCATAAGACCGTGACAACAGTATGAAACACTAACAGAATGGTTTTACAATGTGTTGACCTGATTACAGTCCAGAATTGCCAAATCATCTGGGTCTTTTTGGAATTCACCGACAATCAACCTGTGTCATTATTTTGATTTGAGGGCTTGTTGACCCGACTCGAGAGACTTCACTTATTTTCCATTAAAGGTAAGGACGGTCAAAAAGTCCTTACTTTAGGGAATTTTTCTGTCCCTTTGAGAACGTCTGGTTCTCCTCACTATTGAAATCTAACAACACACAACAAACACTCCCCAAAACCACTCATAATCACACACTTCAACTAAGCACAAATACATTTAATAGTTAAATCACTGTAACTATCACACATGTTTTTCAGTAAGTGAGGAAGTAGGCTGGAGGAAAATCAGTGTCGGAGAGTCTCCTCATCCTCCCACACGTCTGTTGTTTCATTGGCTGAGAGGCGTGATGTCACAGAGTGGACTGCCCTATAAAATGTCACTCTCCCACACAGACAGCAGACCAGCTGAGAACTCACTCACTTACAGCAAAGAAGACAGCTCTGTACCATACATACTTTCAAAGCAAAACCTTTGGAAATATCCACAAGTGAGCTGGAAAACACCATCATCATGTGCAGAGGACTTGAATCACTGCCCTTCACCTGCCTGGAGAGGTGAGATACATTTTTTTTTTTTTGGAAATGAATGAATTATTCTTCTACTTCTAGGATATGACATGAATTTAAATTCTCATACTTAGTCTCTTCGTAACTTTTTCTCTTTCTTTATCTTTGAAGGGCAAAGGAGCTGAAAGCTTTGCTTGGAAGTTTAATACAAAAGTCAGATTACAGCATCACTGGCCAGTCAAAGAGAGACAACAAACTGAGGTAAGACATACGGCACATTCACATTTTCTCTCTAAGCGTGTCAGTGAAATTAAAGTTGACCTCTGTAATTCTTCAGAACTTTTTCTTATGATTTTTTTTTTCTGTTCCTGCAGGTTAAATGTCGACGAGCCTTTGAAATGGAAGGAGTCGTTTGAGAAACTGTTGTCCAGTCAAAGTAAGTGTGATCCTTCATACCACAAATGTTTCAAACCTCCCAGATGTTTTGAGAAAAACGGATGTTAACCCATCACTCTCTCCCCTGTCTCCTGTTTTCAGATGGACTGTGCCTGTTCAGAGCGTTCCTGGTCTCAGAGTTCAGTGAAGAAAACATTGCCTTCTACTTGGCTTGTGAGGACTACCGGGCAACAAAATCTTCAAAACTGGCCGCCAAAGCCAAGAAAATTTATGACCACTTCATCGGCTCTGATGCGCCACAAGAGGTAAATGTCAAATATAATAAATAGATAATTTAGGATACTCTGTCACACTGCTGGCTTTACTTCTATTGCTGTGAAGTGCTGATACTTCATCTTTACCATCCTTTGCTCCCCTACAGGTTAATCTTGACCATGCAACAAAGGCCATCACAATGGAGAACATGGAGCGTCCCAGCCAATCCTGTTTCAATCTGGCCCAAGACAAAATCTACACCCTGATGGAAAAAGACTGCTACCCTCGCTTCCTCAAGTCCTGTACATACCTGGAGCTCAGCAGAAAGGCTAAGACTGGCTAACCAACATTATTTTGAAAAGAACTATCCAACAGACATAAAGAGACACAAGCTTACTGACGCACAGCAGAAACTGGAAAGGTTCACGCAGAACAAATACCTCAGTCCAAGGAGTTTCACGCCAGGGTATAGAGTTATTTTGGGGGACGCATACAGATTGGCGACTGAGCTGAACACATGAAGCTGTGAGAAGAGACAAAGGCTTAGCTGCAGGCGATGTCTGCCTCTGAAAGAAACACCTGTACGTACAGTACAGGGCTGCAGGAACGGCAGCCACAGTGGCACAAATTATAAAATGCAGATAGACAAATGTGTTAGCATAGTATTTATTTATTTCTTATTTATTTAAAGTATTTTTATTATGTGGTAAAAACTGATCTATTCCATGCCTTTTTTTTTTTAATCTGAAGTACTGTATGTGAAAATAAATGCATTGAATAAAATATGACCATTTCCGGAGACAAGAGTACTGTTTTGTAGCATGGAAAGTTCACTTCACATACACAGAAGGTGGATGTTGTTACTAAGGTCAGGAAAAATGTTGGAGGAAGGAAGAAGAAGACGTGCTCATGTGCGCTATTTAGCTGCTAACTAATCTGTGGCCTCAGTGGTTCCACTTCACACGTGGGTGACTGGATGACTCCTTTTCTCTGGAAACAGTGAATGGAAGATATGAAGTGAGTGTGTTTCAGTTCTTGTGCTTTTATCAATATAAGGATCTGGTATGACTCTTGGAGAAAGGCAACGGGTAGGTCATTTTAACTGGTGTTCAATTTTTCACAGGATTTATAGGAGGTACTGAATTTAGATAGACAGCTTCTTTAATAGATTAATTTATTAATCAGCAGAGGGGAAACTAGTTTGGTCATCCATGCACAGTAACAAACATGAGATACATGTCAGAAAGGTCATAATAGAACACATCAAAAAAAGATAACTACAAAACTAACATACAAATTAAACTACAAGAATAGTTTGGAATTTAGGGAAATACACATTTACTTTCTTGCCGAGAGTAAGATGAGAAGATTGATATCACTTTCAAACATGAAATTGGTAAATATCTTCTCATCTAACTCTCTGCAAGTAAGCAAATAAGAGTATTTCCCAAAATGTGCAAAGCAAGAAATACAGTTTCTGTGTGTGTGTGTGTGTGTGTGTGTGTGTGTGTGTGTGTGTGTGTGTGTGTGTGTGTGTGTGTGTGTGTGTGTGTGTGTGTGTGTGTGTGTGTGATGGCCAGTTGCCATGCAGAGAGCAGCCACCTACTGTCACTGGCAGGTTTGTTTACTACTTTAGCCGCCGCTCACAGCCTGCAGTCACAGCAGCCTCCCCTCCTTTTGTAAAGCAACACCTTCCCTCCATTTTCCCGCCGTCCATCATTGCCACCTTCTCGCCACTCTCCTCCTCCTACCGCTATAGCTGACTCCTGTTCAAACACTCAGCCCCTCAAGAGGAGAGAGCAAAGTCATTAACACCGTTCTCGCACAAATGACAGCGACTATCTTTCCACTCCATCCTTTTTTCTCTGTGTGGTGTTCACCCAGAAGTGATGTATAATGAGGCTCCCACTGAACAGACAGTAAGTGACATTCATTGAAGAAAGACTGATTTGTTTTTTTGCTAAGAAAACTGAAACATCTCTACCACAGAGAACAGATTGACTTGACTTTTTATTGTCGCTTACTCCTGTAGCAGCTGCACTGGTATCCCAAATTAGTTGACTTTACTAGAAATTTGGGTGGAAGCCTGTTGCATTAAACCACTTAAGTTTTTAAACAAGGTGAAACTTAACAGGTTAAGTTGTCTTAACACAGAGCAGTAAGTTGATGCAGTCATTCAAGTTTACATTAGTAAGCCTAGTCATCACTAAAAATCCTTAGTAAACATAAATTATTATTTTTTGGAATTATGTTAAGTTAAACATGCAAAGAAATATTTCAAATATTAAACATTAGGCTACTTATAAATGCTAGAGAAATAAATTGTATGTATGAATATTGTTTTTTTCCTTTATTCAATGCATTTATTCCAATAATGCAGAGAGAAAATCAATTAACGAAAAACATTTAAATTTTCCAATGTACTGTGCTGCATAGATATATCCTTTCCCAATTCATTAGATAGCATTAACCATTTCCTCACTGCTCAGAAGCCATCCCACCCGGGTCTTAGTCATGGTATAACAATAAATGTCGATAAACTTGAACACTAAATCAACCATACAAAACTAAAACCAACATATAAACATACATGCACACCCACAACATTAACAGAACGTTATTTAAACACACTTACATATGTTGTTTTTCCCATTAGCCTTTGCTAACAGAACAGTTCAACCCCATCTCTCCCATACAGAAAATTAACATCCTTAGTTTTTTCTGCCTAATATGATCTGTGTACTGCATTAACATGAAAGAATAAGTAGTGGCCAGTAAAAACTAAATCTTGGTTTACATTGTGATGTTACACATATACCCTAGTGTGATTTCTCCTTCAGCAGTCTGTTTCAACAGAAGTTAATTAAATTAAATTTAATCAAATATCAGAATACTTTGGAAAAAGAAAGAAACAATTAAGACCTTATCAGGTGCGGCTGCATGTGGGTTTGGACCTTTTGTTTTTATGTCACTTGATATTGTGTTATCATGAAGGTGTACTTTGGAACTTTTAAGATCAATGAAAATACAAATAACAATAATAATCACAAAGTACCAGAGAGAGAGCGAGAGCGAGAGCGAGAGCGAGAGCGAGAGCGAGAGCGAGAGCGAGAGAGAGAGAGAGAGAGAGAGAGAGAGAGAGAGAGAGAGAGAGAGAAAAAGATTGAGATTTTGTATGCCTGGAAGAACCATTTAAAGGATTAAAGCAACATTAGAGAACTTTTTGTACCTTATAATAATGTTTCCAAAATCGTTTCAGTAATTCATCAACTTGTAACAGGGTGAACGGTATGGAGCTAGATTTGTTTCTTTATTACATACGAGAAAATAAAGGATCTGAGAGAAGAAGAAAAAATGTTTGAGAGAAAATGTTATCACACTAATAGCAAAAAAAAGCATTTTATGAGAGAAAAAAATATTTGGGAGAAAAAAATTTCATACCAATAGCAAAAATAATAATAATATTTGAGACTTTTTTTTTTTTATTATTTCTGAGAAAAAAATCTCTCTCAAAATATTTTTTTTAAACTCTCAAATATATATATTTGCTGTCAGTGTGAAAACATTTTCTGTCAAAAAAAATGTGTCTCTTTCAAAACGTCTTTCATGTGCATAATGCATAATGTTTCATAATGTCATGTGCAGGGCCACGTTCCTATTGCCCCGTCTTGTCTTGGGAGTCCATCTGAATTATTACACCAGTGTCACTGGCATAGATGCGCTGCCTTAGTTGGGCGCGGAAGCTAGCATTAGCTACAGTAGCAGCCGTAAATATAAAACCTTTTAATTATCTTAACACTTTTTAACAGTCAAACTGAAACACTGGCGGTGAGCTCCAGGTCCTGCAGCCGCAGACGGACTCGTGGGGTTCGGCTTGGACACAATGCTAGAAAGCTTCATTGCCAACCATGACCTGATCTGATCGGAGCTCCAGCAAGACACAGAGAGCCCCCAAACCTGATAGCATTTTTTTTTCTCAGATCATTTATTTTCTCGCATGTAATAAAGAAATAAATCTGGCTCCATAGAACAGCACTTCTGCATTTGATTTGCGGCTATAACCGCATTATGCAAGTTTGCCGGATCGGGTAGCGGATCTGTGGTTTGAATGAGACTTAATGCATAATGCTGATGCTTTAAAGCAAAACTTCTTGTCATACCAGCTGTGCATCTCTATGTGATGTGTGTTACTGCAGACAGATGGGTGGACAAAAGCTTTGAAATAAATACATTAGAGGTGAATCATATTGAATTGAATGCCAGTCAGAGTGTGACTGGACTTTTAGCTCATTTCCTGTGCGCCATTGCTGTTTGTCATTGCCTTTGTGCGCTATAATTACATGGTGAGAATCTATACAAGGTCTTTTTTATCTGCTAAATATTAGATAATCTTCATTACTCAAAGAATTTTTGTTTTTTTACCTTAAAGAAATCCCACTACATACGCAGTCAGTGGTGGAAGAACTAAAAGTACCAGCATAGAATATACATATAGTACCAAAAGTTAAATTACTCATTGTACACAATAGCCTATTAAATATATATTATATATTGGTTGAAAACAGAGGTATAATCTCCATTTTCTGGTTAAAAATTGTTATTCCAAGCTGGCTAGCCAGATATATCAATGTGTTTACATCAAGAAGATCAAGGTTTATTGACATACACCTTTGGTAAGCATTCAGGATCATTAAGTTTGACAGTCCATACTGTAAAAACCGACACGTCCAACACCTAGATGAGCTGGAATGGGAGAGGCCTCGTGTTTTATACATGAGGGTTTCTAAAGAATGGATCAGTTTAAGTGGACAGCTTTAAATGTCAGGAAGGTGGAGACATGATGTTGCACAAAAGAGGTGGAGTTGTTAAACGGTGGATCTAGGGACCTACTCCACTGGTAGAAATGAGTCAGCATCGTCTTTTAAATACATATTTGCGGTGTGAGTGGTGATTAATAGTATCGCCAACGGTGCTTGAACTTGGGAGAGTGGTGTAAAAACAAAGAAATGCAGTCATGGTTACCGGGTTACCAAGGGAACAAACCCAGCACAGCTGAGTGTTCCCATCCAAATGTGCACTCTAAAATACTCAATTATAATACAAGAACCTAAAGTCATTTTTGTTTAATGTGGAATACAAAATGAAAAAATACCATAAATAAACTCATCTGTTTCCACTTAAAAAGAGCCTCTTAAACACTGATCTGATTCTTGGTGCTATAAAACACTGGCCTGAGATATAAGACTAGAACAACATCTGGTGTGCATTATTTCATTACAAGATGCCATCGGAAAACAGCATGGTGTCGAGCCATGTACAGCAAATAATGATGACTCACCTTAGTGAGGCAACATCCCATATGTATGCTATTAGCTTAATTTCTTTCCAGGAAAATATAATGTATAGCCTGAATATGTGTAGTTTGACTTTTCTCAGTGGAGTTCCTGTGTTGGTGACCTCTGGTTTCCTCCTGCAGTTTAAAGACATTCTAATTAGACGCAATGGAAACCATACGGTATGATTGAAGTATTTAGTGTGGTTGTCTGTATGTTAAGGCCTTTGCAGGGTGTTTCCCTGTGATATAAATAAATAAAACAAAACACACAGAAAGTATACTAAGTTGGAGTTAAGCTGGGTCTTTGTGAGTGCATTCCCATTGAAACTCCCTCTGTGTTTACTGTGATCCTGTGAG
The DNA here is from genome assembly GCA_013375575.1 of Percina caprodes. NCBI lineage: Eukaryota > Metazoa > Chordata > Actinopteri > Perciformes > Percidae > Percina > Percina caprodes. The sequence goes on along the minus strand of JABXJD010000030.1, from coordinate 2,890,348 downwards.
AGGCTGCTTCTTTTAATTTATTTGAGAACATTTTGCTGCTGGAGTTTTCAGAAAACCTCCTCATGACTATGACTAAGCTTCACTTTTTCAAGAATTAGCCAATTGTCTGCTTCTCTGCTAACAACTTGTTTTAAGACACAAAACTACCAACCTTTGGACTTAACCCCTTTCCCACATTAACATGCATGCTGTAAGGTGAGTAAATCTTAAAACTAATATGACGGTTTAATGCACAAAAGCACTTCTCATGATGCATCTGTCTGTTTTGTTTACAATTTCTTTTACTTTGGGATTTTACTTAAGGCAATATTGTGAAAATCATGAACCCGTAAAAGCTTTACAGTTATAAAACATCATGTTGGGTGAAACAGTTAATAACATTAGGAATTGGGAACTTAAAGGTCTAAAGAGTTCAGAATGGCCACAAAGTAAACATGAGCAAATTGAGGCCAACAAGTTCAATAAAGGGTTGGATTTTTTGGCATTTGTTGCCAAGAGTTAGAGGAGACGAAAAATATCACTCTCATTACAATACACTAGTACAATACACTAACACTGAGGCTACAGCCAGGAGACACTTAGCATAGCATGAAGACCGGAAACAGCGGGAAACAGCTAGCCTGGCCCCATCCAAAGCTAACAAAAATACACCTACCGGCGCCTCTAAAGCTTGTTAATTAACACGTTTAATCTGATTTTTTGATACGCCAGCACCAAAGACTACAGGAAGTGACTGCACACAGCCAAGAAAGTACTAAAGCCATGTCTGTCAGTTTGTGGAGGGAAGCCTGATTCTATGCTCACACTACGAGCGTCAAAAGCTACAAAACGACCAAGCGTGGCCAGTTACATTGTCGCAGAGTCACTGTTGAAGTGTGGCTTAAGCCCTCGTATCGTTTCATATTTCACTGCCCTGTTGCATCTCTGTGTGCACCACAATACTTAGAAAGCTAGAATATCGTCATAGCTAAATAACACAGTACCAGAAACACGTTGGTTGACGCTTCACTGCGTCGTTTGAGCACAGAAAAAATGCATCAGTTTGTAAGTTAATGTGTGGCTTCTCTTGGAATTACATGTAGCCTGTTGGTTGTCACTCATAGTGTCAACACAGCATTAGAAATGTCATGACCAGGAGGCGAAAGTGACAATTTTCAGTTTATAATGGAAAATATCTTGCTTGTTGCCTCCCGCCCACTTCCCGTCACCAAACTCCCTAGACACTGATCGCTTGTTTGTTTGTTTTTTGCAAAAGATGAATTCCGTCCCAATCCAGCAGACACATTTAAGGATGTTTTTTATGGTCAAGAAAGAATGCTGGGAAGAGAAGTGATGAGCCAAGTGAGAGGTTCTTAAAGATGAATAAGCAGCACTTTACAGAGGAGAAGAGAGGATGGTGGCCTTTCAGCTACCAACTTTAAACATTATTTCTGGTCTTTTGTCTTAAGACTGCTCCTCACCTGGTTTGATCCAGATACATCTGTTTGCTGGCATAACTTAGAAGATGCCATGACAGAGCCTTGGTCACTCCATTCTTTTTGCAAATGTTTCTAACAAATAATGTCAGATAGCTTTGGCCCCATTATCTCTCATCTTATCAAAACTTGGAGATGAAACATACTGCCATATGTGCCTGGAACTGGCACACTTTTTCCCTATTATTCAATAATATGCCACTCCTGATTGGTGGGAGGCTGATAACAGCTCCACAATGGGAGCAAAGGGGAGTTAATTGTCTAAAAGACATTTTTGGTTTACTTGTTACCCTTCTCTGACTTACAAAATGCATTCAATCTACCACGTTCCTCTTTTTTCTTTTACCTTCAGTTAGGGTCGTCACTCAAGGCATATGGTCTACCCATTCATCCTATTCGGAAGTTATTTACTGTGCAGCATAAAACTGTGGTATGGTGTTCCTATTCCTATTGAGAGGATCTGGGCACGTGATTGCCCAGATCCAGCTCTCGACTGGCATGATGTATGGTCTAACATTCCAAAAGTATCTCACAATCCAGACCATCAGCAGATTCACTACAATTTCATTCATAGGACATGTCCCACCCCCGTGAAAATGCACCACATGAAAATAATTAACAGTCCTTTATGCACTTTCTGCCCAATAAAAGCTCAAGGTACATATTTTCACATGTTCTGAGGGTGTTCTCCCATTGTCAGTTCTGGAAAAATATTGCATCCAAAATGTCCACCTTGTTTAATCTTACTGTGCCTGCTACTGTCAATATTTTGATTATGAATGACCTGTCAGCTTTCCAGCTCTCTAAAGCTCAAAAACGTGCTGTGTTTGCTGGACTTACAGCTGCTAAAAGGATGATTGCAACCCCTCGACAGCCATATCATGATTTATCTGTTCGTACATGGATTCTCTCTGTTTTGGATGTTGTATACTGTACATGGAACTAGCTGAAGCTCGCATTAATGGAGCCCCAGGACAGACTTTGGACACTTGGCTTGCTGAGTCTTTGAAATGTATGTAGTGAATTTGTTAGTCTTTACTTCTGTTTGCTTCTGTTTGCATGTGTGATTGATCCCCTGTCTTGTGTGTCTGTGTGTGTGTGTGTGTGTGTGTGTGTCTGTTTATGTATGTGTTTGTGTATGTCTGTTTTGGCATGCATTATATAAGCTGTGGACATCACTCTTTCTGCATTCTTTTTGTGTTTCTCCCCCTCCCGTCTTCCCTCTCTGTATGTTTTGGCCCTTTGACATGTTTTTGTGTTCCAGTGTTTTGCCTGTGGTTTTTCTTAATTGGTAGAATGTAAATAAAAAATATTTAATCACAAAAAAGATGACTAAGTAGCACCTTTTCAAAAACTCAACTGGCAATTATGAGGTTAAGTGATGCAAATACTATAACAATCCTTTGACTCTATTTCTATGTGAAGCACAAAGAAGACCACAGGTCGGTCAACCACATCACATGACACTGCGTAGCTTTCACGAGATAATTGAGATCGAGATTTAGATTGTGGGAAGGTCAGCTTTGTACAAACACAGCAGGCTGTGTGTTTATTGACTTATGAAGAAAAATAAATGCCTAAAAGCAACTGATCTTGTGTCAGCCTGCACTCAGTCACATTTCATTTGCAGAAATCAAGAAACACCTGACTCCTGCTTGCTTTAATGTGATATTAGCATTTAACTCAAAGCACCACAGTGTGTCACTGCCTTTGACCATTTACAGAAAAAATTCTAAAGCATTGAACACTGTATTTCTGTTCAGTTCCAAGTGTGAACTCAGAGTACATTTTGTCCCAAGAAACCGGTGAATATTAAAAAGTGATGGGGGTGATTTTGTGAAGTGACAGAGCACTCTGTTCATTTGGACCTTAATGGAGACTCTCTGTGCTTTACACTGAAGCAGAGACTGCAACAATCAGACTGAGTGGTTCCTGACACAGGTCAACTAAAGACAATCTGTACAAAAGATAAAGGACATGGAGAATAAAAAAGCACACTACATATATAAAAAAGGATGTTTGACTTTGTCTCTTCTGCTTGGTCTTTTGCTGTTATGAGCGTTACCTCTTGTAAAACGCAAAGAACTCTGTTGCCACCTGCTGGACAAATGGCATGAATGAAGTTTGATCAAAAAACTGAGCAACATATATTGACAGGTGCGAGAAAAACAAAGGTGTAGGTTTCACTTCAGATTTGAAGGGGGAATACTTACCTTCTGTCTGTGGCTGAAATACTCATATTGCCCTGTATCTCAACAGAGTGACTAACCAACATCAGTCACACCAACAATGGATTAAATGTTCATAGTGACAAACCAACAGGCAATAAGTACCCAACTCTGCAGTTCCCCTCAGTACAGTGCGTCTAAGCTTCTTTCAGTTCACCGTTTGGTCCAGTCTCACTGCTCTCATCGGCTTTTTTCCAGCCTCAGCAGTCAGCTGTTTTCACCAACAAAAACACCTCATTGTGGCCTACACTACCTCTTCAGCACCAAACCTCAGCAAACAAAGTTTGCAACTAGCTGGTAAAAGAGAACATATTGGAGCATTGTGCAGCCAGATAGCCAGATATTTCCATCAGGATTAAGGAGAGCCAAACAGAGCTGCAAGGAGACTGAGTACTGGACTTACATTCATTAGGTGGAAACAAACATGACTTCAAACATATGCCAATGTTGCTCCATCTCTGCTGGATGCGTGAATAGGCAACTGTTTGCTTACAAGTTCATCCTAACATTTAACTTGCACTAATACATTTTTTTCTTTCCTTTTTTGGCCACTGGGGGTCAGCAGAAACTCCTGAGGGAACTATGTGCCAAATGCGCCACTATATTCACCAGCTAGCCACTAACTGTGTCTATCGGCTGTTTAGTGAGGAGCAGATAGTGTACAGTGGCCCACTGACCTAAAAAAAGGCCTAAAACCCACTTTTGTGTCACTGAAAACAGATGCCTACTGCAAAAAAGCAGGCATCTGGCTGAAACTCTCTTTAAAGCTCTGCAAAGCCAAAGGGAGCTGCAGATTATGGTGATATTTCTCTGTAGGTTCATCCCTAAGAGTGACTCTGTTCACAATGTCACATTGTTTTAATTGGCTTTTGATATAGCCTTTTGATACATGTATATCAATAAGGCCTATAGCTGCTTTAAAATGTGATAATATGTCAGTGTTGTGTTTAATTATCGTTTCTGCTGCCCCCATGTAACCAAGACCTTATTATGTAATAAATATAGGCTAATCAAAATCTGATGTCAGCTGAACCGTTAAAATGACACAGACAAAGAAATCCTGAAGAAAAAGATCGGCACTTTCTTGTGACAAAAGCCAAGTAAACATTACAGTAAAATACAGTATGCTAAAACAAATCTGTCTCTGCTTTAAGTGAAAATGCAGGTATTAAAAATAGGTTAAAATTAGGGATTAAGATGCATCTGTCCCCCAAATATGCCCTTTCAGCAAACTATATTGACTCTTTATCTAAATTGCAAAGTTTTAAGATAATATGACCCGGAAGAAGTTTCAGTTCTGCTTCTTGATAATTCAACACATTGTAATGGATCTATAGAAGAAGACTGCATGTGGCAACCAGGAAATAATAATCCACCTCAGAGGTTGCCTTCATGTGCTTCACCAGGTTTAAAGCATGTGTCAGCTAATCACAGGAGCAATTATGCTTGTTTCATTCATTGTTTTGTCTGAGAAACATCTTTTTATGTCTACCTATGGCAAATTGCACTTAAATAAGGCTACAATAAGGTCCTCTGGAGGCTCCTAGAAACCACTGGGAGATTGTTTATTCCCTGTGATGCCACTAGATGTCACACAATCAAACACCAGCTGTATCTGCTGATAGAGTCTTTACAAGAGGAGTCTGTCTTCATCTGTTAGATTCATTCAGTTTCATGGCTAATGTGCGCCCACTGCTTCTGAATATTGATCGTTCAATCACTGTGATGAATTAGTGCAGATTGATGCTTTGGAGCTTAAAGGAAATAACAGTCATGTGGTGAGATTTGTGCGTCATTGGGGACCCCGGCGGTGGCCGCGGTGTGTATTGTTTCTTCGTCGTGTCTCAGACCGGAGTGAGGGGGTCAGTAATTGCACACACCGATCACCGATCAGCGCGTTAATTGAATCTATCAATCCGTCGCGACCGGTGCGCCTCAGCCCGGATGACCTCCGGAGTGACGGAGAGAGTGCGAAGGGTGCAGCGCCGGAGGAGATGCGCATATCTGCAGGTACACTAGCGCTGTCGTAAAACGGGAGTCGGGAGCAAGTCAGCAATCAGTAAAGCGATGCCAGGGGTAACCAAGTACAATTTAGTGGATGACGCGCACGATTTGAGGATCCCCATGCACAACGACGAGGTATTTAAGCATGGGGTCTGCTTTGAGGCAAAGGTAAGGACCCTCTGCAACAGATACCTACTTTCTGGGTGGCAGGAATGAGAGCATATGATCATCATCACTGTATGTGTCAAACAATGAAATGAGGGCTATTGATGTAACTGCTACTGTAACGACAAGCGTATATTTTAATCCATGGATTTATGTGATGTTGATAGTGTTTATTGGCACTATAACATTTTAGATTTAGATTTAGTCCACTTTGACACACTTTGAAATGTTTGTGATTTTATCATTTTTTTACCTTACATGCATGGATAAGTGTTGCTTTAACTGATGACTTGATGAATGCTGACATAATTTATTTAAGTTATAGAATTTTTGACAAACCTTTGATGAGTGCAGAACAATAGAAGCGTTTTTACATTTCTGTCTTTGGCTTCTGGCACCCAACAAAATCAGTCAAAGTGTTATAGGGCTGCAACTAACTAATGGTAATTTTATTATTGATTAATCAAGTAATTTTTTTGTCTATTAAACATCAGAAAAATCACACTTTCTTCTGTTTTCCACCAACAGTCCCAATCCCCAAATATTCAATTTACCATAATGCAAGACAAGGAAAAGCAGACAATTTCTTAATTTTGAGAGGCTGGAACCATCAAATATTTGATACTTTTGATGGAAAACTGACAACTTATCAAAAAAGTTAATATATTTTTTGTGGATCTACTGATTGACTAATTGTTGCAGCTCAAGCCTGTCATGATGTATTCATAGAAGAAGAATATTTCCAAAAATGTATGAAAAGCTGTCAAAACTATAATGGCAATCAACAATCTGCCAGCCCAGGCTCTCCACAGGCAGTGGTATTCATTCCCTCTAACTCCCTCAATCTTTAAACCTTTTTCTGACATTTTGCAGTACATTGGCAGTTTGGAGGTGGGTCGCCCCTGCAGCCGGATGGAGATAGTTGCTGCTATGAGAAGAATCCGAGTAAGAAACTTAATATGTGACTTCACTGAACCAGACCACTGAACTTGACCCTTGTGACAGCAGTGTAAACACATTAACAATGACCCTGGAATTGATGCTGGTGCACGCACATTAACTCTCTCTCTCTCCTGTGTTTTATGTCTCACCTTGTGCACGGGGCTCAGAGGATCTTTACTCTCCTCATCATTCTCCTTATACATAAATCACTAGTCTGTGTAAAACTACACACTCTGCAGATTCAGTGGTCTGTCAGAAGCAGATTAAATCATGGCAGGATTTATAGTGCAGCACAGATTTTATGGTTGAGGAGAGATATCGGGTGCAGGTTTACATGTGAAACCAACAGCTCTCGAACCCCCCTTTAGACCAAACAAGGCCACTGGAAACAAAGACAATGCCTTGTCACTGCACACAGCACTGAGAGTTACAGAGAAGACAGGGAGGAGAGGATTTAACGGTTTGTCAGCTGTTGGATCTAATCTAACAACCAAGTTATTGAGTCAACCAGAGGTCAGCCACATCCTCAGTTACATCCGTACACACTTAATCCTGATCCCTCGTGTACAGTGCAGTATAATGGCCATTTGATTTTAATGGCAGACATTTAGTGATGCTGTATGTTTGAGTTTTCTCACTTGACATATCATTCACGGATCTCAATGATTTGGGATTACAGTTTTTCTCATAATGCATTATAAAAGAGCTTTTGATATGGCAGATCAGATAAAAACAATATAGACACACAATGTACAAGGTAATCCTATGGCTGCTGAAAACCTTGCTGGCCAAATCTCTGTAATGTGCCTTTTTTATCTGTCCTTGAACAAACCAATTTTATTAAAATTGATGTTATGTTATGTAGCTCCTATCTAAAAGCAGAGTTTGCTAAATGATTTTCTGCAAGCCTTCAATGCAAAGATAATAAATGGAAAGAGATGAAAAAAGAGGAAATAGAAGAATAGAACATTTGTTAAGTGACTAATAGTATGTAAATACAAATGCAATACAACAGCATGATATTAAACATGGGCGAGATTAAGGTTAATTGCATAAAAGCAAGTCTGTAAAAGAGTATGTCCTCTTTGTTAGCGCTGTAATGGCTCAGTAATTAAAACTCTACTGCTGCGGGGGGATGAACTCTGAATACTGACTTGTCCTTAAAACGCTCGCAGTGGCTTAGAGATAAGATGAGAGGTGAGTATACAAAACCTCTAGAGCATTGGTTGTGCTTGGGAGTGGTGGGTGAGTGATGTGCATGAAAATTTAGCACAAACACCTCCTGTGTTCCACTTCATCGCCCTCCGACAGCAGTGTGTTTGGAGATGAATGGTCCTCTTGTCCCAGTTTACATGGGGCTGCAAATACACATTGTGGAAGTTGTGTCCTTTACCTGAACAACTGCAATGGAGGAAACCTCCCACACAACAATAAGACAGATGAACTAGATAAGAGTGTATGGCAAGGAATAAGCGCTCATTGAATCTTCTAATAAGGCACTTTTCTCCTGGGTGTGACACAGGTCAGGGCTTATAGTGCTCTGGATTCAACAGGGCTCAAATCACCAGATATGACTTGCTATATTTGTAATAATTATCCCTTTTCTTTACTTCCTGTGAGATTTCTTTTTTTGATCTGAAAAGTAAATGTAAGAGTGAGAAGTCCTATCAATCCTGATGAAAATAATCTTCATCTGATCAATTAATCATGTGATGTTGGATGTTGTTGTTGTTTCAAAGCAAGGCACGTTATTTCAGATAAATGCTGGTTGTTCTTAGATTTCTGGGCCCTATTATATGGAGCCTGCAGTGGAGGCAGAGGGTACAGCATCAAGCAGTAATCACGAAGAGGGATGAAAGTGTCCCACAAATGTCGGCCTCCCTCTGGGAAGTCTGCCTTTGAAAGCTTAAACATCTCCTAGAAACAGAAACTGACAGTGTTTACTCAACCTCCCATATCCCCTGAGAAGAAGATTGTCAAAAATATCCTCCTGTCTGCATGATTCCTTACCTCTATTCCAATATATAATTTCTCTTGTGTAAAGAGCTCCATCTTAGCAGATCCATGTGTTATTTAATTCTAGTCACACCCCATAATAATCTATTTGGTTTGAGTTCCCTTTTTGATTACTTTTTTCCAACCTTGAATGTTAATTTAAATATATTTTTCCTTCACAGTATGAATTCAAACTGAAGAATATAAAGAAAAAGAAGGTCAACATTGTCGTATCTACTGATTTTGTCAAAGTGATTTTGCGCAAAAGGAGGAAGGTCAGTCCTGTAAAATATGACTTTATTTATTATATTTTTTGGTCCTTTCACCTCTGCCACTTGTCAATCCATGTGTTTTTGTGTCGCAACAGAGAAAAGGGTGGTCATGGGACGAGAATACGATCTTGGTGACGCAGGATCCCATCTACAGGTAGGCCCTCCTGATGGTATTAAATCAAAGCCAAATAACCAGGAAGCTTGTAACCAACTTGATTAAATACTGACGTCTGTCTTCCTTTTAATAGGATTTTCTATGTCTCACATGACGCCCAAGACTTGAAGATATTTAGTTATATAGCGAGAGATGGCCAGAGCAACATTTTCCGCTGCAATGTGTTCAAGTCGAAGAGGAAAGTAGGTTTGATTCCCGCTAAACTGAAAATGCATAACAGACAAATCTGGTGATATTACATATTTTTTTTATCATCAACAAATCCAATGAAAATACCAAAACCAACATGGAATTGTTGCTACTTACAAGTATATTAGCCTGATGTATCTTTTTCCTCTGTGCACAGCTGTCTTATGAAATTATACTTAAAGGTCCCATATAATGCTAATTGTCATGATCATACTTCATTACACCCCCGCCTTTTTTAGGCCTTCTGCATCTGCTCTCTCTGCACCATCATTGCAGCCGGGGAATGACTGTAATGACACTGTAGCAGCTCTTTATACCTATGTATCGTAAAGTTGTGGCATCACAACCTGCTTTATAATAAAAACAGAAATCTTTACAAAATAGTAACCTTTAAAATATAATAAATGAGCATTAGATGTGCACCTTTGGACAGGCTAGCTGTTTACCACTGTTTCCATTCTATGTGCTAAGCTAAGCTAAGCTAACTGACGGCTGGCGGTAGCTTTATTTTAACCAGACAAACACGAGAGTGGTATCAATCTCATCTAACTCACGCCAAGAAATCATAAGCATGTTTCCAAAAATGTCAAACTATTCCTTTAACAGGAACTTTAATTGTTGCTCTCAATGCTTGGCACTGGAGGAGGTTAAAAACTTACTATTGAGAGACAGACAAACACATGGTTGGTTTTAGTATTATCATGGATTCGTTGAAAATTACAAAAAATCTCCAGATGCATCCTTTCAGTAACCATAGAAAATCAATCATTGCATTTTGTTTTCCCTGCATTCTCTGCACATAGCTTCTAATGGTGATATTATGCTCATTGTCTCGTGATGTATTGTACTGTTGGACTTCACATATGGCCATTTATTCTAAGAGTTCTTATGAATCTCTACATATCTGCATATCAAGCAGAGACATTTTATCCCTCCATGACAAAGACAGAGCATCAGTCAGGTTGAGTCTCATCCCTTCACCATGGATACCAGACTGACAGTGACTTAGTGAAGCTGAATACTAATCATCCTGGTGGGGAGAAAGACAAGACGACAGGCATTTTTACTCAGCTGCTAAAAGACATTTTCACCACTGCCAACTGAACACCCTCCATAATGTCAAGAATAGGCAAAAAGTGGTGCCTGACTACCTCCCCAGGGCCGCAGAGCTTTATCTGGGTGTTGCAGACCAAACATTTGCGCTGAGTAGGAGGAGATGGACCAGCTGATAAAAGGAGATTTGAGTTATTTACATCACAGCATGTTGCTGCCCAGCATGGCTTAGATGTCAGCTCAGAGTACCAACAGAGCCTTTTGTGTTTGGCCTTGGGAGGACTGTGCGTTTCATAACAAAATTCAATTTTGTATTGATGGAGCAAAATGTCATTTCATAAATCAATTTCATCACTTTATCCCTGTGTTATTTTGCTATTTCACTTGATTTAACTGCTTTCATTTCGGTGGGGAAATGTGGCTTCTGTGTAATTTAAAGTAAAGGTAAACTGTCTCTGATTGTTGACCTGATAATGATGACATCACACCTAAGCTTCCTGCAATAATAACAAAGTTTATTTTCACTTTCTGCAATAAAAGTTAAGTGACTCTGAAATAGAACAATCCACCACTATGACAGCAGAATGTATGCAGAGCAGATAACAAGGACAAGCAGCTGTGCTTGTAATATTTTCGACTTCAATTTGGTCTCTTTCTCTCCTCCAGTTTCCCTCTGTCTTCATTTTCACCTCCCATTCTGCCTCCCTATTCCCCAATTTCATCCTGCTACTATTTTTCATGCACACACACTAAGCTCATACATTCACTTTTCTTCCTGTGCAACTCTTCTGGCATTCCATTGTCTCCCCTACTGTGCCCCTTCATTTTTGCATCATCCCTTACTGTGCTCATGCTTCTGCTTGCCCCGCCCTTGCTCTCAACACCCCAACACACTTTTTCTCTGTGTCCTCCTTGCAGTCTCAGGCCATGAGGATCGTGCGGACAGTGGGTCAGGCATTTGATGTGTGTCACCAGCTGACCCTGCAGCAGAAAAGCGATGACCAGGAGGATGAGGAGGGGAAGGCAGAGGAATCAGAGGCAATGCCAGGTGACTCACACCTACACACAATCACACACAAAAGTGCATCCACAAATCCCTTCTCCTTCTCCCTCCTGTCTTTGTCCCTCTCCATCCAATTCTCCTTCTTTCTCACACACAAACCCAATCTTCTTTCTTTTCCTCACACAACACATAAACTCCAAGGCCTTATATTCTCTCCCTATTGCTTTTTCTCTCTCACAAACAAAACACCTGACCGCCTGCAGAAAAAAGCACATCTCTTTGAGAAAAGATGTCATTATCCACCACTGCCGGTTTTTTTCAGCCACTTGCACTGCTGCATCTGCAGATGTGTTTGGTAAGTCGGGCAAGCCATTGGTTACAGACCTTGCTTGTGTATGGGTTTTTGCCAGCTCTTCGCTTGCTGCTCCTGTTGCTGCTGTCACTGCCTCTTGATATGTTACAAATTATAAAGCTCAAAGGAAAAACTGCATGAACCCCCCCCACCACCACCATATGTATCTGCTCCCTCTGCAGCAAAGAAGAGGTTTGCATTGTCAGAGGAGACCGACCTTGAAGCCACTACAGAGGAGAGCATTGAGTGTGTCTCCTCATCAGACCTGGAGAAGAGTAAAAAGGACACGGCCCTCGGTATCAATGACAAGGTAGAGTACAGAAGTCCTTATTCATTTCGGTGTTGATTACACAAAGCCCTGCTATTTTCTCACTCTGTTAGAAACACAGGGTTTTTTTGTACTCTGCAGAGATGAAGACAACCCTCTAGTGTTTCCACTCAGTTAAAATATAGTGCTGCAACTAACATATTTGTTCATTACCAATTATCATTATCAATCTACCATTAATTTTCTTAATTAATCAGTTGATATTTGGTTCTAGAAACTGGATGAAGATAGTGAGAAATGCTCCTCGCAATTTCCAAAAACTCAACATAACTTTTTCGAAATCACTTGTTTGTGCGACCAACAGTCCCAAAAGCCAAACATCTTCTATTTACTTCTATATAACACTAATAACACAGCAAATATTCATATTTGTGTTTGAAATGACTTAAATAGCATTCCACCAATTTTACATATCAAGTTTAATTTACTTATCATGAGGAGTACTAGTCAAAAAAGTTGTATAATAATAATAATTGTGTAATGTCTTATGTGGCTCTTGAAGGAGCGCTCCAAAGTTTGAGAAAATATCCCTGATGATAACATAGTGATGTCACCAGGGTAGCAGAGAGGATCTAATGAAAGATGCTTTCAAGTTGTATCATGATACATTTTTTGATTTGAATTTTTTTTTCAGAGTTTGATCCATACTAAGCACTAAAAGTCAGGATATCTGCACAATCCCTGGAGTCTCCCTTAAATGACTTATCGATTACATTTGTGTTAATCAACTCATCGATTCATTGACTAACTGTTTTAGCTCTGCTAAAATTCAATTCCTTAAGTTACTTTTAATGCCCGTTAATCCTGCTACTTAACTGCTTCCCCCCTTCCACACAGACGTGACACAAGCAACGTATTAGATCAATCTCTTTTCCCCTGTAGCATTTACATAAATCCTTCTGGGAGGCTCACAAAGAGGGTCATGGGGAAAGTTTGGTCTCGAGCTGTATGAAGATCAGAAAACAAGCATATACAGCAAGCAACGACATCTTAAGGCTTATTTGTGAAGAAATGCTCCACATCAATATTGATGTGATCGTATGGTTTATTAATTAAAACATAGCAAGGCTTTCTGGCTTTGCTCTGAATCGTGAGATGCCGAACAAGCGGCTAAGCTCTCTGATATTTGTCAGCTCATTTTCCAACCAAGTCTCTGTGTCAGCTTAATAGTGTTGTGCTGGCGAGGAGCTAATTGGTTTGAATTCAATGGATTTTACATCTAATAACATGGTTACCTGAAAACAAGAAAATTATCTTTATTATTTCATTATTTGATACAACTCTGTCACAATCAAACAGCAGTGTTTCATGTCCAGATCACATGCAATTTTCCCCTCTCCTGTGTGTAATCTGACAATCAAGTGTCCTTCACAGTCAAGCATTATTGACAAGACAGTCTACCGTATTGATCTCCCATCTCAGATATAACACAGATAAGTAATTTTCTTCATGGCTGCTCTTTTCACAGCAGCACTCTAACATAATGGTTATTTCCTGTATGGACAGCTGCCCATCCGATCAATCTGTAGGTTTATTTATAGATTCTGCTGATTCATTCCCCATTAAACACCATCTCTACAACTAGATTAAATGCTATTTTAGTCCAGAAATGGCTTTGACATAATTAAAGTACAATCTACAGTATAACTGATTTCATGGACCCCATTTTTGCTGATTTGGTTCATAGCTTCATTTTTGGTAGATGGCTATTTTCAGAGGGGGGAAAAAAACGACTCTGCGCTACTTGTTCTGCACCAAACAGCAGACAGACAAAGTTAGTGACTAGCTGGCGAACATAGTGGAGAATTATAGCTTAATTCTCCACTATGTTCACCCGCTAGAGAGCCAGATGTTTTTATTGGGGGTAGGTAGAGACAAAAACAGAACTAAAAAGAGTAATAAAAAGTACAGTGGGTAAATATTAGCATGGCTGTACTAAATAGTTTGAAGATTTGAAGCTTTTTCATAACGTTGATTTAAAAAAAAAATTGAGGATTTTGTTTTTTGGGATTTTCTTCTTCTTCTCGTGATCACATCATAAAATATGAGGACAGACATTCAAAGCTTAATTCAAAGACCTCATTTGTGTTTACAGCTTGCTTCCACTGCCGTCATGTTGTGGGTTTACATTTTTGACTCATACTTCCAGCAGAAAAATTATTCATGATTCAAAGGTCTGAAAAATCTGTAAATGTCATGCTTTGTTGTCAACAGGGATGGAAAGTAAAAGTAACATTCTTTTAAAGAGCCGGTGCAAAAAACAATCCTGGGCTTTTTAAACTGAATTGCCTGACACTTATTATAAAATCAACAGTAGAATAAAACATCACTAAGACAAGCATGCATGCATAAACAATATAAGCTCCCCTGGGGATGCAGCCACAAACAAATATTACAACAAAGGAGAGACTACTCAGATTTTAGACATCACGTAGTACACACACACACACACACACACACACACACACACACACAAAACGCTACATTGCCTAGCAATGTTGAAATTCTCTTCTAGAGATAGTTAGAACTATCACACGCCGCGTTTGTTGCACTCACCCATCTGAACGTGAGTTTTGTATTGAATTGCACCAAGAAGTCTACTAGTTACTAGTAATATAGTATTTTAAAGTACAAGCAGACAAAAACAAATTGGCTTTGTTAAAGTAACGAGAGTGAATCAATTACTTTCACCAGTGGGTGTCAGCCCCTCAAAATCAAAGACCAAGCTATTCTTTCTACACACACCTCACAGTCCACCTGTTATTCAAGTGGAAATCTATCACAGAACCAGGCAGCTATACAAAATACTCCATCAACAGCAGCCTTAATAGAGAAACCACAGCGTCTTAATTGATCTTCATTTGGTGTGAATACAACTCCCTCTTTATTCATTTTTACATTTATTTATGCCCTACATGCAGCACAAAGAAAAACATTTGTTGTGCTGTTGCAGGTTATTTTTGGAAGATGTTTGAAATTAACTCAGGAACAGAAGTTGCATTAAATGGTGGAACTAAGCATCACGACATGTCCTCGGGAGGCCTTGAACATTAAGCAGCAATGATGATATCTAGTGCTGTTCCATCTGTGAATTTTTACCATCAGAATGAAAGGCAACAGTCGTGGTGCTGCCGGTGCAGCGTATCTTCTCTGTCTCTCCCCAAGGAGCTCATACTGGCAGAGAGAGATGCTTTAATATGTTTTACTTTCCACTGTTACTCCATTATTTAATTCCATTTATTTATTGGTTTTCGTACCCTATACTTAACTTTTTTCCCCATCTCCTTTACATCATACCCATCCACAGCATATGTGCTTTCGCTGTGATGTTTTACATTTTGTTAACTTTATTTAAAGTGGTAATATGCATGAGGTTTTCCACTGCACGGTTCAAGGATGACGTAGCAATCAAGTTTGGGACTGTGATGTTTTTTTCCTTGTATTTCTCACAATGAGTTGAATTTATATATGCCTATGTTTCTATGTGTTTATGGTGGCTGTGATCACTCCAGCAAAAAAGACTGAGCAAAAAAGACGTTTCAAGGCATGAAAACATCACAGTTACTTTTCATTAACTTATCAATGCCGTTAGAAGTTGTAGAGCCCAATTTACTGTCATCTCTGTTGTAGGTGTCTGATGACCCATCTCTTCTGCTGGGCTCCCCGATTCTTGGAGCCTCTGTGTCGGGTCCGTCGGCCAAAGAGACTCCCTGCTCCACAGAGCACCAGGTCCAGCTCCTCCAGAAACAACTGCAGCAGCAGGAACAACAGGCACTGGCAGCTTCAGAGCAGGCAATGATGACAATTCTTGTTTCCTGTGGAACCACATCTATGACATATATTTCTTTCTTTTTTTTGTTCCTGATGAAATTCCTAATTGCAGCTTTGGTCCTTATTGTTTACCATTTAATGAATACATTCAAGTGCAAAGCCTTTTCTCAAAATAAAAAAATAAGACTACAACATAAGTTCTAAATATATCTGTATAGAACATAATACCCCATAAGATAGATCAACAAGACTAAAAGGGCGTTCAGACGAGCTTTTAGCAGCTGTCGCCTGGTAATGTTGTTTATTGCCCTGGCTAAAAACGTATTACTTGTAGACAAGATTAAATTTGAAATTGACTGAATTTTTAGAGCATGTCGGTTTGAGGTATTACCGTAAAATGCACATCAAAATACCTTATTTAAGATTATTGGAATACGTTGTGACTCTTGACACAAAATGTTTAAGAACATAATAGAGGGATGCACTGTTTCCATCTTCAATGGCGTGTTGAATTGGATGTGGCGAGGCATTTCAGGTTATTAAATTCTCACCTCTTTAATTCCTTTAAACAACTACATACACTTACTGAAAAGTTTCATATCAAAATAAATATGCATGAGGGTAGTTTTAAGGCATTTAAAGACTTGAATCTCTAGTTTTCAGCTGGCATTGGCCACTTATAAAGTTAATTCATAGTGCTGATGTGTGTTGGTCTCACTGTCTCTTCTAATATGGTCTCTGGAGTAACAAAAAGTATTTCCTTAAAGTCATTAATGTCTAAAAGTGAAACTTTTGACTCAGCACACTCCACAGCCTTTGTGGAATTGCCTATACCAATACCAGAAGTGTGTGTGTGTGTGTGTGTGTGTGTGTGTGTGTGTGTGTGTGTGTGTCGGCCTGTCCAGGTCCATCTACTTCAGGAGCAGCTGTCGGTGGAGATGTGTGCACGGACTGAAACCCAGGCCAGAGTGCGGAGGCTGCTGCAGCAGAACACCGACCTGCTGCAACACATTTCCCTGCTGGTCAAACAGATCCAGGAACTGGAGCTCAAATCTGCTGGCCACTTAACATCTAGTAAGTGGAAGTCTGCAGTTTTAGCTTGTTTCCTCCCATTTACATTTTATATTTTATTTTGGTCGCCTCAAATCGTCCTCTATTTCAATGTTTTCTTCTTAATGGATTTATGTCATAAAGTCATCCTGTTCTACCTTCCACGCTTTCCCCTTCATCACTTTCCTTGAGTGTCACTTTCCTGTCGTTATAGCTCCTTTTCTTATTCACTTCTGGCATGCAATCAATTATGCCATGCCAGCCCTCTCAGAGGATTCAGTACTGCTCTCCACTCTCCCCTCCCTGCCTTTAGCCAGTGGCAATATGCTACTGTATAATCAGGAATAATCAAATCCACAGTTAGCACAGACGTCATCCCTCTTCATAAAATCAGAATCAGCTTCATTTGCCATGTATGAAGACACATACAAGGAATTTTTCTTTGGAGCATAGTTGCTCACAATGTGTTTACACATACAAAACAAACAAACAATATATACACACTAACATATACACATCTCATCAGCTTTGCTCAAATCTCTCTTTTCATGTCTTGTATATCTGTTTACATGTGATAACCACCAATTTTCTGCTTGCTTTGTTTCATCTTACACATCCTTCTTTTGATATTTTTTTCGGTCCTTAGTGGGATCCCAGGACAGTCTTCTAGAAATCACTTTCCGTGCCAAGCCTCCCAGCTCTTCTTCATCTATGGGTCCCTTTGCAGCTCAATCCCAGGTCCAGATTAGTGACAGTGCCTGGGTCTCTGCCCTCCCCGGGCCCTGCTCTCCAGGCACCGACACCAGCCATCTTGGGCTCAGCGGCAGTGGAGTTCGTCTCGAGTGCTTTCGCTTCACCTCCCGTGGGCCGGACAGCCAGGAGCAGGGCCAGGACACAGGGGACACTCCCAGCGACGGGGCCCCTGATGAAAGCTCGCTGCTGGGGGAGCAAGTCCTGGGAGCCCTGGAGCTGCTGCGGTTTAGGGAGTCAGGGATTGGGTCGGAGTATGAATCAAACACAGATGAGAGCGATGACCGGGACAGCTGGGAGCAGGGGGAGGGAGTGGGGTCTGATGGTTCCGCTCGACTCTTAAACGTGTTGAACGCAGACAGTCTGCCGGACTGTTTAGGGGATGAGATGGCTGTGTAGTGGTGCTCCTAAAGCTGCTCAAGGCAACATTGCACGTATACACAACCCCAATGAGAAACAGCTGAAATTCTGAATCTGAAGGACTTGCACCGTTGACAGAGCGCTCACGCACCACTGTTCTGTTTTGGTTTGCTACTTCCTGTGCACTGAGTAAATGTCCCAACTGTATGAGTGGTGCAAGATTTATTAATAGAAACAGAGATGCAGAAAGTATAGTTAATTGATGGATTTGTTATTAATGTTTAATTCAACTCCATAACAAGGTGCAACAGGTGTGTTAATAGTCTGGAATTTGGTGCAGTGTAAATGTGCTGTATTTACATAGCGCTTTTCTATTCTTAACGACTACTCAAAGCGCTTTTACATCATACAGGATACATTCACCATTTACACACATTCATACACTGTGGCCGAGGCTGCCACCTGCTCATCAGATAAACATGCACACACATTTACACTCCGATGCGCAGCATCGGGTTCAGTGTCTTGGGACACTTTGACATGGGGCTGCATAGACAGGGATTGAACCACCAACCTTCCAATTGGCTGGCAACCGCTCTACCGCTGAGCCACAGCCGCCCCAGTGCAGACTTATTCAAACCTTGGACTGTCAGATAGCATAAACACTGTTGTCTTTCAGGCTCCATCTCTGCTGTCTGTTAGTATATGTGTGTTATACTGTGTGTGTGTCAGTGTGATGGTTGCTGTACCTCACATCCTTTTGGTTCCCTGACTCTCTGGCTTGTTACACTGTGGTTGTGTCTGTGTTTATGGAGTTGTGACACATCCGGTGTGGACGTGGTCATTTTCTTTGCTGTTTCCCAGTGAAGATCTGTGGAGAAAAGACCCCTTTGCCAAGTCTGTCTGAATATGCTAATGCATTTTTTGGAGTGTGAAAATGAAAACCTAACTGTGCTTGCTATGACACAAATCTGTAATTACACATAAGTTAAAAATGAGCATGGTTCTTTCATGGTCTGATTTATTTCCCATGTTTCTATTCATACTATTCTTCATGCTGTTTTATATTATTGAACAACACTTTCTGATTACGTGATTCTGTGTTTTCCAGAGGGAAACATCACATTGCTTGTCTCTGCAACGTAAAAATGCAAGCACAAATTACTGTGAGTATTATTTGTTAATGCTATACTGCAGTAACCATAAACTGCTGTGTCACTGTTGTTCCACCCTTGGAAAGTCCTGAACTATCATAAATAAAGTTACTAGCACAGCTTGCCACACTGGATGTTTCGAGCAACACCCTTCCTTGCGCATGCAATTATAAAAACCTGAAAACCAAAGACTAAAGTCCTGAACTATCAATTCAGATAAGGATGGAGGCATATAAGACTCCTGGACACGTTTATATTCTTCTGGCTAACTGTTGCACTAGGTCCACCTTGCTGACTGTGAGCCATCACTGAATTGGGAACGTGTCTTTGAGCTGTTTGCAAAATCGATTAATCTCTTCCTGCCCCCCCCTCTTTTCTTCACCCACCTTCTTTCTTCTTTTCCCTGAAGCTTGCCACCTCTTCCCCACTATTCAGTACTCGCAATCTGTCTGTTGTATCCAGATTTCTCTGTCAATCTCATTGTCATTTCCCTCCAAAGTTATGTCTGTTCACATAAAGTGTACTAAACAAAGTGCACTTAAATCGTTCTTTCTCCTTGTGGAATTACATGGCCTTTCTCAAATGCCAGCTGGTGTCATGGTAAATGTTCAGTGTATTTAGTGTAAGTTACTAATTGCTGAAATACATCAATGGGTGAAATAACCAGAAATATGTCTCTGACATAATGATAAGCAGCACCAGTTGCTGGGCTGACCTTTTCAAAATGTTTTTCACATTAGTATTTATGAATGGTTGAGAAATGGGGTGCGGGAGGTCTTTTGGGAGGAAGATCTCTCTCTTGTTATTAGAGATACACTAGCTGTGGTCATTAAATAGTCATCTCCCATTAAGATCACTGTACGGACAGCCGCAGCTTGATGTAACGTTGCAAATAAGCTGGAAAATATGAAGAATATCAGCCATTACCCGCCCACATCCAGCCACAACTCCCTGCAGCTCTACTAGTGCAGCTGCAGCTCACACAGAAAGTGGGCGGCCTCCAGGATGCGGCCTCTACTTTGGTTTGCTTGATTAAAATGAAAAATGGTGTGTAGTGTCATTCTGCTCGCCCCCTCTTGTATTCTGTAGGTAAAATGAATTCAATAAAACATTGTTTCACAGTACATGTAGTGTAAAGTTTATCCCTAGGTATGATCTTTTTTAGCCTAGTCTATACGACGTTCCACTTCCAAGATTTGTCTGGTGCTACCAGAAATTCCGCCTTCCGATTTCTTTATGTCGGCATTTTATGTCCTGGTCGATTTATGAGGACCATGGCTCCTCAGGTCTCTGCAGGGTAAATCCAGACAGCTACCTAGACTATCTGTCCAAACTGAGTTTTCTGTTGCCTGACTACAACAATCTTTAAACCTGCACATGTTCCACCCAGCAAGCTATTTTGCAGAGGTGTTGTTGCTCCGTGAGGTGCTTAGAACCGCCCAAGACAATTGTCATTGGTTTAAAGAATTGCCAATAAACCAGAGGACATTTTTCTCCCATCCCAGAATGCTATGTGTACTAGCCAAACCCTCCTCCGCAGCGCTGTGGAGGAAGGTCTGGCAGTGTGAGACTATTTTAGCCAGACTAGCACTGTGGCTCTAGGGATGACACCGTCAGTCAGTCCGTCCACCACTCCTTTCCAGACTGAAATATCTTAACTACTGTAGAATGGATTGTCACAAAATGTTCACCAATATGGTAAAATATCAAAATATATAAAAAAATAAATTGTCACAAAAGTTGTATGGACATTCATGGTTCCCAGACGATAAAGCCTAATGAGTGGTGATGCCCCATCTTTTGTAACATGTTACATTTTTGTAAAATGTTTGTACATAACGCTTGCACATTTGCTTTGTTGCAGAGAGTCACCATTCTCATGTCTTTACTGTAATAATAATAATAATAATGATAATAATAACAAAAATAATTCATTACATTTATATGATGTCGTTATTGGCCAGTTAGCTTAGCTTAGCATAAAAACTTGAAACAGGAAAACAGTGGGACTAGCTCTGTCTGAAGGTAACAAAATCTGCATACTACTGTAATACCACTCGTGTGCATTAAATTTGAAGCTGCCTGGTGTAGCAAGTTAGCTTAGCTTAGCACAAAGACTACACACTTAACACGGGCATGAGCTATTTTACAAGATGTCACATAATTCCATCTGTATAATCATTAAAGAAAAGATATTTATTGATTACCAGTTCCCAGTCAGGGATCATCAGATGTGACCTACTGAACCCTTTGAATTTGTGTGTTAATAAAATAATGTGTGGCTTTGAATATAGCCTACAATAGTAATGAAAGTCTCTTTTTAAATTGTTTTTTATTGCCATTACATTTACATCGCTCTTTGTTTTGCCATAGATTTTCACACATAATACCCTGAAGAAACATTGTCAGTTGTTGCTGCAGCAGCAGTTTTAAATGACTTAAAAAATTTGCTTAAATGTAGAACTTTTTCAGTGTTTAATTCTGTTAAATTCTTGCTAGTTTACGGTACTTAAATTCTATGTATAATGATGTACTGTATAATAAATAAAAACAAGCATCTGCCTCCTTTCTGCTTTAGCTGCTGTGTCAGTTTTACTTCTAATCCCAGCTGTGACTCATCTTGTTTGTATGCAATGATAGTTTTTCTCCTGGAACATGTCTCCCTCTCTAAATAGCAGGTTCTCCTCTGCAGAAAAATTAACTTCAGTTTGTTTTTGTCAGTAGCTCTATGTGGAATCTGCCAGATACTGCTGCTTTCAGCTGCCTCGGGAGGGCCATAATTGAAACCATTTGTGGATCAGGTGGAATTCTGGGATTTTGGCCTCACCTCAAAATCCCAAAGCTTGTTATTTTCTCTGTGTCTTTCCTCCAGACAGAAAGACTGTTACATCAGCCTTCGTTTCCTCTCTTGCTCTCTCGCGCTCTCTCTCGCTCTCTCGCTCTCTCGCTCTCTCTCTCTTTTCCATTCCCAGTCCTTCAGAGGAAGAAGAGGTCAGCGACTCATAGTGCTGAATGCATCAAGTCACAGTAGATGTGGAATATTCCCACAGACAGATGGTTTCATAAAAACAAGAAAAGAACTTGCAAAAGTAAGTAAAATCCATATTTTTTGTCTTATGCTGCTATTACTGTAACCTCAGTGTCCACGTTGACTTTGAAGGAAGTTTATGTCACTTCAGCTCAGTATGGAGAGAGTGACATCATACAGGAAAATGCATTTAACAGGTTTAAGAAAAATATTACGGTGAAGAAAAGTGCATTTATTTGTATTGTATTTAATGGTACCACAAAAATAGACTGGAAAAAAAAATGATTGATGACGTCAGTCAGCGATTATCATGTCAGCTCTCCAGAAACAGAAACTCTGCTGAAAATGCATTACAGACATGGGTTTCCCCTCATAATGATGTATGCTACAGTAAAACTACATTCTAAATACATCACACTGACACAGAATGACATTATCCCCACCAAATCTTTGGTGAACTCACCACGTGAAAGACGGTAAGTGCAGTTTGTGAACAGTGGTCTAACTTGTAGTGGAGTAGACCAGAGTGTCTTAGAGCCATTTGTCACTGAGACTTCCACAAGGCTTTTACAAGGTAAATAAAATGCAGGTACTGTGGTGGGAGAGAGCAAGACTCTGGGTTACAAGGAGATCTGTGTGTACATTTACCACTGTAGGTTTTAGGGTTGTTCAACTCAATTTAACTATTTGTAACATCTGAAAAATGTAGCACTTGAAATGTAACACTTATATTATTTAAATGCGTCTTTTATACCTTTTATATTTCTTTTTTCTAATTGTTTCTTAACTCTTATAATGTAATTCTTATTATTTACCGCATACTAGTCTTTTAGCACATCTTTAAGAGTATGCCACCCTGCATACCTGCACACATGTTGTTTGTGTATGTGGCAAAAAAAATAATTAAATATAAAGCACAGGAATTGCTGTGGAAACTTTGTTGAAATGATATATGAAAACCTAAATAATAGCTGACATTGGATGTTGTTGGCATACAGTAAATTGTACTCGTAATCTCATGCCCTGATCTGCAACCTTTTAGGTGTGCGGCTCCTTGAAAAGAGAAGGTCATGAAGGTTCAACAGATCTCACACCATGTTGTCTTCATCCTGCTGGCTTCTGCTGTACAATCTCAAGTCAACCCAGGTATGGTGGACATTGGTATTTTAAATCCATGTCGTTCTTCTTCAAAACAGATAGGGGTTCAATATCTCTCAAGGACACTTTGGTACGACGTGTTGGTTGTTGCAGGATCACACCTCAACATTTTACTGTAAATGTAAATGCATGTGACAGTCAGAGAATCAGTATAATGAGTTTACTGTTATTTGATGTAGGTTAAGTTTTTAATTTGTGATAGAAGTATGAGCCGGTCAAGGTGTTTTTTGTTATTTTGTTGTTGTCTCAAACAATCAACATACTGTTAAAGATGAAAAACGTCTGAATAAAACACACACACAAAAATAATCAAATACAAATCAATCTGATTCCATAAAGAAATAAATGAAAAAAGAATGAGTTAATAAAGGAATGGTTATGTCATATATAAGCTCAAAATAACCTCCTCATATTCCTGAGGGATACACATGTTGACAAGATGGAGAAGGAAAGCTGATTTAGGTGGGTGGGCTTCATGCAAGAATGTAATGTGTGTGCATGCGTGCATGCGTGCATGCGTGCGTGAGTGAATGCATGCGTGAGTGTGTGAGTGCGTGCATGCAGCCATGTGTGTACGCGGTTTACCTAATGGTCAGACAGCAAATATTCCCAGAACAGGCAGACCTTTCACAAGCAGGGGGCATTCTTGGAAAAAAAATTTAAAATGTGTAGGCGTAGTTGTAGGCAACATACACACACACACACACACACACACACACACACACAAATGCTTTCATTTCACTTTCCCACTTATTCCACATATTTTCCTAGTAAAAGGATTATTTGTTCTGTTGCTCTCTTAAAGTACATGTCAGGCGTTCGGTGTGGGAAGGTGAATAAAACACAGACGTTCCTTAATTGCCGGGTAGAGATGGTAAGAATAAACAGTGACACCCTGGTAGATGCAGTGAGAGTGCAGATGTACAGTGAGGTCACTGGATCATATTAACATTATAATGTTGCATCTGTTGCTGCCAAACTTATTTTATTTCATGAGAGTTAATGCCCAAGCCAGAGCTATAAAAGTCAAAAATGTCTCTCACGTGGCTCTGGTCTAGATTATGAAAAATTGTGAAAAATAGAGAGCAGGCAGCTCAGAGGCCACTCCCATCTCATTTTGCTCAGACTAGCACCTATACAGTGATGCCTCTGTTTGACTTTAGAGGCCTTGAAGGGCTGCAGGAAGGGGACGGGGGGGAGGGATGAGACCTGACCACTTAGTTTACCCTCAACTCTTCACATCCTGCAAAAAAACAAACACAAAAAGGATTAAAAAAAAACTCATGGCATGTGAAAGAATACAAGTCTCACACACACATACACAATTCTTAATGTGAGCAGCATGTGTATCAGTGATGCTTCATGTGTTTGTAGAAATCTGTCGATATCCTCTCGGTATGACCGGTGGGCAGATTCAGGATGAGGACATCTCTGCCTCCAGTCAGTGGTCTGAGTCAACTGCTGCAAGATTTGGAAGGCATGTTTGATGATACATTTATTTTCACATATCTATATTCAGTTTCATTTGCATATTGAAAACCTGTCATTAGCAAGTTAGAGAGCCTGCAGGGTGTTTACTCAAATGTAATTCCATATATTATTGTCTCTCTTTGTCCTTCTTAAATGATCATCCATAAAGTTTTGGTTCTTTTTAAGTGAAAATTCTTCTTCTTCTTAACCCAAATTTACCACTTCTTTGGTTTCAAAAGACTGCCTTAGAATTGATGTTGCAAACACCATTATATGAAAGTTTATGAAACAATCTTACCTCAAGGTCCATTCAGCAGCTGTTCTGGAGCTTTTGATTAAATTATGTGATATTCATCAGTAGATGGATTGTGTATATGGATATAAACAAGTTCATTTTAAACATTTTGTGTGTTATCACTATGCATTTGTTGCTTTTCACATGTCATTTCACAACATTTAGTCTCTGCTGACATATATTGTGACATAGTATAAAGAGAGAGAAACTCCGTGTAGGAAAGGGTCAATCAAACCGTGGTGTGACACCAAAAGTCAAAGTTGATTTATTTACATTGACTATTTAACTTACATACTGTACATACACTTCTTTTAACCCAAGCCACAATCTTTTCCTAAACTTTACCAAGTAGTTTTGTTTGAATTCAATTGAAAACGGTCTAGTTGCGAATGAGAACGGGTGTTAGAGGACACACAAAAAGCTTAAAATGCATAGGCCGTAAAAGAGGCTTGGTATTTATATGCCTTCCCATGAGATCATATTGCCAGAACAGTTACTAAATGGATCTTAAGGTGAGATTGTTTGGTCAGGAATTAAATTTGAAGCTCAGCATATGTTTAATGAACTGGCTCCATGTTGAATAATTCTAGTGCTGTTTTACCAGCTGTGGTCCAGCAGCAGTACAGAGTAGTGAAAGATGTTCTCATGCAAATATGAATTATACATACCTTCTTCCTCTATTCATGTTTCAACATCTTTCCCCTTTTATCTATCTTTTAATTATAATGCTGCTCTTTTTCCTCCATGAACTCTTTTCCCTTCCCTTCTCCTCCTGTCTCCTCTCTTCCTCCTTTTCAGACTTGACTTAGACAACGGAGACGGTGATGGAGCCTGGTGTCCTGACATCATGTCAGAGCCGGATGGCCTCAAAGAGTATCTCCAGGTGGACCTGCGTTCACTGCACTTCATCACACTGGTGGGCACCCAAGGTCGCCACGCCGACGGCATGGGTAAGGAGTTTGCCCAGCGATACAGGATCAAGTACAGCCGTGACGGCAGCAACTGGATGGGCTGGCATGATAGGAAGGGAAGGCAGGTGAGCGTCTAAATATTACTATCTGTCATTGTGTCAAATTCCAGACGTGCATGTTTTATTCAATGTAGGTGGACACGTTATCAGGACATCTTAATTGCATCAGGTACAGTTGAAGGTTGGAGCAAAAACTGCCGTGACAGGAGGGCTTCTAGGGACTGGCTTTACTTTGCACATCACAGTATTTACAGTTTTCAAACAGGTAGCTTCATTATCCATCCATCCATCTTCATCCGCTTATCCGGTATTGGGATCGCGGGGGCAGCAGCTCCAGTAGGGGACCCCAAACTTCCCTTTCCTTCATTATATGTAAATTAAATTAGATGAGGGGATGAAAACGCAGTAAGTAGTGTTAATAAGTTATAGCAGTTTAACCTAACATTATGACATTAATTCATAATACTTGTCACAATAATTGTAACAAGGTGGTCAAATGTAACTAAGTATATTTACTCAAGTATTGTACTTGACTTAACATTTTAGGTACTTGTACTTTAGTAAGTATTTACATTTGCGACTTTTACACTGCAACATTTTACCACTGGACTTTTTACTACTGTAGTTTATTTTTACTACATTTTAGAGGGAAATATACTTTTTACTCCTTTAGATTTATTTAACAGTGTTTCTTACTAGTTTGACATATAAGACATGCTGAGCTCATCAAATTTGTTGCAATGTTATAGACTACAACAATATATTAAATAGTTCAAATTAGCACCAGCTACAAAATACTATACATTGCTACTTTTACTAAAGTAAAGGATCTGATCTGAATACTTCCTCCACCACTGACGAGAGATGACAAGAAGATGATATCTTCTTTGCAGCAGACAGAATCCGAGTTTATGGAAAATTAAGAAACAGTTGAACTAGCAACAGCGCTGGCATGAGATAAAGGGAACCAATTTCTTTACAGGTGTATCAAGGTTTTACATTTGATTTGACAATCACACATACATGCTGACAGGTTTCACTCAGGCAGTCTTATTTGTGTCATCTGCGTCTCCTCTGCCAGGTCATTGAGGGGAACAGGAATGCGTATGATGTGGTGCTGAAGGATTTGGAGCCTCCAATCATAGCTCGTTTTGTCCGATTTATGCCTGTGACAGACCACTCCATGATTGTGTGTATGAGAGTGGAGCTCTACGGCTGTGAATGGCTGGGTTAGTCATTGCTTTCCATTATACAGAGTACAACAGCTTGACCTGGTTAGCAGGACCTAGTTTATCTTTTTTGTAATTTATCAGCTTCAGTACTGTCATAATATCTTATAAGCATGTGGTGAGTAAATCTCTGACCTTTGACCTGCCTCCTGTAGATGGCCTGATGTCTTATAGCATTCCAGATGGGCACCAAATGATCTACAGAGGCCTGGATGTCTACTTTAATGACTCTGTGTATGATGGAGCATCAGTTGATAGGTCTGGATTTTACTGCCACAATTAGGGCTTATTTTGATCATTATTATTATTATTATTATTATTATTTTGCTCACTCCGTGTGAGTGCAGTTAATAAAACAGATTTAAGATATGACTTGTTAGCTGTCATGGATTTTTAAAAATCTCTGCACTGCTGGATGAATAGATATTGAAGCGCTTGTGTTTTCTTTCTTCATTTCAACCATCCATCCCTCCACTAGACTGACAAAGGGCCTCGGCCAGCTGACGGATGGCACTTGGGGTCTGGATGATTTTCTCCACAGCCATATTTACGCCATGTGGCCAGGGTACGACTACGTGGGCTGGAACAACAAGAGCCTCCCCAAAGGTTATGTAGAGATGATTTTTGAGTTTGACCACGTCCGAAACTTCACATCCATGAAGGTAAGGAGTAAGGATGCAGGGGAGAACTTCACTGAACAGCTTAATCGTGGAAAAGTGGAATATTTTTTTATATTGCTTAACAAACACTATAATGCTGGGCAAGCACCCATCTTCTGTAATAACGGCAAATTTTATTTAGACACAATAAAGCTTTGCAGTGTGAAAATGACATTCTCTGTATAATTAGCCCCTTTTGTAATGGATACATGCAGTGGCCAGAGATCATAGATAATGTTCTTCAGCTACAGCACAGTAAGACAGATTAGTCATCAGTTGACCGGCTCCTGCATTATCTTCCCCTTTGATTCTGATTGTTTGGAGTATCTGCACCCATTTAGTCATCATGGTCATAGGTAGAGAAAAATCTGCATATTTCTTGTGGATATTAACAGGATGATTGACTATTTGCGAGATACAGTTTTTAGTACTTTGCTCATGCTTGCTTTTAGTCATATATCCCACCTCCACAGGTTCACTGTAATAACATGTTTAGCCGAGGGGTGAGGATGTTCAGACAAGCCACCTGTTACTTCCGGTCAGGATCAGACTGGGAGGCTGACCCGGTGACATTTAGGCCCACTGTCGACCGCACAAGCCAAAGCGCCCGTTTTGTCACTGTGTCCCTCGGGGACCGCACAGCCAGCGCCATAAAATGCCGTTTCCACTTCAGTGACGTTTGGATGCTGTTCAGTGAGGTGGCCTTCCAGTCAGGTAAGTCAGTGTCAGTGTTGAATAGGTGTCCCATTTTGTCGACTACAATGTGAATTTTTAAGTTAGTTTTAATTTATTATTAGGATCCCCATTAGCTAATGACTAGATGACCAGTCTTCCTGAATTCCAAAACAACATTTAATCAGAAAATATTAAAATATTTCATGACAAATACAGGAAAAAAAATAACAACAACATTTACGTATGAAATAGAATAACAAGAAACAACCCCAAAATACAAGAAAAAATATCTTGAAAACAAAATTCTATTAGATTATATTGACCGCCATGTATGTTGACCGCCTGCTTTTCCTCATATCCTTCAGCTTTGGCTTTGTCTTTTTCTTTCTCTCAAAGGCTCAGCCGTGTACAACACATCTCTGACTGCTCGCAAACACGGACACCCCACAAACACACTGCCAGGTCAGATAAACCTTTATGGTTCTTTTTTCAGTGGTAGCCTAGTAGTTTGAGTAAGTAGTGGTTGTTATTTCAGTGAAGTGACCGTCGGGCAGTGGAGAAAAATGCTGAAGGAGAGAAGTCAGGCTGGTTTGATATATGGCTGCTGGGAAGTGATGTGGTGCTAAACAAAACACAGGCCGAGCATAA
The DNA here is from genome assembly GCA_013375575.1 of Percina caprodes. Classification (NCBI taxonomy): domain Eukaryota; kingdom Metazoa; phylum Chordata; class Actinopteri; order Perciformes; family Percidae; genus Percina; species Percina caprodes. The sequence goes on along the minus strand of JABXJD010000030.1, from coordinate 2,860,950 downwards.
TCTACAGCCAACAACAAATATAATCAATAACTATTTTTATTATTATACTATTGTTATTATTATTTTTATCATTTATTATACTATTTTTTTAGATTATTCAATTTTGAATTTTCTTAATCAAGCTTGTAGGCTATTGGTGTCGTGGATTTATTACAGTCTGGTGTGGGTAATTGCTCTGTTTCAAACAAGGTTTAACTAAAATGGGTCCTGCTTCAACATTGCCCCCTGCTGATAGCATGAGAAATGACTAATCATTGAAATAAATGTCACTTGTTACTGTAGTTGTAATGGGACATATACAGTATATACTCACTGCATAATCCCCTTCATGTCCCATTACAACTACAGTATATTTCTACTATATATATATATATATATATATATATATATATATATATATATATATATATATATATATATACATATGAATTTGAGCTGTGAATGATTAAATCAAACCCACCTCAACTCACAACTCTCATCTGGCTAGGAGATGATCCTACTCATAAATTGGACGACAGCAATACCAGGATCCTGATTGGCTGCTTGGTGGCTATTATCGCCATCCTATTGGCTATCATAATCATCACCCTGTGGAGGCAGGTCTGGCAAAAGATGCTTGAGAAGGTGAGAAATGAGCATTTTTTTCAAGCTATTTGTATGAGACAAAACAAATCAGTTGTTTATTATAGTTTTTATAAAACAGCTTTATGAGCTGAAATTAACTGCAAAAAAATAGGTTATGATCTGGAGAAAAAACATGAAACATTTCTGGTTCATGAGCTATGGGACATGTAACTCCATAGGACATAAGCATTTGTACTTTTTTCTATACACAGTGAATTGTTGTTATTTTGTTTTGAGTAATCTGTAGGTGCAGCTTTTTTTTTTGTCTGTGTACACAGCCTGCTTTATATTCACCTGGCAGTTTGCCTGATGAAGACCTTGTATGTATGGAGTCATAGGAGTGCCATAAAAAAGAATACATCTGTAAAAGAGTAAAAAAGTGGAAATATAAAGAGGAATTAACTGAAAGATTAAATAGTAAATTAAAAATGTGGAAATATAAAGAAAAATGACAAAATATAAAAGAATAATAATGAGCATTTTAATCAATTTTCTAATGTGCTTGTTTATTTACTTATCAGAATATATTTATTCATGCATTATATATATATATACATATATATGTATATATATATATATATATATATATAAATATATACATTTGTTAATTCTTTTTGCATATAAATTACTCTATTTCTTCTGTATATTATTTTTGTTTTTCATTATTATTTTAATGTCATTTATTTTATCCCCTGATTTATTATAAGTTATTTCCCTTTTGCTTTCTGTCTTTATATTTACACATTTATTTTCTTATTGTTTTACAGATTTATTGTTTTTATGGCACTCCTATGACTCCATAACCTTGTAGGTCCAAAAGTTCCATGAATAAAACATTTTGAGGAGTTTGCACATTTTAGTGTACGGTCAACTTCTCTTTTTCCTCAGTCACAAATACTGCTTATATTCAAGTATGTCCTCTTTCTATTCGCAAATCTGACAGCCAACACCGATGTCTTCTAGCAACCATGTAAGAGGAAACTTCTCTCACAGAATATTTAGCATTAACAAGAACAGACTTCAACTATCACACTCTTTCTTCCACAGGCATCCCGCCGCCTGCTGGATGATGAACTCACAGCTCGTCTTGCAGTCCAGACCCAGGCCTTTTCCTCCCACCACTCTATGTCCAGCGAGAGTGTCTCCACCTCCAACTCCACCTATGAGAGAATCTTCCCCCTCTGCTCCGACTATCAGGAGCCTTCCCGCCTTATCCGGAAACTACCAGAGTTTGCTCAGTCCAGTGAACACCTCAGTAAGTTGGTAAAAGCACAATGCAATAAATGCTGCTGAGGTCAGCTATAGCTGCTGTAGTGTGTGTAATTGTGTGTGCACCACATCAGAACCAAGCACCTCCTGTAGAGCCCTTGCAGCCAGTGGTGCAGACGGTGCCCCCCACTATGCGGAGGCAGACATCATCAGCCTCCAAGAGTCTTCAGACAGCAGCACCTACTCCATCACAGCTGTCGACATGAATCTTTTTGCTGGCACAGATTCATCCATGAGAGAGTTCCCCAGACACAAGCTCACGTTCAAGGAGAAACTGGGAGAGGGCCAGTTTGGAGAAGTATATATTCACTTTTGTAGCTGTAATCTTTGTTGGCAGTGATTTGTTATTATATTCATATGGCTGCCCTCTCCCTCTTTACGAAAATTATATTACTGTATCTTTATAGCTCTCATTTAAAGATTGAATGAGAGTTATTGCTGTGTGGTGAAAGCATGAGTGTGAAATGCAATGATACAGTACAATATACAGTACATGCTGACAAATAGGCAACACTTAGTGGTATTAAACATAGTTAAACAGATGGTTTCAAATAGTGCTAAGTGGATGATGGACTAACAAGGCACTTTTGTAAAACAGGTGCACTTGTGTGAGGCAGAGGGCATGCAGGACTTTTTAAATGAGGATTTGTCTATAGAGGGAAACAATGAGTCACCTCTGCTGGTTGCTGTGAAAACACTGCGGGAAGATGCCAACAAGAATGCAAGGTAAAAACAGGTGGTAACTTTTTTGTTTGATTAAAAAAAGACAACAGTGTACAGTAAATTAGTCCCATGCTGGTGGTTATTATTCAGTCAGTCGTCAATCAAGCGATAAATTCCAATTGTTTGTCCCTGCTGTGCTGCAGGAATGACTTCCTGAAGGAGATCCGAATCATGTCTCGCCTGAGGGATCCCAACATTGTTCGTCTGCTGGCGGTGTGTGTGGACACAGACCCACTGTGTATGATCACTGAGTACATGGAAAATGGAGACCTGAACCAGTTCCTCTGCAAGCTCAGACTGGAAGAGGCTGATGATGAAGACAAGACAGAACAAGAGGAAAAAGAGGGGGAGAGTATGGTCAGGTAGGTTCATATCTTGACATTAAATTGTAAAGATTATCTTGGGTGAATATATAGAGCTTATAGAACTAGACATTACATATATAAGTACACTGTACTTGTGACTTATATTCTCTTTCATTGTGGTCTCCTCTGTTCTTTAGTTATAGTAAACTCATTGGCATGGCTGTACAAATTGCATCTGGAATGAAGTACTTGTCCTCTCTCAACTTTGTCCACCGTGATCTGGCGACACGCAACTGTCTGGTGGGTAAGAACTACACCATAAAGATAGCTGATTTCGGCATGAGTCGGAACCTGTATAGAGGGGACTACTACAGGATCCAGGGCCGGGCCGTCCTGCCCATTCGCTGGATGTCCTGGGAGAGCATCCTACTGGTGAGTATTGTCGAGAGCTGGGGACATGTGGAAGAAAACACAAGGAACAAGTGTACTTTTTAATAATAATTCAAATAATTATTACAAGTGTACAAACCAGCATCCACATTAAGTCTTTGCTCGATTGTATTTGGATTTAAGTTGTCTTTAACTCTCAGGGTAAATTCACCATGGCCAGTGACGTGTGGGCATTTGGTGTGACTCTGTGGGAGATTCTGACGCTGTGTAAGAAGCAGCCCTACTCCCAGCTCTCTGACGAGCAGGTCATTGAAAATACAGGCGAGTACTTCAGGGACCAGGGCAAGCAGGTGAGCACACAGGTTTAGGCTACCCATTTACCACAATACAATCTGTTTATGGTCTCATTTATTATCAATCATTGTTTTGTTTGTGGCAATCATAAGTATCCAATTTTTTCCATGCATCTGTATCTCACACTGCCAAATTTGCTGAAAATATCTAGCAAAAATATTACTCACAGCCCTTTTAACCATTAACCTTACATTCATATCTTGAAGGTGTACCTGCCAAAGCCTCCCTGTTGTCCTGACAGAGTCTACAATGATCTCATGCTGAGCTGCTGGAGTAGGAACGCCAAGCAGAGGCCGAGCTTTCAGGAGATACACACTCAGCTAATGGAGAGCCTGGCATAGAAAATTGAACAGATGATTTCTCTTTCCCATGTACTGTAACTGTACATGTCACATTTGCTCCCTTCAGACTGGATTTATTTGGGATTAAATACTGTACATCAGAAATTAGAAACAACCTGTCAAATGTAGCCTAACCATTTGTTTTTAGCTGGCGTGCCACAATGGTGTTGTAAATAATAAGATATGAGGAGAAGGTACACACTTGAACAGTGCTTTATGTTTTATATATACAAATTAGCACTGTTCAACCAGTGAATTCACTCCTTTTGTGTATTTATTAATTACTTTTTATTTCCTATGCTGTGTCTATTTATAGAGTACTCTATGGTAATCCTAGATTTAAAAATACAATTGTGATTTTTTTAATTTTTTTTTCTCCATACATACATTTAATTCTATTGCACATTTATTAGATGATCTCTATGCAGACGTGTGACCTTTTAGGAATGTTTATATTTTTGGTTTTTTAAGGGGGAACAAATGGCATGATAATGACAAGTGTTTTTACTCTGCAGCGGTTGACTGACATGTTTTATAAATATGTTTACGTCCTTTTGCAAAAATATGTATGTGTATATTGTTGAATAGTAGCCAGTAAAGACCAAACCAACTCAAACCAAAGATCCCTGGAAATAAAGAAATTTAAAATGTACTACTGTTTGTCAGGTTTGTCACATTTTTTATATTATCACAGGTTAAGATTCCCAACACATAAAGTACTTCAAATTAGCTCCCCTTTACCAGCTGCAATATTAAAATGATGTCAACATGAATGCATGTTAATCCAATAATGCATAATAAAGAGCCTTTTATCTTTGGTAGCTACTTCAAGTAGGCTAAATTTAGATAATAAATTATACTTTTGTACTTCAGTAAAATTTTAAATACAGGACTTTCACTTGCAACACAGTACTTTTTACAATGCAGTATTGCTACTTTTATTTAAGTAAAAGGTTAGAGTACTTCTTCTAACACTGGTTATTAGACAGCAGTTGTTGTTCGCAGACAAGTTTTTTTTCATTATTTCGTTATTTAGTTTTGGAAAATGCAAGACACAATAGAATGACCCCATAACATGTCTGTTAAATACGCTAAAGACGTCTCACTTTGGTTAACATTAGGAGCTTCTGCTAACACTTTCAACCGTTGCGCTCTTTTGCCTCTTCGGCCTCCGTAGTGGGAGCTGATTGGCCAGTTGTATGTTGACAGCCAATCACACCACGTAACTGCTCATGCACATAGGCTGATTTTTTTTATGCCGAATCGGGCGATGGGCTGCCACGCTAGAGAGTCTTTATAACTGGTTTTTGACTTTGTTCTGGTACCGTTTTTACCTACAGACGCTGCTAGCTCCTGTCAGACATGGAGAAAGTTGTCCTTGTAACCGGCGCGAACAGGTGGGTCAATTGAAACTGCGTTATAACCATGGTTAGACACTGTTTGTCGTGTTACAAAGTGACATCTCTCACGAGCTGACATGTAAATGAGTGCGTTATAATGTTAACTAGGCGACAGAAACATTATAGCGCCACTGAGAAAGAATTCCTTCTGTTGAGAGATGAACTGCTTCAAAATCTGTGATAAACTGACCGTAATGCTTTAAATAAATAGTAACGATTATAATAATAATAGTAGTAAAGACACAGGTTTCACAGAAACCATAGTAACACTGATTAAGTTAGGCAGGTAAAAGCTAATGAGTAGAGGTGTGTTTTAAGATGACTCTTGAAGATCTCAATAGTGAGGGGAATGATGGTGGGAGGAAGAGATGTTTCTAGTCTGCCTTTATTATTTCTTCTCCAATTACTCCAAGTTTTCTTTGTTTACTATTTGATTTACTCACACAGTTCCTTAAGGGAAGTTTGTTTACATTGTGTTTGTCTGGCATCTGTCACTTTATTCAGCGGCATTGGCCTGGCCCTGTGTGAAAGGCTGCTGTCTGACGATAGCCAGCTTCTTCTGTGTCTAGCCTGCAGAAACATGGAGCGGGCCGAGGCTGCCCGGTCTGCCCTCCTGACCTCTCACATCAACGCACATATTGACTTGCTGTACCTTGATGTGGGCTCTGTGCAGTCAGTGCTCACTGCTGCTCAGGAGCTCAAGGCCAGGTACTCTTTCTAAGCTACATTGATGTTGATATACCCATCCTCAACAATGAATATGGAATTGAGATTGATCCTTAATGCATATTTGTGATTTCCCACAGGTACAACAGAATTGACTTTCTGTATTTAAATGCAGGAATTATGCCCAACCCACAAGTGGATGTCAAAGCATTGTTCAAGGGTCTGTTCTCCAGGTAAAATCCTAAAGCCAGATCCTAACTTGCTTTGATTTGGGTCTTTCTATTTTTAATTTTATGGTTTAAAGCTTCAAAACTGTATACTAGTGCAACCTGTCCATTATCCATGTAATAGTATATCCTCTCACTTCAGGAATGTCATCAACATGTTTGCGACGGCAGAGGGACTCTTGACTCAACAGGACCGCCTCAACTCAGACGGCCTGCAGGAGGTTTTTGCCACCAACCTCTTTGGTCATTTTCTCCTGGTACACCACAGATTGTACACATACATGAAATCTAAAAGATTACAAACCATTCCCTTAATTTGACATAGTGTACATACGTTAGTTATTTATTATATGCTGCAACATAGTGAAGTAGTATTATGCATATAGAATGGTATTGCAGATGGCTTTAATTTGTGCATATGGTATATGCTTCTGCATGTAAATACATTTGTTAAAAAATAAAACTGTTGGGATGTAATGTATTGTACTATACTACTATAGACCTGTTGTGAATTTTTTTTTTTTAGAAATTATAGATGTCTGTTTTTGGCTATTACCTGAAAAATTAAAATAATGCAGTTATGATGCCCTAATCTCTGTGGTCCAGATCAGGGAGCTGGAGCCCCTGCTGTGTCCGGGAGGTCAAACATCCAGGATAGTGTGGACATCCTCGAGTAACGCCCGCCGCTCTGCCTTCAGCATCGAGGACATTCAGCACAGAAATGGGACGGAACCCTACAGCTCCTCCAAGTACGCATCAGACATGCTCAGCCTGGCACTCAACAGACACAAAAACAGCCAGGTTTGTGTATCACACAGTCTGCAGATTACTGGTACAGTAATGGCTATTGGCATCCACCCACATTCCAAAATTCAAGTCCTATGCAAATTCTCACAAGGTTGATGTTTTTAAAGTAGTTATTGGTCATGGAAGACTAGCCTGGCATAGCTAGACTAATTCACAAATGCATATTAGTCTGGATGTTTGCGCTGGACGGAGAATGCCAGTTATGTCAAGTAACTGCGTTTATAATGCTCCTCTGTCAGTCATTGTCTTATACCCGCCCCATGTGAGATAAACCGTCTTGATTTTGGAATCTGGATGGATGTTTGAATGGGAGGAGGGCCAGAGCTATCTGCCAGAGCACTGAAACATGAAAAATGAAAGTTTGCAGATTCATCTGGTTTCCAGGCCAGGAAGACTGTAATGGGGCAAATTAACAAGACTTACATAACTCTGTCATGAAACAATGGGTATAATTTTTGTCCAAACTAATGTGTTTTTAAGGATAGGTTATTCATTTTCACCACAGGTTCTACTAGAATGTTCTTTATTAGATCTACTCTATCTTTTGTACCATTTACAAAGGGTTGCATTTTGTGAGTTTTTTTTAAATGAATACAGACATGTCTAACAATCCCTTTAGCTCCCTGTTTTCTTGAAAGAAGTTAACAATGCTTTGCAGGCCTGAACAATCCACTCCCACAGCATTCTCAACTACATAAAGGAACCTAAACATTCATCTGTTATGTGAAATAATTGTCTTCTTCTCTTTGTGACAGGGGCTGTTTTCCTCTGTAATATGTCCAGGGCTGGTGATGACTAATCTGACCTATGGCATCCTCCCCTCCTTCTTCTGGACCCTCATAATGCCCGTCATGTGGCTGGTGAGTGATCTTTTTATTTTACTCATCTCTGTTAAACATGATTGGAGTTATTATGATATATTTTCTTTCTGTGGGGTACAGATTAGGATCTTTACGAACACATTTACGCTCACACCATACAACGGAGCAGAGGCGCTGGTATGTTGTCGACCTGTCCTGTTGATGTCTATATAAAAATATCTCTACAATGAATGCACTGTGAACACAAAGTCCTGCTCTGGTTTTTCACAGCACTGGTTATTTGTTCAAAAACCTGAGTCTCTGGATCCAAGAGCAAAGTATCACAGTTTAACATCAGGACTTGGAAAAAACTATACTCAGCCTCGACAGGTGAGTAACCCGAGACCACTTCTTCCACAGACATTATACTGCTCAAGTCTGCTCTATGTGAAGATCAGATAACCTGAATCTTAGTATTATAGTCATTCAGATATTCATGAGAGACTGGGTAAGTTGAGATGCTTTTTATAGAATATCAAGCAGAAAACCTTGAAAAGTTTTAAACTGGAAGATGTGATTAATGCAATCTGCTTTATTTACATGTAATGAATTCAGATTTTCTGCATGTTTTTGTTCCCATTTCAGATGGACATCGATGAACAGATGTCTGAGATCCTCTATTCAAAGCTTCTCGAACTTGAGAAAGTAGTGAGAAGGAAACAGAGTGAGGGGAATGCAGACAAGTAAGCTAATGGACAATACCTCAGTAAGATAGAGTAGAAGCGAGTCTTTTAATGGATGGTTTTGCTGTTGCAAATGTGTGCAATTTGTGATGAAAAACAATAAAGTTGCTGTTATTCTTTTCTTGCCAATTGTACCATTGAATCATGTCTTTTCTTCAGACTCTCATGCATTTTCCATATTTACTACAGTAAATGAATGTCGGGCTATGTGTGTTATCTCTTGAAAAATTGGTCCTTCACAAATTTACCCTAAAATACCTTTTTGTTTTTGCATTTGCATCATGTGAGATCAGTAACCAGCAGGAGTCACATCTGTTGCTGATTTCTTGTTGAAATTTAAATACCACTGCCTGCTGCATCTTCACCTGATATCTGTATCATGTTTCTTCTACAACAGGCTTCTTACCTTACAAACTTTTAATTAGCTGTATGCGTATTGTCTGGTTTACTGAGGTCATCATCAACCAAACACCATCAGCTGTCATCAGTGGCTTCTTTTACCACAAATGATACCATAAGATGCATTGTTAACTGAAAGAAATGGCATGTTTACTGCTAAGGTCTGTAGACCAAATAAAGGGTATGAATAAACAGATGTTTAAAATGACATGGTATATTACAATATTACAATGCGTCCTTTCACGATGTCTTGCTGATATCCTTTTACTAAAATTTTGTTTTGGGGGTAGCAAAAGGCTTATTACATGAGTTGTGTGCGCCTTTGCTGTTCCTGACTGAAATGCACTGCTTCCAAACTGAATTACAAGATATCTGGCTTTTTGCCTCCTTTGTATGAGGTTGACTGCTGTATTTTCTCATCTGGCAGATAAACAATTAAGCATTTATTTTTCTTATAGAAAATGGAAAAAAAAATATGCATAACAAATATGCATCAGAAGCCATTTTTAAAAGCCATTTCAGAAAAAAATACAGCCATATAACTAATGTTAATCAGGGAAATCCTTAAAGCTTGGCATGTTTTAATACATGCTTTCATTGCACCTTAGCATTTGATTCTGAATGCAGCGATTTTGCGCTGAGGTGAAAATGAGCAATTGTCATAAACATCCACACGTGGCCTGGGTCTGAATAGGTTTTCATTCTTGTTTTTAAATCAAATACATCCATGACACAAAAGACAAGCCTCAAGTTACATTAGAAAGTGTCAAAATGTATCTTCAACCAGTGTGACAGCTTCCTCATTGTGCTGAGCTGCCTGTACAGAGGGCAGACTTGCCAGATATGTTATCACCAGCTGTTACCCAGCATGCCCCTGCTCGCCCTCACCACAGCATTTGCTGCTTTTCATAACAAATTCCACTTAATGTTATTATATCTATATATAATATTATATTCATAGGATAATCTAGCCGTAAAATTCTGTTTATAATAGTATTCATTTCTATATTTATTCAGTACATATCCATCCTGCACTATGGAACCATTGTATATCCTGCACTTACTGCTATTGCACTTCTGGTTAGACCTAAACTGCATTTCGTTGCCTTGTACCTGTACCTGTGTAATGACAATAAAATTTAATCTAATCTAATCTATATGGGCATATGAGCATAGTGTAATGGCTGCACATACAAGGTGCTACTGAGTTTTTAATAGCAATAATTGTATGGTTTTAGAAATGTGTCTTATGTGTAGGCTACTTATTTAGGCGAACTTGGAATGCATGCAGTGCATGCACATTGTAGCAGAACCTGTTGACTGCATATTACTAGCCTAATGTGATTTCCTCTCAGAAATTAAAAGCCGGCTTATTCCAGGAAAACATGAGAGGACACTAGTGCCTCGTTACATAATGTAAATAAAAACATTGCAGCCACTGTGTGTTCAGATTGGTGCGCGCTGTACGATGTCCCGGATGGTGCTCGCACCGGAAGAGAAGGGGCAGCTCTCCCAGCCATCTTGTGGCAGCATCCAGCGAATTGTTCGCATCAAGCCTCGTAGAATCGGAGGTGAATCCCGCTGAAGGGGCGCCATCATGCCCGGACACCTGCAAGAAGGCTTCGGCTGCGTCGTAACCAATCGGTTCGACCAGTTATTTGACGATGAGTCCGACCCGTTCGAGATCCTGAAAGCTGCTGAAAACAAGAAGAAGGAGGGGGCCGCCGCTGGTTCCACCAAGTCCGCGGCTCAAGCAGCAAAGCAGCCGAAGAAGGAGTCACAGAAGGACCGAAAGAACCCGCTGCTGGACAAGAAAGAGGAGTCCCAAGCTCCAGTTCCATTGAAGAAAGAAGGTAAAAATCACCTGCTCTTTCTTCTGTGCAGTGCATGTTTATTTTCATCTTTTTCGTATCAACTGTCATGTGCATCTCTTGTTAGCTCCGTTAACGTTAGCAGATGCTGGTCTGAGCGAAACACAGCGTGAGGTCAACCTGACAGACGGAGGTTAGCTAGACAACAAGAGATGTCTGTACCGGGTAACTATATAAACAAGCTCAGGTGCAAAGCCCTGTGCAGACTGGCGAGCCTGTGTCGCTGACATGGTTTCCACCAGCATCCTACAGTGAGGTGTAGTGTAGAGTAATTGTCTGGTGGATGATGCTTCGTGCACTGGCTACGCAGCTCCGTTATCGGCTGCAGGGTTTGCAAAGCTAATTCCCCGAGATATTCACCTGTGCACTGGGAAACTATGCTGCTCTTTGTTTGGGTTGGTGATGGCTCTCCTGAGTACATTTTTTTTTTTTTTTTAATACAGCTTAGTCGTCTAAAATTGAGTTCACTAACAATGGCACCGAGTTAATAAAAAGAGGCAGGCCCACTGTTAGCCATGATTGTAAACGGTGTGCAGTGAAATTAAGTGTAGGTTGCTATTGTTTAAGCTGCTGACTGGAGACGGAGTAGGCTACATCAGAAGTTTTGCTTGACAGTTTGCACCCAAACAGTCCTGCACGTAAACGTACGTAAACAACTGTCAAACACAACTGAAATTTTGAATTGGTGGAAGTGTTTCACTGGGCTTGCCTAAGCATGAATCTGAAGAAATGTTCAAAGTTGATCGAAGCTGTTTTTCTATATTTTTATTATATCTTAGAAGGGGGTGGATATATCACATTTATGCACACATGCAAAGAAACTGTTCTTGAGTCTGTTAGTGTGACAGACTTAAGAACAGTTACTTCCCAAAGGCCATAACCACCCTGAACTCACACATGCACTGACTCCACTCCACAGCCTACCCCCCCTTCTTCTTCTTCTTCACTCCGACTGTGCAATACTGTAATACTGTTATAAAATACCTCAATGGACACTGTAATCTGTGCAATTTCATACAGTGCAATATTTAATATATTAACCATTCCATTTCATTTCTTTGTAATATTTATTTATTATTTAGTACTTATCCATTTCATTACTGTGCAATATTTATTTATTTGTTTATTCTTATCTACTTTCACACAATGTGTATTCAAAGCTATTTTATATATGTATACAGTTGCTCTTCGGACTCAGGACTGTGCACCAGTGACTTTATATTTTTGATATTTTATATTGTTATCTTATAGTTCTTATTTTTGTGTCAACACTGAAAAGGGATTGCTCCAATTTCATTGCACAGGTACTGTGTACTTGGGTATAATGACAATAAAGGCATTCTATTCTATGCAGTTTACAAAAAAGACATTTCATAAACGTAATGTTAGCCCTTTTCGTCATTTAATATTTCATTTTTATAAAGTTTTACTGTTAGATACTGGCCATAGTATGGCCATACCAGATTTCAAGACCTTAGACCAATCATAACAAATGTGGAATTTTTTCTTATAATAAATATAGTCTTTGTGTACAAATAGGGTAGGGCGTTAGTATACTAATCAAAATGACTGCCTTCTGAAAGTTTGATTCCCATCATAATGCTCCTGTGAATTTTTAGGTATCAGGCGTGTGGGCCGAAGACCAGACCAGCAGGGCCAGCCTGGTTCCCAGCATCAGGGTGGGCAGGGTGAAGGGCGACCTGGAGACAAGAGGCCGGAACGGAGACCTCCTCGCGAGCGCCGTTTCGAGAAGCCGGCAGAGGACAAGTCCGAGGGAGGTGGAGAGTTCTCTGCAGACAAGTGGGTAGCTGTGATGAATGATGAAGAGCATATTTAAACGTGCTGATAAGATCAAGCCTGTCTGGTGCGATCACAGGATCATTGTGGGGGTGTATGCAAAGATTAAGTGTTTGGTCTAATCTTTGCTCACTTAACCTCAACATCACAGCCATCTGTAAATTTCTTTTTGAAACTTTGGACAGCCACTGCCATTGAGAGCAGATATGTGTTAATGAGCTTGTAAAGATAAGTGCTGAGCACTCATTTTAGAAGGTCATGTTTACACACTTTCTTTTTATTTTATTTTTAATTTAGTGTTTGTTTATGTCCATCAGGCCTTCTGGAGACAGGCCCCCGAGAGGGCGTGGTGGCGGACGGGGTGGGCGTGGTGGAAGAGGACGGGGCATGGGCCGTGCAGAAGGCTTTGACTCCCGTGGGAAACGAGACTTCGACAGACACAGCGGCAATGACAAACCGTGAGTCAGTTCTCAACCGAGTACAGACCAATGTGTGTTTATTTGAAAGAAAAGCCTTATTGACCTAAGAAGTCTATTGGCAATTGTCATCAGGTTCCCACTAGAAAAGTTGTTAGGCGGCCAGGTGTCTATTTTTTTGGGATGGAAGCTGTTATCGGTAACTTTTGTGCTAACCCCCTTTACTTTGATCAGCATGTGGCAAGAAGCAAGACACAGGCACTTGGGTTTTAAAGGTTTTAGCATATATTTCGCAAACAAAAGTACACACATAGCACTGCTACATTCCCAGCCATAACGTTACTGCTAACTTCATACACAGTCACACACATACATTCTCTCTTGACCGCACACTCGCTGATGTTATGCACATGTAATTAATGTTATTTTTTTAAAGGAGTTTGCTGCTTTGAATAATACATCTTTGTTAAAAATACATAAAAATATTAAATTATGAAATGGCAGAAACCCGTTCTCTACAGAATCCTTCACACTGAATAACAGTCCAAATGGCATCTTAAGAAAGTGTTTCCTAATGACATCTCAGTTAAGCTTCTTTTCACTTCAGACTTGAGGTCACCGGTAATTGTTGGTTTTCAAAGGACTGTTCTTGTGGGCTATAAATATTTCAAAGTGCCCATATTATGAAAAAAGTTTCTCTTTCTGGGATTTGTGTTATTTTGTGTCTCTGGTGCTTCCACGTGCATAAAAACTTGCGAGTTTCTGAATGTCCTCTGCCTCCAGTCTCCAGGTGAGCTTTTCAAAATCTGCACAGCTTTCTACGTCATTAGCCAAGATGCGTGGCGAACTGTAGCACATTTTAGCGCTAGCATGATAGCTCGTTCGCAATGCCAAAACACTGCTACAACACACACTAGTTCACCATAATCTACAAAAGAACTACTTCCATGTCCCTGTTCTGCAGGTATTCCACAAGTGCCCCTCGTTTAGAAGAAGTCTCCCAGCTAATCCTGCCTTGTACTGACCAAAGTTGGAGAAACATTTATCTAGCTGATGTGATCTTACCTAGATACTGAGCATGTGCGACTCTCAACAAAGATAGTATAGAAGTAAGATGTCTCACTCTGAAGCTAAAACAGAGACCTAAACACACAGGGTAAAAAGAGGATCTGCATCAATGTGCAGTACAACAAAAATATGGTGTTTTTTGAAAATGAAACAATATAAACCTATTCTGGTACAACCTCAAAATACAATTATGAAATAATTAATAATATTATTTATAATAATGTGTGTGTGTGTGTGTGCTTTTTGTTTTCTTCAGCAATCAGAAAAGTGAAGAGAAGCGTAGTGGCAGCGGCTCACACAACTGGGGCAATGTGAAGGATGAAGCGAGGTGAGTTTTCAAGAACCGACACATGGCCTGGTTATCTGAACATTAATGTCTGCAGGAAAATGATGCACAGCCAATATCTGTACTACATGTGGGCTTTATAAAGTGTCTCTAATTTTGTGTTAAAATAAACAAGTGCACCAGTTTCAATGAAACATTTTACAGACTAGTGTCTGGTAAGGTTTCTACTGGAGGCAATATTTCAGTATTGACAAGGTGGCTGTGTCTCTGTTCCCAGCGAGGCTGAACAGACTGCTGCTCCAGAGACAACCCCAGAGGGAGAAGAAAATGCACCTGCCGGCTCTGAGAACAAGTCTGTATCCCATATCCTGTCAGATGTTAAGGGTTCAGTTGTTAATCGGATGTTAATGGATTTCATGTTTTTAACAACTCCAGAAAAAGTACTTTGAAGCTACAGTTGTATGTCCTCACTCTGGGATGTTTCCCTTTTGGATTGTTGAAGTTGTTCTGTGTCACAAACAGTATCTCTGCATGTGCATTTTCATCACAAAGCTTTAGCGCAAATGGGATCAACATTGTCTGAGACCTTTTGGCCTCAGGATTAGAGAGCATGCATAGAGCTAAGAGGATTGGAGGTTTGAGATTTAAGGTCCTACATTGTTGTGTGCTGGCTTTCCAGAGAGAACGAAGTTGAAGAAGTTAAAAACGAAGGCCCCAAAGAGATGACCCTGGACGAGTGGAAGGCAATGCAGGACAAGGAGCGCACCAAGGTGGAGTTTAACATCCGTAAGCCCAACGAGGGAGCCGACAGCCAGTGGAAGAAAGGATATGTGCTCCACAAGTCCAAGAGTGAAGATGTAAGTACGATGATTTAAAATATCATGGAAACCAGAAACCTTTCTTCCCCTGCAGCAGGTTACATCAGCTCTGTACAGGCTCTAAGGCGCCATCACACATATGTCTTTTAGTTGTTTAAGTGTTTTTTTGTTTGTTTTTCAAGTATGGAAACGTTTGACCTGGATTTTCCACATTTTACCAGGCAAACTTACAGCACTGGTCAAATTTGGATTGAGGCTAGAGCATACAATCATTTATTTTGCAGATGCTTTCCTCCATTAATTGTTTTGTCTGTAAAACTCAGAAGCTTTTGAGTGTGACAGAAAGTTGACTGACTAACCTAGACGCTGTTTTTCATTAATGTGCATTACCAAAGTGCTACTGTCTTTTCAAACATTATTACAAAGCTGACAGCCTGAGTACCTTGCTCTGCCTTTTTTTTTTTTTTCTTCCCGTGATTTTATTTAGATTAGACCTAGTATAATGACTTCTGTGTAGCATGCGCAAACTTTGTTTCAGATGCACATTGTTGTGTGTCTTGCTAGCTCACCTGACATGATATTAATGAAACCCCTATGCTGTCTTTGCATTTCAGAGGCCTGTTGGTGCTGTGATTGAAGCTGCAGAGACGGAAGCAGAGCCAACCCCTGTGTACAACAAGGTGCCTGCAGCTCTCACACTGGTATTTCATCTACACAGTCCATGAAAACATTAGTGTTAACGGTCTTTATAAAGGCACCTGTTGGAAAATGGCGAGTGGTGTAATACCCCTTCAAATATTGAAAATGGTTCATTCATTTTTATTTTGGGTGGCTTCAGAAGAAATTAAGACTCTAAAGACAGTGTTGGTTCTAAGCAGCACTAATGAACACATATTCACTTGTTTCATTACCGGTTTAAAAACATGACTCTTAGTACGGAGTGCAGATCACGTCTAACGTTACTTTAATTGTCTGTTTTTAGCAGCAAGGCACCCCGGATGATTCCAGTGACCACCACTTTCGCAAACCAGCCAACGACATCACATCTCAGCTGGAGATCAACTTTGGAGACTTGGGCCGCCCCGGTCGCGGGCGCGGGGGAGCACGTGGAGGCAGAGGAGGCCGTGGCGGCGGCAGCAGTGGCGGCGGCAGCGGCGGGGTAGGAAGCCGGACGGCACGCGGGGGAGGACGGACCGAAAAGGTAACAATAACAGCTGTTGTCGCTGCAAACAAAAAGGTTTAGTGTCCCTCACAAAGGATTTAGCGCACTGACCGTGAACAGGCTGTAAAACCACTAACTTGGAAAACCTGCTGTGGAACCACTTAGGCCCTGAAATAACAGACCGGCGACCACGTGTCCCATAATGCAAAACTCACAGACTGACCTCATGTCTGTGGTCAGGTGGATCTGTGTAGTAATAGTGCTTAGTTAGGTGAATTACAGTTTTTAATAATGGTATAGTAGCAGTAAGCAATAATTAATAGTATTGAACTGTCAAAAGTTTGCATCAAAGTCTACTCTTTTTTTTAATTTAGCGCTGCAAATTATCAATTGATTTCATAACAATTTATATGACCATTATTTTCTCAAATTATTTTCTCTGTAAATGTGGAGCGCTGTCAGTAGAGAGAGAGAAAAACGAAACAATCGGTGCTGCCTACACCAGGTTATGCTCCTGCTAGAGTTAACACCCAACAGGCTTCAACAGGGCAAGTTTTACACGTGTTTTTAGCCTCTAAACATGTTCAAAATGTCATTAAAAGGGCCTACTTATGTGCAGTGATTCCTTCTGAGTGAATCTGACTGCTGTAGATAAAGAGAAAGAAATGCATTAAAGTTGTGCTAATTCAGCTCTGTTTAGTTCCGGTGTTGAGACGGCAGAGTGCTTAGGGACCGTCTATAAACTATATAATACTTCTGTAAACGCAGAAAAGATATGTAGGCTATCATTTTAATGATTAAATAAGGTAGTGTATCCAAACTTACCTCAATTATAACTTGTCTCCTGCTAGTTGTATTACAGCACTTACTTTAAAAAATAAGCATATGTTTATGTTTTGCTTGTATCTCTTTTCTGTGTTGTAGTCCCTAAGCTCTCCTTGCAGTATCAACACAGGAACTAAACACAGCTAAATTAGCAGAACTTTCATGCATTTCTGTCACATCTACTGCCGTCAGATTCACTGTGTTCACTCGAAAGGAATCACTGCACATGGGTAGGCACTTTTAATGACATTTTGAACATGTTTAGAGGCTAAAAGACATTTAAAACTTGCCCTGTTTAAACCTGCTGGGTGTTAACTCTAGCAGGAGGATAACCCGGTGTAGGCAGCACCGATTGGTTTCGTTTTTCTCTCTGACAGCACTCGAAATTTACAAACGGCTATGTGTTGGAATCGACCGGAATGCTCCTTTTTAAGAAATACATCTAGGTACCATATCAGCATTTGGTATAAATAAATGTTCACCAGCTAATTGCTTCTTCCAGACGCTGGGTTTTTAGAGTTTTTACTAAAAATGACGTTGAAAGTGATCCAAAGCATTAAAGTTGCTGGCTAGAGAATCACAACGATGAGTTAAAAGATGCAACAGCACTCAGTAGAGCTGACAGGACCCGTATATTGACAGATTATCTTTGTTTTATTAGACAGGGACAGTGCATATTAATAAACATTTCTATAAATATGGCAGATTTAGCCAAAAGGCTAGTTTTCATCTGCAGTCCCTGGCCTGATGTGACAATAGGCTCTATAACCATGAGTTGAAGACCGCACTTGAAGGCAGCTTTGGAGAAAGAGAGAAAATAAAAGGCAACGAAGTGAGAGATGAAGAGAACTAGCTTTGTTATTGCAAAAGCTTGTAACAAAATCCTGGGCAGTTCGGTGCTTGTGTTTTACCTTCGTAGTGTTTAAATCTTTTTTTTACAGAAACGTTACGAGACTTGTGCATTGTGACTCATGACTCTGATAGACAGTTAACGTTGCATGATTGTCCACAGCAAGTTGCCATAGGGTTGATTTTCATCAAAGGTTGAGTCTGACTTAACTTTTTGCCACAGGCTTTCAAAATAAATGGAAAGACCTGCATTTGTGCGAATTTCAGCCTGCATGCACTGAAAAAGGAATATTCAAATCCCAAAATTGAATATCTACCCATCCAACAAATATTTTGGATCCAGCCCTAAATATTACTGATAATAGCCCTCTTAACTGTGTCTTGGTTTTTGTGTGTGTTTCTCCCCAGGCTAGTGGAGTGTCAGTCCCCAACGTGGATGATCCTGAGGCCTTCCCAGCCCTGGCCTAAAGGCTCCTCTTCTACCACCAGCCCACCCATCAGCCCTTCCGGGCCCCTCCTCTACGAGGCTTGCATGCTTACCACATCTTCGAGTATATAAGAAAACAGAGAAGAAGAAAAAAGATTTTAAATGACAAGAAAAGACTGTCATCCCATAGCACTCACTTCACGAGAGGACTAAAATTTTACCTGTTTTAAAGGAGAACAAAAGACAAAAAAAGGCGAGAAAAGGACCTCTTGTTACACTGAAGTTTTGTATTTAGGAACATGAAAGCAGGGATGTTTTCATACATTATTATTATTTTTTTTCCCAGAGATTATGCATACGTCCTTGATATTTTTTTTTGTGCTGCTTGAATTTATGAATTTCGGCGTGTGTGCGTGTGTGTCTCTCTATGGCTTTTTTCCCCCTCATGACTTCAGCTCAGTATTATGGGGTCAGACTTTCAACTGGAGTTTTTCCTCCCAGTAATACACACTGATGTGGTAGCACTACACTACATAGGATGCTTGTATTATATATCTGAAGTATAGCTTAACATGCATTTAAAGTGTAAATACTCTGATCCTGACTACCCATCCCTTTGCGAGGCACAAATCCAGGATGGGTAACCAGGCAAAGTGACTTCATACTAAAGCGTGGAATTTTTCTGCTTGTTGTGCAGTGAAAGTAAATGCCTCTTTCCATTTTTTTTTTTTTCTTCTTATTTTGTTAGCTTGCCTTTTTGGTGGACCAGTGGTAAGTGATGCTTTGTATTCCCTGATCCAGATGTGCTACCTGTGTTTTCAGGGTGTCCCAGGGCCCAATATGTATATCTTTAGGCTGGTCCTCGTAGGTCATACAGACTGTGCTACTTGTTACTTCAGGACCACTAAGCAAATATTGTTCGTTTGTGTGTGTGTGGGTGTGGGACTGAATGTGAGAATTTGACAGCTAATTACTTGGAATTTAAAGATTCCTTTCCTCTGAACTTAGAATTTCAAAACAGTTGACTGCAAGTTCTCATATGAGGTAAATCATACTCTTTTTGAGAAATAATTGTTGAAATCTTGGTGCATATGATACATAGACCATGGACATACCTTGCTCTTAGAGAATCTGTCTTTCAGATCTCAAAGCACTTGGTGTTCAGCAATAGTCCTCCTGAAGATTGTTTCCCCCATCTGTTAACCATATTTGCTGTAATTTTATTTTATGCAGCACAAATGCATAATTTGTCTAAAAGAAATGTCGACTGTCATTGTGGAGCGATCATGAGCTACAGAATATAATGTAAGCTAATGGTGCTTTTAGCCACCTGTGTCAGCATTTCCAGTGAGCATTTTCTTTTAATGAAGCAGGTATATTTCTCAATGGGTTGGGGGTAGGGGTACTGAACATGAAGTGAATTTAAAGCTTTACATGCTGTCTTCTGCAAAGACTTGCTGGTGATGCACTGATACAGACGGCTGGAGCAGTTTTCTCGTCGGACTGTTTAAGCCACATGACGGTGAAACTTTCTTTGCAAACATCCCTGTTCTAATAAATTGCTTTAGAGGTGTTACATGTATTCTGCCAATGGCTGTTGGGTTGTTTAAAATCAATACTGTGATTTTTAAAGCTGTAAACAAATGGGCTGTGGACTCTTCATTGCTTGAAGCAGAATGAAGAATCCCATATAAACGTAAGAGGGACATAACAGTACAGAAGGGTTTAATACCTGTAGTTGTGAGTTTATTAGGTACAAGGAACTAAGACTAACGACAAACTAAGATGTTTATAATATTGAGGCTACCCTGTATTTGGGTTAAATCAGCAAAACCATTTAACCTCCAAGTGATTATAAAGTTAACACCACTTTAAACAGTTTAAACTAAAATGGAATATAATCAACTTTATGAAGGTGTTATTTATGCTACTAATGTTCCAGGGCTTTTAGAATCACTAGTTGTAGCTGTACTTAATAAAGTGGCAATTTTGAGTCTTAAACTGACAAATAGGCTACTTTAATGTGTGTATTATCTGTAAATGTAACTAAGATTGTGGCTACAGTTTCATAAATTTGTTTTGTCAGTTATATAGCAAGATTTAGACCAAAGTCAGTTTTGAAAGATGTAGCTTTACCTGATAATGTAATAAATAAATGTATAAAATCATTGAGGCTGTCCCGAGTAAGAACCTTTGAACAGCAAAAGGATAATACGTCATATGCTTTACGTAAAGTAACACCGTGGATGTAATAACTTCAGGAGCTGAGTGTGTTGTGTTGTCACTGCCCCATGTAAGTCGAGTGCAGATTTGAGTCGTGCATGCGTCACTTTGCGACGAGTGAAGATGTGAGTTGCGCATGCGTCACTTTGCGACAACTGGCATACAATATGCTAATGAGAGGCTTCTGTAATGTCAACAGTAAAACTGAACCTACTTAACGAAAGGCTGTCAGTTGAATGGCGTTTTGAGCTAACGTTAGCAATGAAACAATCATAGATAGCTGAAACGTTTTTCAAATGACTGCTAGCACTCAAACAAAACAAAGGCTGGAACGGCGTTTTGAGGTAACGTTAGCAATCAAGCGATAGACAGTTAAAGAAATCAATCATATATGGCTAAAACGTTGCGCATGCTCAGATTTAAACGGGTTACGGCATAACGTGTCATGCTGAGATTTGTGAAATCCATAAAATAAACTTTTCTCATTACAAACAACAGAAGATGGGAATCATTTCAAAAACGTTTTAGCTATCTATGATTATTTGATTTCTAACGTTAGCTCAAAACACCATTCAACTGACAACCTTTGTTGGGTTTGAGCTTGTAGCCAGCAGTGAACGAACTTCGTTAAATTGGTCCCTATTTACAGTATTGACATTACAGAAGCCTCTTGTTAGCATCTTGTATGCTACTCGTCGCAAAGTGACGCATGCGCATCTGCACTCGACTTACATTGGGGAGTGACAGATGGCAGAGCTTCAGAAACGTCGACGTGAGCTCGGCGGCAGAAAGTTGTTCCCCGAAGGAGCTTCGTCCACATCCAAAAGAGCCACATCTGGTTCCAGCTCCACAGTACATCTGAAACTGTTGGCTGCGGCATTTTACGGAGTCAGTTCATTCCTCATCGTTGTTGTCAACAAAAGCGTCCTCTCCAACTACAGGTAAAAGTACAAAGTACAACAGTTACAACAAGCTTCGTTTCAGACGATTGACCACCTGTTTTATCAGAAATGAGAGCAAGGGAAAGAGATTGCAGTTTTGATTATGGGCATATGAAGTATGAGGGAGACTAACAGGTGTAGATTGTCTTCCTCCATTTGTTTGGGAAGACTGTTTGATCACACTGGGAACAGCCAGCTGACTTTATAAGAAGACTCAAGCCAGTTAGCGGATAGTGAGGAGATGTTTGCTGTATGTGACAACAAATGTTAAAACACGCTTACTTTTAAGTAAAGTACAATTACCTCAGTCAAAGTTGTTCTATTTTATTCTTTGGTGCAAAATATGTAAGGATATTAGAGAAGGCTAAATCCTTGTCGTTTTGGCATTTTGTTTTAGTAATTTCCCTCATTTATACAAATTTTCTACATGTTTTACAGATTTCCATCGTCAACATGTGTGGGAATCGGCCAAGTAAGTTTGTCATAAATGAGCACTATGAGTTCCTGCATAAATTCCTTCCTTAAATTGAGCACAATTTCACTATTGTCTCAAATGGTAGGCATCTCTCCTTGATCCGCTAGCTGCCTGTCCCCAGAATACACTGTGAAAAAGCCTGGCCCTGAGAGACAACGCAGGGATCGTAAACGTCAAACAAACACTAGGGGCACAGGATAGACACCAAAATACAACAAACCACTCCGGCCAATCACCAACAAGATGATTGGGGGAGGGGGTGGGGGGACCATGCAGGAACTCATAGTGCACCTTTAAGTTGAGTCACAGATGCTTCCTGTTCTCCTAAACAGACATGATAGACTGTTTCTCCTTGCTTCTATAACTGCAGATGTTGGCTACAATTGTAGTTCTGAGGACTGGGAAGGAGTTGGGTGTTATCTCGTTTCCAGATATGGATTTGAGTATACCACGCAAGGTGAGACAGACTGAAGTAGTTCTCTCACTTGGGACTTAAATACTGGACATGATGTTTTTCCACTGCATGGTACCTCCTCGACTCTATTCGCCTCTACTCGCCTTTTTTGGTTTTCCATAACAAAAAAAGTTCCTGGTACCTGCTAACAGGTACTTTTTTTTTTTTAGTACCACCTCAGTTGAGGTTCCAAGCAAACTGATACCAAAAGGTGACCTGAAAACCTGCAGACTACTGATTGGTCGGAGAGAATCGTCACTATTCATTGTGTCATCATTGCTACTGACAGACGGGGGTGTCCTGAACAAACCCACAGTGTTTAAATAGTTTAGCCAGCATTTTTTTTTTTAGTTTTTTTAAACTAAATATGTCTTCTGGCTGTGGCAACAGCCGCATGCCGACAATATAAGGTACCATGTAATGGAAAAACACCATAAGAAGGACCTCACATTAAAGATAAAAAATATACTACTTTTAACATTACGTGTGTTTGTGTGTCTTTCCAGATGTTTCCACTGCCTCTGCTGTATGTTGGGAATCAAATATCAGGGCTGTTTGGGACACAACGCCTCAAGTTAGAACTTCTATTTATTTCTGTATTATTATGCGATATGAAACATAATTTCCTTAATATTCATTCAACCTTTATTTGTCTTCAAGAGATCACTGATGATTGCTCATTGACATTTTCAATGTCATCAAGTCAGATTACAAAGACAAATACAGAACAACAACACAGAAAGTACAATTGTAAGAACTATAGATAGACAACAAAACAGTCAGAATTGGGAAATAATTTGATAAATACGTTAGGATAATAGAGAGGCAAAAGAAAATACAATTATGTAAAGCAGTTACAAGTAGAGGTTCGCAGGTTTAAAACCAGATTTCTAAATTGTCCAATTGGCACAATCAAGTGGATTTTAAGAAAGTGCTGTAATTTGTTCCAGGAGTCGTATAAAATATGAAACCAAGTTTCCCTTTTTTCCTAGTTTACCCATGTTTACGGTTTTAAGGAGGTTCAGTATTTTGCTCACCATGGTGTTTGAGGGACTCTTGCTAAGGTAAGTTTCCTCAGCACTATTCAACATGAATGTTCTTGCACCTGTAAATGAATGATTTTTAATAACTGCAACCCCTTCCCCCTCCTCACAGAAAGACTTTCTCTGCGTCGATTAAGATCACCGTATTCACCATGATCGCTGGCGCTTTTATTGCTGCCAGGTGAAATGGCCACATACAAGTACACCCATATACTGCCATTATTCAGTTTACATGAGCATGTATCTCATTCTTTGACGTGTGTTTTTAGCACTGACCTGGCCTTTGACCTTGAAGGATACATATTCATAATGCTGAACAACATTCTGACAGCGGCCAGCGGGGCGTATGTGAAGCAGAAACTTGATTCCAAGGTGAGCGGAGCTGCTAATCGTACCACCTCTCTGTGTGTGATGCTCTTTGCTGCACCGTTTCTTTAAGGATTGTACTTTATACTGCTGTCGCCATAGGAGCTGGGCAAATATGGGCTGCTCTACTACAATGCTTTAATCATGATTTTCCCCACTGCGGCATACGCTTACTGCTCAGGAAACTTGCGAGTGGTAAGGAATGCTTTTGACACAAATATATTCATGATCATGTGATATATTTATGTTGATGTATTTATAATTTAGTGTCCAACAACTGGAGTTAAGAATCTCCCCTGTCTGTGTGTTTGGGTACAGGGGTTGGAGTATAATGGATGGTCTGATCAGCTGTTTGTTTTGCAGTTTGTGCTTTCCTGTGTCATGGGGTAAACTCCAGATCCATCCATTTAATGATGTATTGTGATTATGGATGAATGTATTCCAGCTTATGTAATATTTTTTTTTATGAAATAGACCCCAGGATGAGTGGCTTCTGTTTAAGAAGCTAATGGGGATTTTAATAAACAAACAAATTGGATAACATCCCACATTGCTGCTGTCATCTAATCCCTCTTCATTGTGTTGTACAGCTTCATTTTAATGTACTCCATCATGCTGTGCACGCAGTACAACTCGGCACTCACCACCTCCATTGTGGGCTGTATTAAGGTACGTAATTTCACGCTAGTCCTGCCATCTGTGGGCTGATGAGATTTATGAATGCAGACGTGTGCCGTGACTCTATTTGTGACTTCTGCAGAATATTCTTGTGACCTATGTTGGAATGGCATTTGGAGGAGACTACATATTCACTTGGACCAACTTCATTGGTCTAAACATCAGGTAAAACACACAATTTGAATCGTGCCATTGTGGAGGTGGTGCTTTCTGTCTGGTGACAGCTTTGAGTCATCTTTGTTTCCCACAGTATCGCCGGCAGCCTGGTGTACTCCTATATCACATTCACACAGGAGCAAACGAGTAAGAACAGAAATAATGTGAATCCAAACCTCTGCTGTAATGTTTGCACAAATTAAAAATGCTGCAGTCTTCTGAAATGTGTTGGAATTGTATCAAATTTAACAGGAAAGGTGTAAACCACGGAATCCCGATCGGACCCGACCCTGATGAACTACGGATGTCCAGAGCACGCTTCATGTCGTCTGTGTACTGTATGTTGACATGTCTATTTAACCATGCTGTCAAAATGTTCTTACACAGTAATTTAAGTGCCTAAATTTAATTTTTTTTATAGTTACATTTCAGATTAACACAGTCATGAGAATTTTTATATTTGACAAATCAATAAAATTAAAGGATAGATTTACATTTTTGTAATTTTGTTCTTAATAAAATACTCACCTGCCATATTGAGTTATTGTTCACTCGAATCATTCCCTTTTTTCCTTACAGGCTTTTAATTGATCTAAACAGGAAAACACAACTTTAGGTGACATGAGGCTTAGCTGAAACAGGCTTATCTTCCAAACCTACAACCTTTGTTGCTGGGACAAAACAGTTTAAAAAAAGACTCATAACTGCTTCAGCCTCATGTTCAGTTGAACTCAAAAATACATTTTTGCACAGAATGACTGTGGATTTTGTCCCCTATTTCTAACAGTCTAATCACATTAGGAAGGGGTTGCTTTAAGTCCAGAAAAAGGGATTATATGTATATGTATTCTTCTTTGAATTAAATTGTGAAGTGTTGCATTTTTGAAGTGTGCAGTTTGAAAACTCAAAACAACTAACTCATTAATACTTTTATTAAATATAGCCAATGTTATTCCATTCATAGTCAGTCATGGAATACATTTAATTTTTATTCATGTCATTTACAGAGAAAAGAAACATGACATTATTGTCAACAAAAGGAAAGAAAATACATGGATCAACATTATTTGAGACAGACTTATCTTAATTGTTGAATGTAAGTTCAAAGCTGGAGTACAAAGTAAAAGACATCAAGCTGAACAGCTAATGTACCAAAACAAATGAAGGTCTTCCAGGTCATACCCCCCCCAGTCAATCTGGTCTGTTTCACTGCTCTGAAGCCACTTACTGAGGAAAGATGGAAAATACTGGCTGAAACTAAGCAGAGCTTTTGAACCAAAGGCAAGCAGCAAACTGAACCACAATGTGGGCCTTTTTCTATGCACAAAAGGTGAGGCTCTCTGCTACAAACATTTCAGATTGAGCAAGGTCACACAGGAATGGGAAGTGCTGTCAAAGAGAGAGGGAAAGAGGAATGGCTACTTTTTTATAACAACCATCTCTGAGCAACACAGCGAACGATTCCACAACAAAAAGCCAAGCCTGTAAGGAAGACCAGAACATACAGATGAAAACAGTTATAAAAATGTACCAACTTCTCAAGGTAAGAAATCTATACAAACTTTACATTAAAAATCACGGACTTTCTGCCTATTAAAAACAAAGCATTGAGCAAAGCACTGACTATGAAAATCCAAAAATACAGCGATCTT
This sequence comes from Percina caprodes, assembly GCA_013375575.1. Classification (NCBI taxonomy): domain Eukaryota; kingdom Metazoa; phylum Chordata; class Actinopteri; order Perciformes; family Percidae; genus Percina; species Percina caprodes. The sequence goes on along the minus strand of JABXJD010000030.1, from coordinate 2,834,395 downwards.
CTACATGAGTTAAAATACAGGACATCACTGATGTCAGCTGCTTTACACAAACAAGCCAGCGGGGGGGATAACCCATTGGTTTATTCATCAGAATCCAACAAACAGCCACAAAAGGAGTGAAAATGTTATTCTGCTGGGTTTCGACACCACTCCTTATCAATAATGATGAGGAACATACAATCAAAGTGCAACTCAAGAGAGCGAGCGACAGCACCAGCCTTACTCATCCTGTGTTTGCCTACTTTGCTATTTTGACAATTCGAGCACATAAATCGTTTAAAAGCTGTCCCATTTCATCAAATGTTCAAATAGCCTGAACAGCAGTTACCCATCATAGTTTTTCTTTTGTTAAAAAATATAAATATCTCTTGTGTATAAAAATATCACAGGTGATTTATTTTCTTTGAGTACAAATAGACAAAGGAAATTCTTGGCAAAATGTTAGTCTGTCTCCAAAAAAGGGAATAAAGACGATTGGTAGAAGATATTTTTTAGGACATGGTGGAGCTGTGGTACTTTGGAATGAGCTCTGCAGGCAGTCAGGACATGGAGGGGCGGGGAGACGGGGCCACCATTGCCCCTCCTGGAGGACCAGCTGCAGTTTAGTTGGCTGTGTTCATTAAGGTATGATTTTCAGTGACCTTTGACCTTATCAAAGGCTGAGTCTGCTCTTAGGAGATACTACGCTCGCGGGCCAAGAGGGGCTCCTCTTACCTCATCCTCTTCACCCTTTTCCTTTGCCCATAAATGGGGAAGCAGAGACAATTTCCCCGCCCAATTCAGCGTCTATTAGTCTACATTACGTAACTGTGTATCCTTTAGTCCTCCTGTGTTCTGGATGCTTCCACCTCACTTTGGCCTAATGGCTCTGCCTCAGTCCTGCATCTCTTGGCCGGCCTTTCATGTGCTGTTGCCGTGTCTCTGTGTTCCAGCGGAGGCTCCAGAGAACCATTGTGGTCGTGGCTGGGCGCACTGGGTTGGCTGCAGCCATTGGAGCTGTTGTCTGAGATGGGAGGAGGAGCTTCCACTAACGGAAGGGAGGGACCGTTGGACTGAACGGATTCGGGCGTGACTTGATTTACTGGGGGCAACTGAGCGCCGTCCACTGGGTGGTTGGAACTGAGGCTTGCTAAACCTGACAATGACAAATGAAAAGTTAGTGGTTTGACACAATTAAAACATTTGATCACCCAAATTACAATTGTAGTAGTATCTCTCCATGCCAACAGTCATCCAAATTACTGTACTAAAGCAACATCATCATACAGAAACCTACATTAGGTCATGTGAGAATGTTTTTCATTATAAGGGCTTGGGAAAATACTTACTTCACATAGTTACAACATACTACAACAAAATGTGAATGTTTAGATATGAATACATATGGAACACTACTGGGAAGTTACAGAATGATAAAAAATCCTAATATTTCTACTATTTGTGGATAAAGTATTTCTGATTCTGAAATATTTTAAAACAACAAAAAAGTAATGAACATGCCTTTAAAAGGTAAAGGTATAATATTAAAAATTAAATAAAATCAACTGTTTGTGTGTGTGCGCTAGGCATGGGCCGGTTGAAAAAGTCAGTTTTAAAACCACTAACATTTTCCTAAGGTATAACTCACTTTAGTAACCTGTCTCCCTGCCAGTGTGTTTGAAAAGAAAATCCATTGTGTTCAATGGAAAAAAGTTTTGTTTTGTTTTGACCCAGACATTTCAAAAATAAAACATTTTAAAGCTGTAATTGCAATACCATGAAACCGTGATAGTTTTGCTGAAGGTTATCATACCGCCAGAATCTCATACCGGCCCATACCTAGTGTGAGTGTTGATCATTATGTTTTATTCATCGGCTCACCGTTCTGACTGCTGCCGTCTTCCCTCTCCGAGTGGCTGGCGCTGCTGCTGGAGGTGGTGGGAGGAGGCGACGCCGCCCTGCTGGACGTGGCGCTCTCCGTCTCGTCCAGTAACCTGTCCATGTAGTCGCTGATGACACACAGCAGCACGCAAGCCGTTACACACAACCTCACTCTTGATATGGTTTAGAAGACTAGCCAAGTGCACGTGATCTGGTTGGTCAGTTTTTTCTAACCTAACAGTGATTGCAGGTGGGTCCTCCTAGTTAGGGTGTAATACTGCACATTGAATCGTAGTGTTTTATACAAGCTTGTTGCTATACATGAAGTCAGGCCCAACTGTTTGCTGCTGTGACTGTTGAGGTGGTCTCAGCAGTTGCATTGTCACATTCAGGTGTTCAGTACAGCAATATCATCCGTTAAGCCAAGTTTATTTACTTAATTTGCTCAGATAGACCGGATTAGGTTAGTCCCAGTCTTAAAAGCTTTATCTTTTTATTTAATTCTGGCGTTGCATTCCTTTGGCTGGAATAACACAAAGTCTTTTAGTTACTGTTCGATCCTGGCAGTCCAATAATGTTAAGGCTACACCCATCATTCATAGCAAGAGACAAAATGAATATAATCTCTACTAGTTTATCAAAATGTGACATAAAGTGTAATTTACAACTGTCTTTGTACATCTCATTAGATTCCTTGTTTCTTTACGCATAATAGAAATACATGTTATTGGCTTACTGCCTGGAGTATTTCAACAGAATAAGAACTGATTGATATTGGGATGGAGCTCAAATATTTTTTTTACCATAACTATGACAGAGGCACCAGTATGAAGGTAGCAAACTGACACCACATTATAATATATCGATATATATCGACAATATATCAATATTATATCAATATCGTGATATGAGACTAGATATTGTCTTAGAGTTTGGATATCTTAATATGGCATAAGTGTTGTCTTTTCCTGGTTCAATGGCTGCATTACATTAAAGTTGTCATTTTCTGAACTTACCAGACTGTTGTAGCTGTTTGATTATTTGACTTTTCCCACTTAGTCATTATAGCCACATTACTGATGATTATTCATCAAAAATCTCATTGTATAAATATTTTGTGAAAGCACCAATAGTCAACACTACAATATTGTTGAGATATCGAAAATATTGTGATATTTGATTTCCTCCATATCGCCCAGCCCTACACCACATTACAGGAAAATCATGTTTGTTATCTGAGACCTGAAACCACATGAGATACTGTACTTTCACAGCAATAAACTCAAGACAGTGCACTTTCTAAAATACAGTATATGCCCTGTACTTCAAGTCTACCATGAATGAATATAAATCCATCGGCTGCCTTTAAATCCACAGAAATGCCATTGAGCGCTGTTATCACCTAATGTTTTCCAAAGAAATCTGCGTGTTTAAGTAGCATTATTTTTAATGTATAATGTGTGTTTGCAAAAAGGACCCATCAGCAGCTGACTTATTTTCACACAAAAAACAAATGAATCTTTTTTACACAAGTTTGAAGTTTGTATTGTAATTTTGGATCACAAAACCTCTATTGGAATATTAGAAACAACCAACATGACCAAACACATCAACCTGAAACAGGAAGACAAATTCTTCCATTAATAATTTACACAGAAATGTATATACTGTGTGTGTGTGTGTATATATATATATATATATATATATATATATATATATATATATATATATATATATATATATATATATATATATATATATATAGTATGTTTATTTTCAAAACTTACGTGACACCAGGGTGAAGGTTGTATTTCCTTTTTCCAAGTCTGGTTTGCTGTGCAAAGAAATCATAACGCTCAGACTTCTTCCACATGTAATAAAAGGCCACACATTCTCCTACAGACCTAGTTCTCACCTGAAAGATTTAATTCAGCAGACATGAAATAACCATTATTACCATCGTCTGAACATTTAGATTCAGTACAATTTCAAATAAGAGACAAATCAAATTATTGCTTGGGAATCTGACAAAGGTCATATGAACTACAGACACTGTACAAAACTAAGAAATTTGATTTGTCTCAAAATACAAACAGGTTGATTCCAACCTTGAGCATCACACAGCAAACACATCAACATACGTATAAAATGCATGTTGTGATTATCAAAATTATTTTAATGTTATCAACATGTGGTAATGACATTAATCAGAAATGGTTCATTAATGTAGCTTTGAAATTTTGTCTCTTACCTTGTTGGCCTGTATTAAATGAAAGTCTTTCCCATAAGCTTTTAGTCCTTGTTCAAAATGTCTACATTCCTCTTCAGTCCAGACAGATAGTTCCTCTGTTCCAGAGAGAATAAGTATTAAGCTTTCGTCTGCAAGGTCTTTTTAAGACGATCCAAGTACAGAACACCAGATTACCCCAAATATGTTGCATCAGAGAAAAATTAAGGCCAATATGTGAAGGACATTGAAGTTTGATGGTCTACTTACCTCTGGCTGCTTTTACATTAAACCTAAGTCTTCTTAAAGCTTCCTCTGTGTCAAAGTCACATTTCACTAGTTCATACAATGCCTAAAGGGAAACAAATAAATAAACAAAGTAATAAACATGTAATACAGAACAATTGCAACTCGTTTGATTTAAAGCAGGGGTCTTCAAAGTTTTTTAACCCAACGACCACTTAACTGAAAGACAGATGGAGCACGGACCCCCTACTACTTAAATTGTATAAAATGAAGTTGAATATTAAACAGGTCCTTAGATAACATATAGGGCAGCCTAAAGCCTTTATACAAAGCTTTTTTGCATAGAATGATAAGCTATTAAAATAGCTTAGTAATTGTTGGTATGATTTTATAAATCATGTTTAAAAGTTAAACATACATTTGGCATAGTGGATCCTTAGGATGACCTATAACTGTGGATGGCCGTAGTGAGTACCTTACCTATAGGCCAATCAGCCTATCATCAGTGGGGATTTATCTTTGTTTATAATATTAATTCATTTTAAGAATTTTTAATTTTATGAAAAACTTACAATAACAATAATTGGGATTTGGAATAAAGCATAATGCTTGCATTATTCAACATTTTTCTCAATGTCAACAAACCCATGAAAAGACCCCCTCGTAAATATATAGTTTCATTTTTAAAAAGGCTCAGTACTTAAAGCAACACTAGAGAACTTTTCCCGCTTCGGTCCCCCAACAGGTTGGAAGCAGAATTGTCCCATTATGTCGAATGCAGAAGTGCCGTTCCCCCTGTTACGAGTGATAAACCACTGAAACGATTTTGGAAACATTACTTTAAGTTACTAAAAGTTCTCTAGTGTTGCTTTAAAGCTGGGCACTGTAGTCCTTAGCCAACATAATTCAAATAGGAGTAAAAAGTGTTTTTCAGCCACGGATTGATACACATTGAGAGACTACAATAAACTACAGTGGCCTTGTTAATTGTAATGAAGGAACATGCCACACAGAGCAACAGTGTAGCTCACAGATTTGTAATAAGAGTTTTCGGACAATAATGAAGGTATATGGCACAGAGAAATAATATATCTGCCTTTAATGGGATTTGTTCACAGCAGGAAAAAATAAACTTTGGCCAGAATATTATGCTGTCACCTGTTCATTATCTTTGATATGGGAACCCTCTGGGATTGCATCCACCCCCTTCTCCTCTCCTGTCCTCCTTGTTGCCTCTGTCAAGAACTCCACCACTTTGCCTTCAGGAAGACACTCGGGGTTCCACAACAACTGGTCATCATTTTCATAAACTACAAGACAAATAGATACAGGCAATGTGATGTCAACCAGGGCTGGGCAAAAATCATATATGACGATATTCTTAACCAAATACCTCAATATCAATATTGCGGCAACATTCTAGGGTCAACAATTGACGCTTTAACAAAATATCTTCACATCTTCAGTTCTTTTGGACCCAAAAAGGAGAAACCGTTTCACAGCAAGAGACAACAACCAGCTTACCTTTTTCATTGTCTTTATATTTACACAGGCCAACAGGAGTTTCTGCCTGATACATGGAACCCACCATAATTTCCTGTTAGACATAAACACAAAGTTTAGACCAGCTAACAATTACTTCATAATTTATTATAATTATGAAACTTGTATTTTTTCTTTACACCACAACAACTGTAGTGTGTAAGTGTAGTATTTGTGACCATGTTTTTGTTCTGACAAATGCTTTGGCAGTATAGTATAAATCAAGCTGTAATCTGACAGTACGAGTGTCTGACACTCAGATAAATAAAGTTTGTACACACTTTTTTCCAGTCTTCAGACGGAACATAGTCCTCATCTTCATCTGACTCCTCCTCTGCATCATTATTACCTGAGGCACATTGTGAAATTCATTTAACCAGCTAAACCACACAAAATATTCTGCATTTAGTTTCAACAAGAGGAAAGAAAAAGGAGATAAGATGGCACATACTTTCAAAGTACTTGAGTTTCTGTGGGCGAATGAGGTCTGCTGTGCCTAGGGACCTGACTGAACGTGTGCGAACCTCAGAGGTTGCCCGGTCCTCATCCCTATGTCCCGACGAGATCTTAACACCCTCACCCTGAAAACAAACAAACAAACAAACAAACAATGCTAAAATCACACACACACAATAGTCACCACAAAAAATATATTAAGTCTATGGAAACCATATCACTGTCAAGAGACTCAAGAAACACCGACATACCTCATTTCTTTTTAACTCGCCAGTCCTTTGACTGCTTTCATTGTTGTCTAAGTCCTCTTCTTCCTCCTCCTCCTCCTCTTCATCCTCTTCGTCCTCAGGTTCTTCCTCCTCCTCCTCCTCCTCTTCATCTTCATCTGCTAGTGAACCGCCCCCATAACCATACAGACTGAGCAGCTCATGAATGGGCATATCTCCCTCCTGTTGAAACAAAAATTAAATTTTATTCTAAACTGTAAAATTAACTAAACGTACACCTATCAATTTGATGCCTAAAGGAATCATTTTGGTCTAAATATAAATTTAAAACTCAGGATTGGGACTTGCCATTGATTGAAAAGACAAAACCAAATATGAGCTCAAAGCCTAAAAACTCACCCGTGCAAGATCTTCAATCTCGTTGGCATTGGTCTCATCTGATGCCTCCAACATTTCTTCTTCCTCCAGGGTGCGTTCATCATCAAAGTCATGGACAAGCATGTCTGCTGATGGGTCGAAATCATGGTCAACGGAACCTGCTGAACCTCCTAGAACAATATCCCCAAAAATGAAAGCGGTATTAAAAAATTTGACCGATTAATGAATGAATAAAAAGATTCTTTAAAATATGGACAAATTCAATAAAGGTCAAACAATATACACATTTTGCAGCAACATTTAGCATCATCAACATAATTTTTAGCTAGATGGTAGGTTCAGGATTTGACGTAGACAACATGAAAGCACGGATCCAACCTTGTGTCAAGGGTTTAGGCTGGTGGTGGTGTAATGATGTGGGGGATTCTTTCTTGGCACACTTTAGGCCCCTTAGTACAGATTGAACACCGTTTAAATGCCCCAGCCTACCTGAGTATTGTTGCTGACCATGTCCAACTTTATATTACCCCAGTGTCCCAAACTTCAAATGCCGACTTCCAGCAGGATCAAGCACCACGTCACAAATCTCAAATCATCTTAAAGTGGTTTCTTGAACATAACAATAAGTTCACTGTACTCAACTGGCCTCCACAGTTACCAGATCTCAATAGAGGGTTTTCACAACGCGTCACCAAAAGTTATTCAAAACCAGGGAGAGGAATGCCAGAAGTTATCAGAGGAAAAGAGGCGCTTGTGGTTGGCAAAGCTCAAACAGTGTACAGTGTAGACAGCAAACTGGGGCTCTTTGAAATGAAGAAAAAAACGATAGAGAGTCACTTGGCTACACCTTGAGTCTCGCAATGATGTCATACAGTTAAGGTTAGGTGGATTAAAAACATGATTGCATTACTTTGGCCTTCACAACACAACGGTCATTAATTACTTGGTACTGCGTCTCCCTCACTCATCCACACACCGTCTGGTTATAGGCCTCCAAACCTTTGTAGGATTGAAGGTCTGCAGCTGTGTATGGGCTTGGCGAGAAAAGCAGGTAGTTGACTATATCGGGATATGCAACTGAAGGAAGAATCAACGGGTTGTCATGGATATAAGCCAACTCGTAGGGATCTACACTGCCAATAAACTGTAATTTCTCAAAATATTGGGCCTTTTGCTGTTTCTGTTTTTTAGACATGGCTACATTTACTTAAAGTATCCAAAGTGCACAATACTCCACTGTACTCCATTCCATTGTTTACACCGAGTATCTCCAATATGGCAACGTATCCGGGTTACTGCCCAGAACGTGACGTTGGTGAAAACCCTCTATACAATGGACCACCTTTGAGATGGGGAAATTTGCATCATGGATGTGCAGCAAACAAATCTGAAGCAACCGTGTGATGCTATCACGTCAATATGGACCAAAATTTCTGGGGAACGTTTCCAGCACCTTATTGAATCTATGCCACAAAGAATAGAGGCAGTTCTGAAGGCAAAAGGCAGTCCAATCTGGTACTAGCAAGGAGTACCTAATAAAGTGGCCGGTGAGTGTATGTGTAGATTACAGATATATTCAAGTATGGGGGTGGGTGAAATGGATCAAATCTTCTATCCTGGCATATGTAATTTTATATCCACAATTCAATTAAACTTAATTTGCTTGTTTATTCTAGTAGCCTAATGCTTCACATACCTGACAAATCCAAGCTCCTAAAGATTAAAAACCAAAATGGCAAAGTCTACTATGGCAAGTCCAGGGAACTGATGACCAAGAATCAACGTATTAAAGTAATTCATTTAAATCTTACATTACCATTTCATTGCCTAATCCTAGCCTTAATAAATTGCTGATCTATAGACAGAGGTTTGACATGTAGCTGCAAAATAAGCCTTTTGTGTGTTTGTTTTACCATTTGTATACATATTACTGGTGTAAGCAAATTAGAAAATACAAACACATACAAATAATAACTAGTATTATTGTTATTATTTGATATAATACAGATCATTAAGTCTACGACTATCGATCAATTTGGGAATAATGGTTCCAATCCTGTGTTTTGCATTTTTTATTTAGACCTAAATTGTTCTTTTAAGCATCAAATTGAATACGTATAATTAAAAGTAAGTTTGAACAATAGATGTGAAACACATGCCATGGACCTAAACAACAAGAAAAAAGGCTCCAACTTTATGTACCTGGGCTCGAATTCCCGAGGGAGGGCTGCAAAACGGAAAACATAAATAAAGTTAAACAGCAGCTTCAGCAAATATCTCATTAGATGTACAATTAGAAACGTTTTGCCGCTGTATACAACTTATCTATAACATAATAAGTTACTCTGGCAAGGGGGCAGCGATGAGTTCCAAAAAAAGCGCGCTCAACACTGTGCTCTAAAAGCTGACTGCTGTTCAATAAGAAAAAAAAGAAACAAAGACTGTCACCACTTCCTGTGGGAAAAATGTATGTAGCATCTCAACATAGAGTAGCAAGGGTGCAGTGGTGTTTACCTGCATTCACTCACAGTTAGCTAAGTTACAGCAGGCGAGTGCTTGTACTATACTGATTTACTCAACTGGCTAACTTACAAATACAACAGACAAATTGAAAGCTACGTCTTCTTTATAATAATTTAGCTAACGCGTCCAAGTTACGTTTGGTATCAACTGCCTGCGAATAATTATTGAAAAACAACACATAAAATAGCTCTAACCATGACAATACCGCTACGTATGTAATAAAAAATGTTCAAATGGATAGTTCAGTATTCTTAAACAAAACCGCAAAGTAACCTCGCTAACGCCGCAGCTACCTTCCGTCAGGGCTAACTTAGCTCCGCTAACGTTAGCTAACGTAAATCCGAAGTTTACTAAACATGCTTGTGTCAAGAAATGGCTATTATTTAGCAACGCAAACATCTGATTCTTAATTTCGTATATTAAAGCTACAACACGCAAACGATGTAAGCATTCAAGTGAACCAACTATCTTGCCGTATATATTTATTTTTTCCGAATATTTATTTCACTTTCTTACCTCCGCCATGTTTGCAATCCTGCAGGGTCACGTCAGGGGTTAGACGTAGTTCCCGGATGTAGAGCCCCGCCCACCTGCAGTATCAAGACCATGGCATGGAAGATGCCGTGACATGATATATGATTATGTGCATTATGTAACCTAATATTATATTTAGTTCAAAATGCTGTCATTTTTCATTACATCTAATTCAAGGAAATTCAATGTATTAGTATGCTGTAAAACGAGAAAATAGTCATATCAGTAAGAAATGGGTGTATGTAAAAAGTTTTTTTTACATTTTTTTTTAAGTTGCCTAAATGCAGTATAAATGTAAATGGCACTGAAATGTATCCCCCTCGACACAGATATTTGGAACATATCTTGATACAGTGTGATATGTGTTAATGTTTTGGTTTTATTGTCCTATCATCAGCATTAATCCATCGACATTATCATTATCTAGGTAAAACTAAAATCTAATAAAATAATGTCAAGTTAAAAACAATAATTCATATTCACTTAGATCTACCTACAGCAAAGATTATGTTGTATATGCTGTAACTTCACATGGCCATGCTGTAATGCAAAAGTGAATGCTGCTTTAATTCCAAACAGGGAACACCCAAGAGGACCCAACAGTGATGTGTGGGAACATTCAACATAACACATTTAATAAAGTCAAACATCTAACATATTGTAAAAGTTTTGACAATAATGTAATTTATGTAATTAGACTTGTAGGTTTCCTGCCATGACAAATTAAAATTGCCAAAATAATCAAAAGCTAGGCCCCTGGTTGTTACAGGTTTTTGAGCACAGGGATGAATATCAACAATTCATGTTGAATACAATATAACTCACTAGTATGTGAGAGAGGGATACATTCATTATAAAAACTATATTTTTGATTTTGATTATGCTTAGCCCCATTAATACATAAAAATGGGCTGGCAATGATTATTTCAAGGTCAATCCTATTTCATGACACAGATCAATTTGACAACAAGTGTACCGGTTAATGCAACTGTCTCTTCTTGGAATCACTGATTTATGTTCATGATAGTGGGCACACACTACAATATGTTGCTATGTAGAGAGCCATCACCTCAGTTTGTTGTAGGATGGCTATCTCAAGCGAGCCATTAGGCAACAATTTGCTAAATCCGGGTCAATAAAAACCCTGCATTTTGGACATAAATGAGTCATTCTTTCTCTTAACATTTACAAGAAATGTTGACAATCAGTAATCATCACAATGGCCTAGATTCCCACACATATCCCAAATGACCAGACTGACATCCGTTGTTAAAAGCACATGATGGTTACCATGTACAAACAATTTACACAGGTATGACCTGAGGAAGGCTTAGGAGAGTGTGTGACATCACTGGAGACTCTTTATAAAAGGGTTGATCAGGATCAGGTTTTCTGAGAAAAAACACCATGAGATCCCTAATCTTGCTTGTTATGCTGCTGTGCATGTTATGTGTAACACAGGTACAGACACAGGATAATACAAACACACTGAAGCTATGTGGCCGGGCGTTTGTGCGGGCAGTGGTGTACACCTGCGGAGGATCCAGGTGGAGAAGACTGATGGGTGAGGAAAAGACTTTGCCAGGCGGTGAGTACACGGTCACTGGAATCCTTCTTTGTAGCTTTGGGGTTCATTTCACAATTGTATAATAAATTACTGATAAGCTGATATCTCTCCGCAGGTAGCAGGGAACCAAAACTAAAGACAACAGATGAGCCAGCGATGGACCGTCCTTGGCGGGACCAAAACCAGGCACTAATACAAGTGTGCTGTCAACTAGGCTGTCGACGGAGTGACCTCTCCATGCTCTGCTAAAAAGGAAACATCCCAAGGGCCCTTAGATTGATCATCATCAATCGGTCTTACATTGGCTTAAAATAAAATCTTCAGAACATTGTTAGGATAATGTGATTTAATTTTCTATGCTTCCAAAAATTAAAAAAAATATGAATTTTACTCACAAATTCTTGTTTTATCATTTTATACATGGAAAAATATACAATATACAGAACTCTTCAACAGCAGCAATTTTTTTTGTAACTGTGAGAAATGCATGACTAAAGCGACCCTTGTGTTCTTATCAGAGTCTATTCAATGTCTGCATGATTCACTCAAAGTAAACAGCGTAGACAGTTGCCACCCCAAATAGAGAGCTGTTCTTGAAGGAGTAGGAGGCAAAGGTGTCATTAGCTGCATCCCACAGACAGCGGCCGCCGATTTGCATGCTCTGCCCGGTGAGCTGGCCGATGTGGACCAGGACGACAATCTTATATCGGGGAATCATGAGGTCCTTCACACGGGCTCTTATCACCTGGGAGGGGCAATCCAAAGAATGAAACTGAAGTTCAAGGTATTCAAAAAGTGTTGCATGAATGATCTTTTCAGTTTTATTTACCTCACATATTGTTTTTGTCATTTTTTGAGACCACTCTCCTTCATATTCCTCCTCCTGGAGGTAACTGGTTAGTACATCCTGCAGTATGTCTGTGACAGCAGGAATAGGGATGCGTTTGTAAGGTCCTGTGATATAAAAACCAAAGACAACAATACCATGAAAAATAAGTTTGACTTATGCAATTGCTTTGGCTAGTAAAACATATTGTGAAGCATTGATTGGGCTTGGAAAGCAAATCAATCACAATTGCAATTAATACTGCAGGGAAATGTCTGCTGCTTTGAAATGTTACTGATGTTGATCAGCTTCCATCCCTCTCTCCCTAGCATGTGCAAAGCTTTTGCAGTTAGACAAGGAAAAAAAAAGTAATTCATTAAATCAGTGTCTTGGTGTAAGGTTGCAGTGCTAAATTAATCAAATCAAAATAAATAAAATGGAATCATTGAACACACGTGGATGAACTTAAGCTCTTAAATAATCAAAATCGATCATTGTTGTATTATACTGTTACAGTACATCTGAAGTTGGTGATAATGCTGTGGTGCAGCATGTCTGCCATACAGGTGAATATTATCTCACCCATCTGGTAGGTGTTCTCCATTGTTATGGCCATCCGAGGGTTGTCATCATGGTGTGCTAGTTCATCCATGTACGACACAGTACTTATAGAGCTGAAATAAGAGACAGGATCAGATTGTAGTTATGGTACACACTGTGGTTGACTGACCTCCAAATAATTTAGGAAGAGCTGAGTATAACTTCTCAAACAAACATATACACGTGTTTTCTGAATTCTGCCATTCGTTATGATTAATAAAGATGACTGACAACAATAAAAGAATGATGAATGATGATGTGGATATCGGCCAATATTATCTGCTTAATCTAACGTTACTCACTCCTTAGTCTTGCCAGTTGTTTCTTTGCCTCTGACTCCATGGCTTCCCTCTGAGGGCAACTTGCCTGTCCTCTTCTCTCTTCTTTGGGATTTGTCTTTAAGCAGGTTAGACATGATGACGACTTTGTCTTTACAGGACAACAACCTGAATATATTGACGTTAGCTCAATTAATATCTAGTTAAACATCTACAGAGGTAACGTTACTTGAAGACTCGTATCAAACACATATGGTCGAAATAAAAAGTTAGCTAGCGTTAGCTTAGTTAGTTACTGTAGCTAGATCAGGAAATCGTTTAAACTGTGTAGCTAAACATTGCTATGCTAGCTTTTCTGGGTAACGTTAAGGGATTATTTTTGGCTAATTAAGGACAACAGTATAGTTTTACAGATCATGTTGTGTCAATTGGGCTACAAAGAAATATTACGGAGCGAAACTGAACACGTTTTTACCGAATTCAGGACCTCTTGAAGCGAGCAGAACAAAGTAGTTAACCTAGCTCCGTAGAGCTTGGTGTTGTCATGGTAACCACGAACCGTCAGTCAGAGTAGTCATGTATGAAGGCTAGTTAGAAGGATAGTTGTCATGTATGAAGGCTTCCTGCTGCTGAACTGCTCCATTATTTTTCAACAACTATTTCACTCATACATTGTTCATAACTCCATCTGCAGATGCAGACTATAAGATGTGGTTGAAAGCTTCTCAAAAACAAGCTACTAGGTGGACCTATGTTCTGATCAATCTTGACCCTTGGTAACAGCAGCTGAGAAACAAACTCACTAGCTACAAGTTCTATTTAGTAGTGGTTGTCATGGATTTCCAAGGTCAAGAATGAATGTTGAACCTCATCTTTTAACCTGTTAGACATGTAAGTGTAAAATCACTAGATGGGCCTTGTGGTGAAATAGTTTTCGCTATTAGCCTAATCATATTATGTCACCATACCCTCTCCTCTCTGATGACCCACGTGACCCAGTTGAGGCTTTGTGGAACTTAAGAATAAATCATAAATGAAAGTCATAAAATAGTCTTAGTTTAACAGCAGAAATCAGGTTGAGAGATTCACTTTTACAGAATCAGAAAATAATTTTATAGTCCAGCCAATATCCCCTTAATGTATACTTTTCTATCTTTGAACAAATGAGAGGGAGATAAATGTCTCATATTTTCTCTTCTTTATTACCAAGTAAAACAGGTATTACATTATATTTTTTCATATATTTACTTTTAAAATCTTTGGATGGGAAATTTACATGACATGTTTGCATATTCTTTGTCTAATGCAGTGAAAGGAATACAGCCAAAACATTGTAGAAAAAATAAACTTACAGAAACTCTTCCATATTGGTGGACTAAGTGTATGCTCAAAAAAGGCAAAGAAAAACAGAAGCATAAGTAACAGAAACACTGAGAACTGTTTCTGCTTAATAAAGTGAAAGAACCATGTTTTTCCATTTTCAAAGAACTAAATGAAATATTACACCTAGGCCCAAACTGTGAGTCAACACATAAAAACATTCTATAAAATGTAATGTTCAAACACATTGATATGTGACATGAGCTCATAAATTGTTTTATTAATGACATTAAAGGTGTGTTTTATGTGCAATTCAAACACAGGAGTTAGTTGAACACCTATATCAGATGCATGGAATAGGAATAGCAATGAATGCATGCCAAATTTATTGACAATGAGTTTTCTGAAGGTGCAACAATGGCAAAACAGAGAGTGGAGGTTTAAGTGAAGGCAAAAAAGTCTTCTCTAATAGCACAAATATACAGTAACACACGTATCATGACCTTAACGGATAACTGGTATTGCACTGATAAGACAGGAATGGACAAATGCAGATTTCATGCATCACCGTTTGGAGTTATTCATCAACAGTAACACTTTATGGTACAAGAAACCCACATGTAAAACAATAGATGAAGAGTGGGAGTGTTGTTACATAGAACCTAATTCATCATGAGTGCTGACATCAATAAATCAAGAGACAATCACAGACACATCCATATGCCCAGAGAAATATTGAAACATAGCTTTTTATATACACTTTTTACACTTAAATATTGCTATTAGAAAATGATAAAACATTTATTCAACATGGTGGAAAAGCAAAGAAATAAAACAGGGACATAAATAGTGCTGTCTTCTTGATAGACATTTCTTTTCATTACTCCGTTATCGCCCCAATAATCCTTGTCAAAACCTCTATCAAAGATCATGGTCAAAGGAAGTGGTCAAGTTTTTAAGCAGCATCAAAGGCAACTCCTACAATCCCAGGTCCCTTTTTTATTTCTCCTAAAACTTAAAGCTCCTTCTTACCACCTTTTGGCACTCTTGTGTGGGTCTGTATGCGTCTTATATCTTAAGGCCCTTTCAAACATAATTTCTGTAACATTAACAGAATAAAGGAACCAAATTCTTTCAGCGAAAGTAGCAGCTGTTATTCACACAAGTATTGACTTTTTGTTACAAAATTTGACCATTCACACACCACCGCAAACACCATTAAAGTCCTGTGATGTAGGAAAGTTGATGTATCTCAGCATTGCACTTGCTCATAATGGTAATGTAATGCTTTTGTTCTTCAGCAGGTCAAATGGCTGTAACGGATTTACTGACAGTTCCAACTCTCTGTTCATATGACCCGTTAACGGCAAAATGCCATTGAAGTAGTGGGAAAGGCTGCATGTGTAAAAGTATAGCATCACATACAGTATATTTGCCTCGATCCTGATCTCCATATGGGACAAAATACGGTTTTCTTTGCAAACACATGAATGATATTTTGAAGAGAATTGACCATTACTCAAAAATAATTCCATGCTTTTCTGCCATAAACCACATAACATAACCTATCTGGTAGGTAGGTAGTAGAATGGTAAGCAAGCACACCCCAGCCACACATAAAGTAGGCTATATACATTTCTGCTAACATACCCAATTTTATGAAACCTTTTGAAATTGTGTTTGAAGGTTAGTCTGTAATTGATTAGCTCACTGACTAGCTGTCTTGGTAGTTAATGTCTGCCAGATATGCAGTAGCTAACTAAGTTAGTTGGCTATCTTGATGATTGTCAACTACACAACCAAGGCATTCCAATCATTGATGTAATCCCTTTAAAAACAAGTGAATGTAAACCGGAAATTTAGCAACTTGTGGGCAACCTTGTGGAAAACCGGCTGGAACACTGACGTATTAGAGCTTTTAAGTTGATATGGTGAACTTGTTAGCAAACACTTGCCTTTTAACATTGATTAACACATCCAGCAGATATGCAGTAACATTAACATTCATTTGGAGTCGTGTTTTTTGGCCACCTGACCAATATTTAACCTTCTTTTAATTCTGTTTTTAGTCTCTATCAACCTCTACAGAAAAACAGCTGTTTAAACTGCTAAATGTTCCAGAATGTTCACCAGCTGGTTGCTAACTTTAACAGTGGGGTTGGCCATTTTGCTGAAACAGCTGCCTGCTATGAGAGCAGTCAGAGTCAACCAAAACAGTAATATTTTGGTGATAATTCTCTGTGGGTTTGTCACTACGAGAACCTTAATTCACCGAAAAGTAATTATGTCATCCCATGTAAATATAACAATATTGATTATAGCCATTTTAAACTTTTAAATTCCAAACTTGAATTTAAATTTAAGATATGTCAAATAAATAAGATTATTTCGCTGCTAAATTAAAGTATTTGTTGTTTGATAATAATTTCTCAACAAAATATAATTCATGTGCTCAATATTTCCCATCATGCGATCTTGATTGAAGCACAAATATAATTCCATATAAAAAGCACCTTCAGATTAAGAGTGCAGTTGTTAGTCCAGCGCTGCAGGTCCTCTGAACTTTGAACTGACCAGTCACCTTCAATCACAAGACTGATAGAATGGGCTGTGACATTTCAAAAGGTTGTCTACACAGAAACATAACATTCTGCTTAGACAACGATAAAGATCGGTCACACATGGTGGAAAAAAGCTCTGATTTGAGGTGGCAGTGTAAATCAGATATTACCATATAACTTATTAAAATACAACTGCAAAGCAACTCTATAATACACTTTTTTACATTTCCAGTCTTTTCCACCTTGTTTAAGATTGTTTTAATATTATATAATCTATTCACATTATCTTTTACAGTGCATTTGCAATGAAGACCAGTTAGAATGCAATGAATAAGGCTGGATCACTCTATGAATCCACAAGTATGAAAACAAGAACAAAGAATCAGAGCTTCCCTATGTATTATTCCATGTAAGCCCATTTGTGTTTCAAGTGCACAAAACTAATGATTTGTATTTACTTGCATAAACTCAGCAGCAGTCAGTCTACTGAAAATTATATTACAAACTCAAAAATCATCTGCATGTGTGTTGTGTTATTCTGTTAAATCTCAACCATTAATTCTAATGGTTGCTAAAGATAAAGTTTCAAATGCACTAAACATGGGATGGATCCATAATCTTCACAGTCAAAAGCCATTGATTCTTTTGGTTCCGTTCATAAACAGGTCCATTAATTATCCGCCAAATATTTCCCTGTGAAGTAAAACGAAACATCAGAGAAGCAGAGAAGTTGAGCATGGAGTATCTGTGTGCATTTAGATGACTACACCAAAGAGGTCACACACAATACTGATACTCAAACTGACCTGCAGCAAATCTCTTCTTGATCAGCGATAACCGGTAGCCAGTCCCAACCAGCTGGATGTCGCACCCAGACAGAGTGCATCCCTCACTGCTGAACTGGACTGCCAGCTGTGAGGGTTTACAGGGACCTTCTGTCATCTGGAACCGGCCCAGAAGAGCCCCTACTCCTGTAGGATACAGGAACAGTTTTGATAGGTTTGTGTGTGTGTTTCTGTTACTTTGTGTAGTGAAATGATAACATTTCAGAAAAGAATAAAGAATATATAAATCAATCCAAAAACAATGCCAATAACAATATACTTTTCACCTGTAACTGACATTTCAGTTCAGTGCAGTGACATAAGGGAGAATATAATGAGACTGACTCTCTGTTTAACAACAAAATTATGTAAGAACATTAATAAACACATTAAATGAAGGCTTACCTCCATTTTCAGATCTATGAGAGAGACTGGGGATTTTCCACTGTATTGTCTGCTGCTCTGGATTCCTTTATGAGAAAGTAATTCCACATTACAGAGGACATGTTGCTGTCTGTCTGATAAATTAGGCCTAAGGGCATTTTCCACACCTATAGTTGGTTTGCTCTGCTCCAAATCAGTTGATGGGTTTGTAAAGTTGGAGCGTTTTTCCTTTGATTCGGTTTCTTTTCACACAGAGAAAAACGCAAGTGAATAAAAATGCAATACTACAAACCACACAAGAATGTTTGCTCCCTATTATTATGTGTCTGGGACAGCAGCACAAAAGTAAATACAGAAAGAAGGTCCAGTGTTCTGGACTACTGCATATGTCTGACTAGAGTCAAGCTAGCCGTCCCTCGCCTTTCCATGGTCACACCGGCTCATTTCATTATAATCATTTTCCAGATATTGCTTCGCGAGTAACGTTACTGCGTCTGCTCTGCTCGCCAAGACTTTGCTCTGCGGCCGGTTTGACCACAGAAATGTGACAGCTGCTACAGTTTGCATGCTTCACCGCATCGCAGATTGCAAAGCAGACCTGACTACTGGAGACGTATAGCTTAAACTTGCAGAGTTCAACTGGTAGCTGGGTCAAATCACATTCGCACCACAAACAAACCGAGTTTGTCTGTGACCGGACAGAGACCCCCTCCTCAGTGCGATTAGTGTGTTCACACTTGCCCAAACAAACCGTACCAAGAGGCTAAATGTTCCAGTGTTCAGATCAAACCAAACTAAACAAGGCAGGTGAACAAAATGCCCTAAGTCCATCTCCACGTTATTACAGAACAACTTGATTGAAGAGTGTTTAGAACTAGTTTTCTGACTGGCATTTCTTTTATGAAAAACTTACATTTCAGACTTATAACATAGCATCTGATAATCCCATAATTTTGGGGGAAGGGTGGGAAATTGTTCTAGGTTGGATTAAGCCCTCCACATGAGGCCCTTGAGGTGGTCCAAAATGCAAAGAGTCCTTACCAGGTGGCGGGGGGGATCATGGCCTGGAGTTTGGCCATGCCTCCATCCACAGGAACCAGGAACTGGATGTTGTGTAGTGGCACGGGGGCAGCCATGGCCTCTGTGTTGTATTTGTAGTCTATTCTAAGGTCTGTGTTGGTGGTGTCGCCTCGCCAGCTCACCGCCAGGTTCAGAGGAGTGGACTGGATCCCCTCTGCTGACACCTGAGACACACGGAAACAAAAGCCAGTAAGATATAAGGATGTATAGATATAGATACTATAGTTAGATCAACAAAATACATAGACCAATGGATATTTGATACCTGATATTTGATCATGTCCACGTTGTAGTATGTTGCCTGAGGCTTCTGTTCAGCCACTTTTTTCAGATGACTCATCAAGTTTGGCATATTCACCCAGAACTCCTTTGTGTCTACAATGTCTGTTGTGGAATCACTGAGGGATGAGATGTACAAATTTGATTCAGACAATCTCAACATCAAGTTACTCCATCAACCATGTGAGTACCATAATTAGATATTTCTGATAATAAATAGTGTATGTGTGTGTTTGCCTGTAATGTTCATCTTACCAGCACAACAGCTGTGGATTGGGGAGGACCTGCTCCAGTCGGCTGTAGTTGCTGATGCTAAAGGTGAGGATGGGTTGAATTGGGTGGCTGGCAAAATGCCTGGTTATGCCGGCAGGGAAGGACAGCACCATCTCCCCTGTGATCTTCACAACACATCTGGGACAGAGGGAGTGAAGAGGCAGATCTCAGAGATCATGCTGAACAAAAACACACACTGCCAGAATCCCTTTAACATCAAAACTGAAATGCAAAGTTGGTTTGTAGCTGCCAAGAATGTGTTTATCAGTATATAAATAGAGACTATTCATCTAGCTACTGATAACAAAATGTTCCATCATTTCTAAATTTCATCAATGCATATTGATCAGTGATGGTCACACTGTCCAAAACAGAAAAATGTGGGCCTACTTGCTGGGGTCTGCGCCTTTGAAGTAGGCATTGATGGTTTCTGTGAAGGCAGCTGCCACTGGAAGAGTGTCCTGGGGTCCCATGGTGAGCGGACTGGGTCCTCTGGAGCATCCTGTTGAAAACACACAGACACACACATATACAAAATACACCTAAATACACTAAGACTGTCTATTCTCTTTGCTTTTTGCCTATATGCTCCTCTATGGGTTATATGCAAAGGATAGGGGAGTATGAAACCAAAAAAAGCAAAACTCAACAATCCATTTAGAAACCAGATTCTATGTGAGTGAGGATGGGACGGGCAGCGATATTCTGGCTCAGTGAACATGACCATGGAAAAGACAGCAGGTAAAAGGAGGGCAGGTGCATTCAGCCCATGCACTGCTGGGACCACAGTAGCATTCTGGCTTGACTCACCTTCAAAAGCTAAATAAAACCTGCCGTGGTCAAACCATACCAGAGGCTGTGAGGCCTCTGAGTGAGCAGAAACATGAGGAGGAGAGAATCGTGGAGAGGGACAAGACTGTGAGACAAGGACATGATGATGAGCGACAGACAACATGGACACAGACTGAGATGTGAGGCTAAAGAAAAACAGGAAGAGCAAGAGGACTTGCTAGTAGTGTACCTGTGGCGGACATGTTAAGGTCCCTTCCTAAGGTTGGAGTGGACGATGCACTCTGTAAGATAATGGAGGAGATGGAGGAAGAGCTCTCTGCCCGGGCCAGGGGGGCGAAAGGTGGGGGGCTGCCTGAAACTGGAGGACTGAAAGGCCGAGTCTGGAGACAGCAACAACAATTGTATTAATAATCAGTTTTCACACTATTTTATTTTGTCAAGGGAGAGTAATGCAAACAGAGACTGAGAAATGAAAGGACACATCACATGTACCAGGTCTGTGATTGGTTTCCCTGGGGGCAGCTTTGGTCGCGAGGATGGTCGAGGAGGAGGAGGCGGGGGGACTGGACTGCCTCGAGACTGAGGCGTGGTGGGACGGGCTGGGGACGAGGGGCCTGCAGCACATACCAGTGTTTGTGGTTAGCACTGCCTTCAGATCACAGTGAGAGAGATTATCATTCAATATAAGATCCAACATTTCCACTCATGTCACTTTTGTAGAGAGAATACTGTATGTCCTTACCGGAACATACTTTAGACAGTAACGTGGGACCAAATTCAAGGACATTTAACTACACTCATAACTACGCTATGGTGTGTAGTTTCTGTTTCCCCCAACAAAACTGTCAGTGTGTCCACATAATAGATAGATAGATAGATAGATAGATAGATAGATAGATAGATAGATAGATAGATAGATAGATAGATAGATAGATATTTATTGATCCCAAGAAAAATGGGAAATTACGGTGTTACAGCTGCACACGTACATCAGTCACACAACACAGAATATAAATATAAAATATAAGCATGATCCATGATTGCGCACTACCCCCACACTTCCTCCACGTAGTTGCATGTATCCAAAGAGGACACGGAAGATTAAAAAAACATGGACTCTTCAGAAGAGGTAGTTATCTTCACTCAATTTTCTGTGCTCGAAAGTTGCCTGACGACACCATTTTCTGAACATAGCCGTACTAAGAAATACAGAGGGAGTTGTGTGGAGCTGAAAGTCCTGATTAGCTTTTTATAAACTCATTTGGCAATGGCTTGAATGTAACGGACATTCATTAATAAAAATTAAAAAAGTACACACTGAAGCTTTAAAGAGCTGCCATATTTCCCTTTTTTTCCAAATTTATTAAAAAGATTCACAGCTTACTTCTACACTTAATAAATGACAGCAGTCTGGTTCTAGGATGCCACAAAATCACTGCTGAGCCTTTTGGAGGTGTCTGAGGGTCTTGTAAATTAATAAAGGGATATCCGCTATCTATAATTACCAATTGTAGGTAAATATATATATATATATATTTTTAATACATGCACAAGTTTTTAAACATAACTGGAGCTTTAGTTGTCATTGGTCACCTTGGAACAACAACATAACTGTACCTGTGCACACGTGACAAATAAAGATGTATCTGTATAATGTCCTGTGTATCTTAAATTAGGAAGATCATTTTGCATCTGTCCCTACGATAAAGTTACTGGTGGGGCATTAAAGAAGTATGTACAGTATCTTAGAGAATTACGTTGTTAAGGATTAAAAACATAAGAGGTTGTTACCTTACTATCACACCACTAGATGTCAGTAAGAAGCAGTAGCACATGACTAACATGTTTACCTTTATTATTATTTTAAGTCTGACTGGCAGATAGGTAAAAAGAATTCCACTTTTTCCCTAACCAAAATTGGTTGGGTTAGTTTGGATTTCTGTTCAGACTATAGTGTCTTGCAGGCGGGACAGAAGTTACATTACACAATAGCATTTACTGCACCCTCATCTTTAAAGGAAACAGTGCAGTAGCTTTCTATGGTTTGTGCATATGTGCATACCTTTGGAAGGTACAAGGACTCCGTCAGGTTGTAGCTGAAATAAGCATACACAAGCCATTCCTAAAACTGTACTTGAAAAAGCAATCATTGTGTTTGTAATCAAGGGATTTTATATATGGTATGAAATAAAGATTTGATCTATGTTTACAAAATAGCTTGATCTACATCACTTCGCGAGATTACGTATATTTCTTTTAGGACAAAAAGTGATTTTCTAAGGTTGTGTAGCTCTAACTAACGAAGATTAAGATTCCCTTAAAATGGAAGATATTTGAATAATTACATTGACCAAAAACTCTTACCTTAATAAATTATAATTTTTTATTCATGATGTAATGCCTCTAATAATGAAGCTATTCAAATGATCATATTCTTTCCATTCTAACTTTACAATATTAGTAGTTAGCATTTTTATTACAATCTTAGTTAATTAAGTGGTACATCACTTCATCACATCATCAGGCTATATTATATTGGAATTTAACTCACGTTGTCACTGTAGCAGTTGCTTTTCTAAAATTGCTTTGAATAAAGCTTCCTACACAGTAAATGAGTCAGCTAGTCAAAATAATACTTCTTTCCAGTGTATCTACCAAAAAAATCATCAAGACATAAATAAGGTTTATATTTACTGAAAAGAAAACAGCAAATATAAAAATCTCTTCATGAGATGGGGATGAGTGTTCTGTAGCTGGTTCAATTTACATCCCAACACCTAACAAAACGTATACAGATCACTAAGAAGCCAGAGGACCTGCGTTTAAAGCATCTCGGTGGGATTTCTTTGGTGCAACCAATGGCAGCGTCATTCTAACTTTTTCAAACAAACCAAGCTAAAGGACACTCCAAAGTTGAAATACACATCTCCAATCATACTTTGTGTGTGGGCAGCATAATTAACCCCTGAAAACACACAGAAAGAAACCAGAGTACTCACTGCTGCTGGAGGAGGGCCCTGGGGAAGACATAATAGACCTGTAGGTGGTTGGAGGGAGAGGAGGTGGCGTGCCCCTGAAGCTTGGCGTCAGCTCTCTGGGTGAACCCACAAAGTCTGGCATATCATCTCTCAGGTATGCTCCCTCTGGAGTCCTCTTTCCCCCCATGCCCCCCAGGACCAGGGGAGATGTGACTCCCGGCCGAGGAGACCTCCGCTCTGCTGGCAGAGGGGGCACAGGGTTGATGGGGACAGGGGACGAAGAGTACTCTGCAAACTGCAGCACCTCCTCATCGATTGCCTCGTGGTCGAAGCATATTGGAGGCGAACTAGAGGGGGAGAAGTCAGGAGGCAGGGGAGGGGCTGGTTCATCCGGAGGAGGAGGTCCGAGCACGATGGAGGAGGGTGATTCTGGTGGCGTGAAAGGAGGAGGAGACCCGGAAGAAAGCAAAGGAGGCGAAGGCGGGGGCTCATTTGGCGGCGGACCTGGAGAGAGACAAGGGGTGGAGGGGGTAGACGAGGGCGTGTCTGGAGGAGGAGAGTCCGGTGGGGGAGGGGGTGCGGGCTCATCGGGCGGCGGGGGTCTGTCGCTGGTGAAAGTAACCCATCTGGGAGACATCGTTTCTTCACTGGTGTGGGTGCTGTCCGTGGGGCCGAACACGTCGTCTAGGTCAGGGGCCGGGGAGCCTCGGTAAGAAGCGGGGGACAGGACGTTCAGGTAGATGGGAGCAGACCTGCGAGCTGCCCTTCCATTGGGTAGATCAGCTGCAAAGAATTTGAGGTAGTATTTAGATGAAAGCTCATGGGATTTAATTGCGTGACTGAAACAGAATGCTGTTTTTTAAAGCTACATTTACCAGCAGAGTCCGAAGAATATCCGTAATGACTTCTTGATGGAATGTTTTTTGGCGGAAGCGGAGGAGGGGCTGCAACAAGGGCGGGGGTCAGGCTTGTTTAGCACTGCAGAGTACAACATTTCAAATAAGTACTGATGTTCCTGAGGTTCATTCATGCCAGCTCACCTCCTGTCGGGAAACTTCTGCTCAGCTGTGATTCTGAGCATGGTCTTGATTCTCCCCATACTTCAGTAGGGACCACTGTGAGTGGAAAACACATAAACATCACATCTGTAAACTGCACCTGCTACATGACGTGGTTAGTATCAATTCATGTGATGCAATATCAATAGGAAACAGACCATCATATCTGGCATATTTTGTCTCTGAAGGCAGCCCAAAAAAGGCAGGAACGTTCTGCGACCGCCTCTCACTGCAAGAGGAGACATACGATCAAGAACTTTTCCTGCTCCTAGGCTATTCCAATGGTTCTCAACCTGGGGGTCAGGACCCTCAAGGGGGTCACAAGATAATTTCTGGGGGTCGCCAGAAGAAAAAAAAAATGAAATAACATTCTAGACTGGGGAGTGTTTTTTACATAACTGTGTGAGTTTGTTACATTTCATGTATTATATTTAGAGCTTTGTGTGTTAATCAGGAAGTCCTGGACCACAGAAAGGGGTCTGAAGGTGGATCAGGGGGAGAGAAAAAGTCACAAACGCATCAAAAATCCACAGAGCATAGAGCACATTGGACAAGACTAGTTGCTAGCTGCTAAAACTAAACAGTAATTAAAGCAAACCGTTATTTGTTTATTAATCAGAGAATTCACAAAAATCACTCAAAATCAGCAGGGGGAGGTGTGTAGAATCAGCAGTTTACAGCTCTCTTTCTCATTGTTGAAAGGAGGAGGAGGGGGTCGCGAACACCAACCTCATTATTCTGGGGGGTCACGAGTGAAAAAAGGAGTAGCACCAATAACTTATAGACTGAAAAACAGGGGTATTGACCTGACTGAAAAGAATATATTCTGTTGTTGTATTCAGTGGTCAATATTTGCTAAAAGAGTGACAGACCTTGGCATCTCAGGTGCAGGACTTGGTGTGGGGGTGGAGCGTCTGGGTCTGGCAATCTCCTCACCTATTAGAAACATAACAAAAATTGTTGCTCTATTGCAAATGTTTTTATTTATAGTATCACACAAAACGTACTGTATGTATAGCTAGTGGCGTCGCTCTATGAATGGCAATATCGGTCTGTCAGTTGGTCCACTACTTTGGTCCAGACTAAAATATATCTCGACAACTTTTGAATGCATTGCCACAAAATTTGAACCAGACAGTCGTGTTCCCCTCAAGGTGAATTTCAATCACTTTGATCATCCCTTAATTTTTCATCAAGAGCCATGAAGTGTGTCCAATACTTTTGTTTTTGGCCAACACATGCAAAACTGACATTTCTATCAGCCGCAGCGGTAGTTTGTGTTTAGTGCTAACGTTAGCATGCTAACAAGCTAAACTAAGATGGTGAACATGATACACATTTTGCCTGCTAACCATCAGCATGTTTGCATTGTCATTGTGAGGGTGTGAGCATTTTTTTGTTCGCCAAATTTGTTAGCAATAGGTGTACTTACAGGACAAATTCCTTTTTATCTGTCCCTGTAAAAGATAGAATCCAAACAAAAGACAAAATGAGCATTTAGACTATATATCATGAAAGCGTACACCACAAAAATCATACATCACTGTTCCTTTAAATTTTAAGATTCTTTTTCTAAGACAAGTAACAAA
Organism: Percina caprodes; assembly: GCA_013375575.1. Lineage (NCBI taxonomy): Eukaryota > Metazoa > Chordata > Actinopteri > Perciformes > Percidae > Percina > Percina caprodes. The sequence continues at coordinate 2,807,993 of JABXJD010000030.1, read as the reverse complement.
AGCAGTAAGATTAAGTGGAACTTCATACAAAAGTCTTAGCGTCTTCTGAGGCACAAATATATGTACAAATACATGTTTTTAATTTAATAAAGCCAATCAGTTTAGTCAAATCAAGAAGCTATATCAATGTAAACATATAGAAATGCATAGATTTTTGTTACCACAGTATCATATTTCTCACTTGTTTTAGGAAAATAACAATGTTGACATTTAAAACTATGTATTATTTTGATTTTGCTGTGTATACTTTTACTTTCTGCACTGCATTTTCTTTGAAACGGATCAGGCAGCAGGGATTAGAAAGCTGTGCTTCAGGTTGTCGGCTTTGAAACAGCCAGCAGATGGTGTAAGAAACTCACCGGGCTGCGTCTCTGAGACCAGCAAAAAGGAAGAGAGAACAGACCTGGGTCAGAGAGTGAGTGACAAATCAGTCAAATGGACACCAACTAAAACTGCACACATCGAACCTCTTTACTTGCACCGCAAAGCCTTAATAATGCAACATGAGCCACAACACCCTCGAGATTATGAGAACAATCCCAGCATCACCTACAACCAACACACACACATGTAGCAGGTCGCACGGCATGTAAGCTTCACACAGACCAAATCAATAGGTCTGGAGCTTTGTGTGTGTGTGTTATATTTACTGTGCATTATGTTCAGTTTCAGTTCAGTTTTATATAAGCACATTTAAAAACAACCATAGTTGACCAAAGTGCTTAACATGCGCAAAAAAAAACAAAAGATAGTATACACAAACAATACAATACACAATACAAAATAATCAACAGTTGAAGAGGCTCGATGGTTTTATTTGCCTTCAACGTCACCTTCCATGCAGCTAACCCTAACTAAAAATAACCTTTGCCGCGCTGCCTGGAAGGAGATGTTAGGGGCAAAAAACACCAAACGCCGTTGAAAAGGGTCAAGGTGTCTAAGTTCAACTTGAATTGAAAGCAAACGCATAGTAGTCTTACAGAAGGACTGTTTCAACGGTCCGAGATGCTCTTATATGAATAGGTAAACTATTCCAGAGGTTTGGAGCAGCCACTGCAAAGGCTCGGTCACCTTTGTTTTTTAACCTGGATCTGGGCACATTGAGGAGCAGCTTATTGGAAAACCTCAGCGCTTTGACAGGTGTGTGAAAATGTAAAGGCTCCGAAAAATAAGAAGGTGACAACCCATTTAAAATCTTAAAAACAAGCAATACAATTTTAAAATCAATACTTAAAACAGACAGGAAGCCAGTGGATTGTGGCCAAAACCAGTGTAATATGGTCACGTCTTCTGGTCCCGGTTAAAAGTCGAGCTGCTTCGTCCTTGACGAGGGATGACTGATCCAATCCAACATACAAAGAGTTACAGTAGTCTTATCGGGACGTAATAAAAGCATGTATGACTCTTTCGATGTCTTTGCGCAGCAGGTAGGGCTTAACTTTAGCCAAAAGTCTCAGCTGGAAGAAAGTTGTTTTAACAACAGAACTAATCTGTTTGTCAAATTTAAAAGCACTGTCAAAAATCACACCCAGATTCTTAGTAAAAGGACAAACCTAAAGTATCTAGAACATTTACACAGGCACTAAAATGTTGTTGTAACAAAAACACTTTGCCAGACAGGTTGAACTAAAGCTGAAGTTAAATAGAAATGAAAAGTCAAAAAAAGTGGCTTTTATGGCCTAGGAAGAACACCAGCGCTGAGGGTGAGACAGAAAATGCATGCAGAAAAAGGCTGAAGCCATAAAAGGGAATTTCTAAGTGAACTATCACATTTCCAAGTGAATTAATGCCAATGCGATCCCTGTTGGTGGTGATACAGATGTGAGGATGAATGACAGACTTACCGGACTTCTCTTCTACAAGACGACAGCAGATTAATGAGAAGAGAAGATAAACACAGAGAGGGGTGTAAGACAAAATTCAACAGCTGTTACCATATTATAAATTGCAGCGTGCGTTCCCTTCAGTACTGTGTGGCAGAACAAGAGTCCTAATCAGCAGTGCTCACCAGAGATGGAGACAGTGCCAGGCCTCCCACGGAGGCTTTTAGCTCATCCATAGACGGAGGGACACACTTGGCACTGTCCGGCACCAGCGGCTTGATCCTAATTTTGAACTTCTTCTTACTGTCCTCGTCATCCTCGGAGTCGCTGGAGGAGAAAAACTGCTTTGCTTTGGAAGCTGGTTAACATGTGTCAAGGACAAAGTGGAATAATGTGAAAGAGGCTAATTAAATGTTTTACAGCATTTAAAGATAACGTATTCATTTAAAATGTCTTTGCAAAGAAGAGTGAGGTGTCCACTCTGTGTCTCTGTCTGCTGTGTCCCAGTTAACTATATTACACCTGCTGTAACTGACACTCCTGCGCTGTCTCCGCTAAATCATGCTGCTCCGGGGAAGTCTCCATAGTACCAGCTCTCTAGGAATCCATTTCAAACTTATAGCTGCTGACACCTGCGGGAGCAGGAACTTAAAAATACCAGTGAACTTAGGGTCAGCTGTTAATGAGAACTGTGACTCTGTGACAACTGAAAAGTCAGTCTGGATGTAGTCTCGCATTGCCAGACCTTCCTCCATAGCGCTGCAAAAGAGGGTCTGGCTACTGCACACAGCCTTTCCGGGATGGGAGAAAAACATGCTCTGGATTATTGGCATTTCTTTAAACCAATCATAAGCGTCTTGGGCGGTGCTAAGCGTCGCACGGAGCAACGGCACTTCAGCGAAATAGCCTTAGGAAGGAACTCGTTGTGGTGAAACGTGTACATTCAAAGGTTTTTTATTCGTGCAACAGAAAACTCAGATTGGACAGATAGTCTAGCTACCTGTCTGGGTTTACCCTGCCGAGATCTGAGGAGCAGTTAACCATAGTCCTCATAAATCTTTAAAATACCAACACAAAGAAATGAAAGACATCCGGCCGAAATGAAAGACATCCGGCCGAAATGAAAGACATCCGGCCGAATTTTCGGAAACAACAAGCAACTGAACAATCCCTAAAGTGGATGGATATGGATATAGACTAGTCTAAATGCAATGTGTCTGTCTGGCTGTTTTCTTTTTTTTCAGTTTAAGGGACATATACATGTGAGAGGGCAAGAGATTCGTCTTAGTTAATACGGAGAATCACTCATACAAACAGCTCAATAGTTATGCAAGAGAAGAGTCCCAAGACTGCTTCCTCTCTTCACTGCAAGGATATCATCGCCCTCGTCACCGGGCCGGAGGCTGAAGCCCTCCTCGTCCACGTCAGGAGAGGCCTGGAAAAGAGAGAGGAGAAAGGTGACAGTCATTTCCAGTTGGTCACACACTGGTACAGAGGCATCACTAAACTCTTCCCTGTGAACAACTCTGTGTATAAATGTGGATCAGATTTGATAGATGTCTTGCCTGAGACGGGCAGCTTCCTGGTTGAAGCTCCTGCACACTCACAGAAATATGCAGCCATCACTCTATTTGTCATTTTAAACCTAGCGTTATGTGACACCGGTAGCCACAGCACAGTACAAGTATTGTAGCTGCAAAGTCCCTGCTTGGTCAGAAACAACAAAAAGGAGGAGTATGCTTTGCATACTTACATATCTGTCCCAGTCAATCTCCCCATAGAAACCATTTGGGGCTCCATTGGCCTTTTTCTAGTAACAAAATGGGGAAAAGACATAATTAAAGGAGAATACTTAAATGGAATTAAAATGTCATTGCAAATAATATAAAGTATAAATAAATAATTATTTATAATTTGTATAAATAAATAAATGAGAAACAAATGTCAAAATGTTTTAAATAGAGAGACTGGTATATTACAATTTGGGTTTAAATGTTGTAGTTTTGGTCATTATTCCTGCAGGTAAAAATAATGTTACACACACCAAGTGAATAGTGACAAAATTACTGAGAATAAGTAGCCTGGAAATCCAGACCCAAATCTGAAAGATTAAGGGTCAGGAATCGAGTAATGAAAGTCGCCCATCTCGAGGGGCGGCACCAAGCGTGCATTTAAAAATCTCACTGCACGCAATTGGATAACACTACGACCAATCACAACAACACACGGGGGGGCGTATCCACGCCCCATACGCTTAGCTACCAGCGGAGCTAACTTTAAGACGGTCGTCATCTGTTTAGCTCGCCTCTGGCCCGCCTATATCAGACACACCAATGTGATTGGTCAGCTCGGCTACAAGGGTATAGTTAATGAGCAGCATTACTCAATGTCAGAGTAACTCACTGAGCAAATTCAAATTGTGCTCTGTGCATCTGGTGGCTCTAAACATCCATTACAATTTATAATACTACTTTCTGGTTTAACTTTGACCTATCAAAGTTGACGTAATTGTTTGCACACAGTTTTCCTGTGCAATGAGGGATTATTACCGACATTTCAGATGGGCTAACCTTTGTTTTTTCCATCCAAATGAAGAGGTTTAGATTAAATGTTGGCTTGTTAACAACCTGTCAGATCGTCAGCCTGTTGCTGTCGTGGCGTATTCATATTTCAACAGTTACTGTGGTCAGTACAAAGTTCATCATAATGAAATAGAAATGATGGCCAAAACTACATAAACCAAGTTGTAATAAACAGGAGTTATCTTTTAAAGGCTGTAATAACTGTTGTAACACAATGTGTTTGAATAAGTTTCTTTGTTAAACAGCACTGTATCTTTACTCATTTTTGTGAGAAGAAGAGAAAGAACAGAGAGGCAACATCACACATTTACATTACATACATTTCCTTTCTTTCTGCTTCCAGCTCCTTCTTTGTCAGGTGAACTCCTGCTTGAACAAAAAAATATATATCATAAAACTAGTGGAAATACAAAACACGAGGTTTGGTACAGATTCAATCTTACATTTTCTACAATACCGCTATCAAAACACTAACAGTAGTACAAGAGTCTTGCATTAAATAAAATAGTCTGTAAAATCAGGAGCTTTCTCATCAGACATTCAATATTTGACAGTTTTAAATACCCAATGCTAATGACCCAATCTGGTCAATACCATTAGACTATTTAGGTTTGTACCCAGCCCTTTTCATTCACATTCTCAAACTGATTAATTTTCAAACTGCTTTCAGAGATGGGTGGTTGTAAAACTTGGCATGTTAATTACAAGTCTGAGCAAACTCACGTTGCATCTGCATCCTTGTCTCTCTTTCGTAAGCCCAGGGCTTTCCTGGTTCGTTTTTTCAGTCCTAGTGTAGAGAGAGGGAGGGAGACCAAAATCATGAAGTGATGAATTAGTGTAATGCTAACATAACGCCTAATAGTTGTCAAAAATGTCAAGTTAACTGTCTTTAAAATGCTCTTAAAAGCAAATAACACAAGAGCTACAGACTCACGTACAGTAACTTGAGAATGAACCTGTCCTATAGTGGTAAATACAGTAACCATAATGAGTTTATATAAATTAATGTATTGATTCGGGACACAAACATACTGCCATCTGAAGAAAGCCTCCACATAAAATGCAGCAGCACAAACACAATCCCCCTAAGTGACCCCTCTCTGACTATATAGAATGTGAAGAAAGCATGAGCAGAGGTCAATGTGTCCACTTCATTAGTAAGATTCAAAGGAGAGTAGGGAGCGATCTACTACGGCAGCAACCGTCAGCCAAACTGGGTGCCAAGACCCCTGCAGCACTGACGGTTGGCACTACATAGCGCTCGAATCAGGACAACTGTGACAACAAACAAAAAGGACAGAATCAAATCCCAAACCCTAAAACTTTCTGCATAAGTGTTGCAAGGTTGGAATTTTAGTGTAATGCTTCATCTGTGTTTTTATTCCTGGTTTGCGGTGTCACTGACTTACAGTATGTAAGGTGAATCCACAAACACTGAAAAAAATTTATATTATATATGTCTAATGTATAGTACAATTATTAAAAAAACAATACTTAAAACACAAGCACAGAAACATGGCAAACAGGGAGCCATTTCCCATAAGTCTGATCCATCGGAATCATATGCCTCCAAACTTATCAATTCCTTTAATCAATGCATATTTCCTACCTGACAGAATAAGATACTTTTAACCACATTTATATGTGGTAGTAGTCCATTCTGAAAGACATTTCCTACTTGAAAGAATGAGCTACTCTACTTTTAATCCCATTGATGTGGGCTAGACGTCTGCTTCTCACACATATCTGACCTGAGTAGCTGCTGAACAATGCTTTTTGCTAAGGTAAGTCATTAGGAGTGGGAGACTTAGATCATCAGATTAGTCTGACAGGCTGAGCTACTGGTAGTTCATCCTGAGTAGGTAGCACAAACTGTCACAACACCGGCATGTTTTTCTGTCGGGCACTGCAAAATAATCACGTCAAACTTGTGCGTCTACACTGGTGGAAACTTGTAGGAGTCATGGCGCAGCAGAAGAAACAGTCTAAAGCATGGCTTCATTTCACAAAGAAAGATGACAACAGTGCTGCTAATGTCTGTAAAATTATCATTTGAAGTAAGGGACAACAAGGGCTTAAAATCCAAGAATGTCATGTATTTGACTCCTTCCCAACCAAGGAGCATGTCAATTACCGAGGGTAGATCCTATGTTATAATAACATTAGCGCCACAGGTTACTTGGACTAAGAAAACCTAAATGAAAACTAATGCTGTAAAAATGTTCTCTCAATCTCATTTCCCATCCCTAGGGCTGTCATTTTTTAACTCGTTTTGATGGTTGATGGTTGGGACCAGACAGACTGATGATGATTATATTGTACGAGTCCACCAATGACGTTGTTAAAAGGTCAGATGAAGACCTAATGTGGTCAAAACCAATACTGTGACTTGGATAACAGTTCCATTGATTTTAACATAAAGAAATAACACCATTACAGCAAATGTCTTTTTATATATTTTTCAGCTCCTACTGTGTGAGCACGTAGAGTTTTTCCTGCATACCTCTACAACATGTAACATAAGACAGCCAATCACCAGCATGATTAGATCTTGGTAGAAGCATGCTGCATGCTTATTGGCTATTGAGATTTACTCCTGAGGTACTGAAATTTCGTATTAAATGATGAGGTATTTTTTGATACTCAATACTAAGGAGGCAATTTGATCAGTGCCTACAAAGTATCAAATTTAGTACCCAGCCCTAGTCAAAACATGTTGGCTTTTTTAACAATTTAGTCACTAGAATAAAGGCTTTTTAATGACATTATTATATTACACATAGAAGAGGCCATGATGTCCAGGAATGACTTTATTGACATTGTCATTTATTTATTGCTTCTACCCATAAGCCATTAAGTGCCATTTGTGTTCTTTGCTCATTATCTCTTTTTGACATGTGTGTGCTGTCTAAAAAAGGAACATACTTTTGCTTTGTTGCCTCATTTATTTTACTTTTTCCATTTATAGTCCTGTACTGATTGTTTTTAATTGTTGAGAGGGAAATTAAATCAAACTGACTTTGAAATCAAAATAAATATTGAGTCATTGATTTGATGAACCATCACACTCATATTGAAATCCTGATAATAAGACTTATGAAAACTATAAACGTGAAGACAACCGCACTGGTGCTGAGTTCCATTCACTTTGGATGAAGCACTCCTAGGTACTGAAGGACATGTCAGGGCCTGTGATATATTAGTAGCCAGCTGGGCTGCTCAATAGCACAGATTATCCCTGCATCGTGGCTCTTTATCAGTGGAGACAGCTCTGTCCAGTCCCAACCGGCACGTGTCTTATGTGATAAGAAGTAAAAATAGACAATCCTGACATTAATATGCAATAAATTTGCTGAACAATGATACATCTTGAGGGAACCCATTTACAAAATTTGCCTGTGGAGAGTCCTACACCACTCATTAAACAGTGTAATTATTATATTAGCTGTAGATATAGTTTGGGTCTTCTTCTTGTGCTAATTATCAGAAACAAGATGTTTGGACACATTTCTATTAAACCCTTTGTATGGATCATAGTGGTGATTTCACATGTTACCCTGCTACAAATGGCATATACTTTGATTCTGCGGACTATTTTTCAGTAAAGCATAACGTGATGCACCATCGTTCTTTACTATAGCACCACCATTCCACTTTCAAAATAGGGTTTCAAATGCATATCCTCATTTCCAAAACATTTTTGTAAAACAGTTGCTTAGACAGATTCCCAAATTTCTAGGCAGCCATTTGTCCCAATCCATTTCACTGTGGTATTAAAGGTCACACTTAACCAAGTTTGTTCACTGCTGGCTACAAGCTAGCAATCAAACACAACAAAGGCTGTCAGCTGAATGCCGTTTTGAGCTAACGTTAGCAATCAAACAATCATAGATATCTAAAACGTTTTTGAAATGATTCCCATCTTCTGTTATTGTTTGTAATTAGAAAAAGTTTATTATTTCATGGATTTCACAAATTTCAGTATGACACGTTATGCCGTAAACCGTTTAAATCTGAGCATGGGGAACTAACATCTGCACTCGACCCGGTCTGACTTGACTCTCATTGGGTATGACGCGCTATACCATAAACTGTTTACATCTGAGCATGCGCGACTCAACTCTGCACTCGACTTACATTGGGGAGTAACACTCAAGTTAGATTTTGAGTTTCCCAGTTAGTGACGTGTTATTGACAACTGCCGTTTGATGTAGGCAACTTTGGTTCGCAAATCTCAAATTTGCTGAAAGTTTGTCAGGGTTTTCCCAGGCTAGTTGGCAACTGCACATGGACTCTTAACTCAAGGTGCACTTCCTAGATTTCCTTCAGAAACATCTTGTGGCCTTCATTAGCAGAAAGCTTCAGAAGAAATCTGGTAACTGATGTTTGATTTGTTCTAGAGCATTCAGCTGCATCTGGTGGCCTACATCAGTGGAGGGAGTTTGAAACTGAGCCATCTGCATGTGCAGATGAAGGCAACCAGATGTGAGTGACAGCTCCAGAAGAAATGTTGCAGGTGGATCTGAACAAACCAGCGAGAAGACGCCTCTAAACAGTAGGCCTACCTTCTGTCACTGCTTCAAAAGAATGTGCCCCACAGTTTTTGTAAATTCCTAAAACAGACAAGCTGTCAGATATCCATGCTGGCTGTCAGTTGTGCATAGGCGTCAACATTCTTTACACACCTACAGCAACACTGTCTGCTAAACAACACCAAGCATCAGTTGCCAGTGATAGAGAGGTGGTTTTATTTGAAAAAGAAAGACAAATGCAATATAACCAAGGTTGGGCCAGTTTTGAACAATGTACAGTGCTGTGCAGTGTATCAGTGCTGATACACGTTGAAAGCACTCAAGTCGCTTCAACTCCATGTTTAAAGATCCCTGTAAGTACAGTTTTCTGTATTTCTGACTTGACCTTGACATTGTGTTAGTTTTCTCTTAGCATCTTCAAACTAAATCTCATCTTTGGCAGCTGGCAAACAAATGGCACATTACCACCACCTATCTCTTATTCCAATTCATAAATAATATTATACTGTATGTCTAATTTCTCAGCTCACCTTCTAATTGGCTTTACAATGGGGTTGGATGATGCATTGTGCATTTTTTTGTCTGTTCCCTTGCAAAGGATCGCCTATTTCTAGAAGGTTTAAAGTTTTGGCAAGTTGCTTTTCATACAGTCCTGGTATTAACTTCATCAAAAGGCTGCCTGGAAATTAAGAAATCAATGTAACACTTTATGCCATGCTCTGGTAAACGGTCAGCCTTAGTATATAAGTATGTATGATTTGAAGTTACAGGGCTGAAAGATGCAAAACCACCGGTATAGACCTTGTAAGTCAATGTCAATCAAAGAGGAAGATGCTCATTTCTAAGTTGTCTAACATTATAAGCCATGCACTGGAGATATTGCATTTCATTATTTATAGAGATGATAAACCCACATGCTGCATACACAAAAGGGGTGTCATTGCAGCACATGTACGGCTTCCAAATAACCTGTACTGGGTCACTAACTACACCTGACAGACCATACTGTGTAATCAGCAATGCACGTGTAGTTAAGGAAGGCTATGATAAGCATGTGACATCTGTGTGTAGCTCATGAACTGCGTACAGTATCATGGTAGGCTGACTGTCAGCCTCTTGCTAATAATAGCTAACTTCCTTTACCACGTTGGCATTTATGGATGGTAAAGGCCCAGCATCTGTCATGAAGGGTTAGAGCTAGTATTCAGCTCCTCCGTCACAGTTTACAATGTACTTTACCCCATTCCACCATTGTTAACTTTGGTACAGCATCCTTATGCAACAGAGGCACCAACTAATAGATGGTTTAAGCCTCATTTGTCCTATTGCCATGATATATTATGCACTGAAAGCAACAGCAGAAGAGTTATAATTAAGTGCAGCTTCCTGGACTCCTGAAATACGACTCAGACTGTGACATTGTGTAACTAAATTGCTATAATGTGCATAAGCAAACACACACACACACGCTCGCGCTGTTCATGAATGTAGCTCATTTTAGCTCAAAGGTCCTGTGACTGACCGTGCGACAGATCACATCACTGGATTCGCCAGCTTTAATGGCCCAGCGGGACACAAGAGGGCAGGAGGAGGACGAAGGAGGAGGAGGAAAGATGGGAAATATAGGAGGATGAGGAGAAGGAGTGCACAGCACCGATCATTTACCTTGCATCATGACTGCAGATTGTCATCCTATGTTGTCTGCCGGTGCGCACACGGACAGAAATGTAGAAATCCAGCCGGTCATAGGATTCCTGGGCAGGGCATAGCTAATTCTGCACAGCTCCCCAGCGAAGCACGATGTTGATTCCCTCCACCCCCAAGGGCCAAACTCCCAAACACCCGCACGGGAAGGTGGGGTGAGCGGAGAGCTAACAGGCAGCAGCAGTGGTGGAGGACACAGTGAGAAGAGGCACCCGAGGAATATGCAGCAAAGGGGAGGGGGTCTTCTTTCTGTGTGCACGTTAGGCCCCGGCAGCCCGAGCAGCACCGACACACGCCATCTCTGAGAAGGGGGATGCTGAGAAAAGGCAATGGAGAAAAAAAGCGGAGTGCTACAGAGCGAGAGAGAGAGAGAGAGAGAGAGAGAGAGAGCAAAGGGAAGAGGGAGGGAGTGGGAGGCTCCCTGATGTCACATCTGCACTAAACCAATCCCTGCAACCATGGTCACGTGGTCGCTGTCCCTGATGCCTTCAGCACCTCTTGGTTTGCCCCAAGCAGACACTCCACAGCCATCTGCATACATATTACACAAGGTCTCACATAATATAATGCACTATTTGAGAAAGGTATGTCTTACAATGAAAGCAGAAAGAAAATGTTCACTTTGTGCTTAGTAGAATTCCCTATATTTCTCTTTGTTATTGGATATTTTGTACAATCATTGAAATGCGATGTAGTTGATGTATTTATTGTTTAGGTGTTGAGCTTTACAGGACAATAAGAACCAAAGATAAATTCACTAATCAAATAAGTGGCACAACTGAATCACTCACCCACAGACAAGGATACAAATAATAAGTTCTTCACTGTCAAAAAAGGCCTCAAGTCTCCTTAAATCCTTTTGTTGAAATCATGAATACACTTAAAACAGAAGAGGAAAAATTATTTCATAATTTTTTTTAAAAACCACGATTTGTTCTTGAGTGAGCAACAGATAAAAGCTCTGATAAAAGGGCCTTGAGGGAAATTATAGGAGTTTTGATAGAGGTCTTGCTGTAATGCTCTAAGGTCGAAGACAGTAGTCTGAGTGATACCAAAATATAAAGTAATTGACTTATTTGGATATGACAGCTTGGATATAGATAAGTTACTAAAAAAAAGAGTCCAAGTTTTGAAGGTGGCCTCTAGTAATGTTATGAAGCCATGTTTTTATAAGTGGGCCATCGGTTACATACTATTTTCTTTAAGTTAGAACAGTTTTGGTTATTCCACAAAATACATTTCTGTATTTGTGTCTTTGTCACTGGTTTAAAGTAGGCCGGACTGGAAAAAGGTGGTGTCATGTGCATCCCTGGAACAATCACAATAAATCACAATAAAATCAACCTGTGATGACAGTTGTGGGGTTGTTGCTAATGTTGCCAGGCCACTGTCAATCAAATGTAATCAACCCACACCCACACAGTCTTGAAGCAGGTTAGCTGGGGTTTTGAGTGTTATACTCTTAATAAATAAATAATAATGATGGATTGTTGTTGTTTTTTTCTGGGAATGAATATTTACTGTTAGAGAAATACTTGAGATTTAAAACCAAGCTTTCAGAAAGATTAAATTGAAGGTCAACAACACAATAATGGAAAGAGACGTATTTTTGATTGATGGCCAAATGGCAAATAAATGGAGAAGAGGATTGGACTGACAATTAAGCCTAAGGGTTGCCTCCAGGATGTGGAAGCTGAGGATGAGCAAGAATTCCCAGTGGAAATGCAACGCTTTGTATTGCACAAATATGAGGGAAAACCAGTCCAAAGAGAGACACTTTAAAAATGTGGACTGCAATGTCAAAGGCTACAGTTAGACCTAAGAAAAAGGGGATGCCAGAAGAAGATCGTTTGTCCATTTTTAGGAGGGTGGATTTGAGTTCAGAGGAAAAACTGAAAAGAGATGGGACTTTTTTTAAGAAGTAGTTGGAAAAAAAACTTCTTTCTACAGCACAATGGAAACAAAAGAGTAATATATTGACTGCACACAACTACAAGTTTTAAGATTGTTTCTATTGTTGGCCGACAGTGCGACAGTATGTCTACCACCACAGAGTACACACTGTCAGCTGTAACCATTACATGCTCACTGGGTGGAGGAGCCTCACATGTTAACCTGGAGAGATGGAAAATTATTTCTAACTATTTCTAACTATTATGCTGTGTTACATTTTGGTTGAAAAACGGAGATTCTTTTGTCAAAATTCTGCATATTGGAGCAGAATGACTCACCCTGATAGGTAAAGGACAGATGGGGGAGGCAGTTAGAGGAAAGTGTGTGTGTGTGTGTGTGTGTGTGTGTGTGTTTCCGCTGTGGAGGTCATGTAATTTTAAAAGACGAACATACAAAAATAAACACTGATGCAAATTTGACCTTACACATGGTGTGTGTCTCTATTCTCCCATGTTAAGAGACTATTGTATGTCAGTGAGGTGGGTGAAAAGTCAGAGAGTGTAATCGGACACACAAACCTTGTAGCCGCTTTATACTGTTTGTTTAATGCACAGCAAGTGTAAGTTTCACTGCCCTTGAGAAAACCAAGTGAAATATGTTCCATGTATTTAGGACACCAGAAACAGAACCCAACATCCTCATCTACTGTAGTGTCATCACTTTTGTTTGGTATTCCCACTACTGCGGTTTATTTGTAGCTGTTGTCAAGCATCCTGGAGTAACTGGTAATGAGCTTACCTAACCTGGTGCAGCACAACACGGGCTGCTCCCGCGTGCTTTCCTCAACCGGCTCCTTATGCCATTGAGGGGTCAGAGGTCACAACAACTGGGATTAGCAAAGGAGAGTGGACAGAGCAAGACACATGGATGGAGCGCTGTGAGCAGGGGGATACAGACAGATTACTGTTACTATTTGGTACTGTGCGTCAAATACACAGGGCGAGGTACATGAAAACTCTGAGTACATCACAAATATTTCTGAGAATAAAGAGGCAAAAGGCAAAAAGGTAAAAGGCAAGATATTCTGCTCCTCCACATATAAACTATTATATTCATATAGATGGAATACTGTACTGAAAAAAATAACTATACATTAAAGGATGGCCATCACAGAGGCTCGTTTGAAGAATCCAGTGACAGGATTCCTTTTCATCGTAAATCTATTTTCACTGTGTGGCCCAATACCGCCACCTACTGGAGGAAGTTACTGAAAGTTCATTCATACACATGACAATAGATGTGCATACACACATGCATACTGTACAAATACAGGGTGTTAATTGAAGAAAATACTCAAGTGAGTTAAATGTTGAATGTGTTCATTAATTTCACTTAATTTACAATAAAATGTCAACAAACATGGGGCGGCCTATAGCTTACTGAGTCGCGCGCTTGCCCCATGTTGGCTGAGTCCTGCAGCGGCCCGGGTTTGAGTTATCCCCCTTTCACGTCTGTCTCGCTGTCTAATAAAGGGAAAAAAATAATCTTTAAAAATATCAACAAAATTATCGCAATGTCAGGAACAATGTTTTTGATGTGTGTTCATGTAGCTCAGCGTAAATTCTTTCAGGATAACCTAACTTTTAATCACTGCACTCCTAAATCAATTCAGCTGCTATCCTAGTAAATATAATTTTTGCCGTGTATCACTGTCGCATATTTGCAACTAGTCTCTCCTGATTTAAATATAGCTCAGCGTAAATTCTTTCAGGAAGACCTAATTTAATTAATCATCTCTTCCTAAATGGAATCAGCTGGTGGAGGCATTCACCTTCCTGCTTAACCAATCAGAATCATACACAAATTGCAAGGGCCAATCACAGTCACAACCCTGCTTTTAAAAATCTGTTTCTCCCTCTGATATCTAGCTGTCGTTGCAGACAAAGAGTGCAACCCTCCACCCCCCCTTCCACCTCCAGTCATCTACTCCAGCTGACGGGTCCGGTGCCTCCTTCGGTCTGGTCTTCGGGCTCTTTTGTTGTCTTCACCAGTGTCTAGATTCTATTTGGAGGTCTGATGGTTCTCTACCCCAATATAGATATACAAAATATCCTTATAGCGATGGAGTCTAATTGCCAACAACTTTGTACAATAAACCTCATTTGCATATCTGCAAACATGTCTCTCCTGATTGAATTACTATTGTTTGACGTTTTGCAGACAGACTTGCACTAGAAGCATTGATGTCATTGTATCTCATTAGGTTACTTATCACAACCAGTTTTGAAAAATTGTATGCTGTATCCTGAAAAATTGTGTAATTGCAGATCTACTTTGTAGCAATGAGTTTGTGAAATAGGTGCAGGACCAAATAAGCCATTTGCTCAACCTGCTCCTTCTCAAACTAATCCTTTTATTTATACACACACAATATAGTTACATTCTAATATTTTATAGTTTTAATTTTTTAGTTTGTCTTGCAACATTGATTGATAAAAAAACAAAACTTTTGAGTGAGAATATTTTGCAACATAATTCTTGCCCCTTTTTGGTATCTTTGTAGCAGAGACTGTGTTCTTCATGTGTGATTATTATCCTATGTGTGTCAAAGCAACATGACTCCTCAGGGCTAACAGAGTGACAACATCACTGTAGTTCAAGTCAGTGCTGTCAGACATGGTGAGCTGATGTAACCTTGCCACAGCTATGTCTCCTGCCCGCTGGAGCTATTCCAGAGGACAGGAGACCCAGCCAGTCTTGACAGATGACAGTTAATTACTCACCAACTCCAAATTCTCGTGAAAATAACAAAGGCAAGAGGCAACCTTTGATTCCTAACTTTTTTGTAAAGAGAAATGTAATTAAAATAAAGTGGTACAGATCAGTAAATTCCAAATGCACACACGCAAAATGACAAGAACAGGCAAGAGGATCTGAGAAGAGACAATGGGAGCACAGACACTAAATACACTGGGTAACAAGAGGCAGGTGACAAAAGGGCTGGGAAACAGGTGGAAGACATCAGGTAATCACAGGAGACTATCAAAATAAAACAGGAAACAAAACAATTACAGACGCTTAAGGGAAACACAAGACCTGGGAGGAAACTAGGACACAAGCACAAAGAGACAAGACAGAACCCAAATATAAAATAAGGAGGACCAAAATATCCAAACCATAACAATACCCCCCCTCCAAGGGACATATTCCAGATGGCCAAAACACAATAAAAAAAAAAAAAATAAATAAATAAAACAGGAAGGGCAGCAGTCCTGGGGAGAGGAAACTGGAGACTGAGGGGGCTGCTGGCACAGGGAAACTGGGGACCCCGGGGAACTAGGGTACTGGTGACACTAAAGGAGGGCATCGGGAAACTAGAAAGGGAATGAGAGAGGGAACTAGAGAGGGCAAACGCGAGAGCGAATGAGAGACAGGGAGACCAGGGACAGAGGGCATGTGGGACTGATAGACTCAGACGGGACGGACTCAGACGGGACAGACACTGGGGTAGGGAGGAAGACAGGGTCAGAGATGAACACGGAGACAGAGACGGGCACAAAAACAAAAACTGGCACAGAGATGGGAACGTGGGAACTGGGGCCCGAGGGACACCAGGAACCAGAGCCTGCAGAATCCCGGGAACTAGGACGAGGGGAACCTCGGGAACTAGGACCGGGAGGCGTCCCTGGGGTGGTCTCAGGGGCGCTGAGAGCGGCAAAGTCACTGGTTGGTCTCACAGCAACAAGACCCAAGACAGGGTTCCGCAAGAATGAATATCCATTGGGGGTGAGGGAAGCCGGGCACCAGCTAGGGAACTGGACGTCAGGCAGACGAACTGGACACCAACCGGGGTCATGGAAACCATGCGCTGACTGAGGGTCAGAAGAGCTGGACGCCAGCTGGGGGTCACGGGAACAGGACACCAGCTGGGAATCATGGGAATTGGGCATCTGCTCAGGGTCAGGGAGACTGGGGGTTGGGTCAGGGAGACTGGGGGTCAGGAACCGCGTGCTGGCTCTGGGAGACTGGTACGCACCGGCTCTGGGTCAGGAAGACCACACGTCAGCGTGGAGTCAGGAAGCACTGACGGTGTGGACTCTGGGAGAGGACCAAACTGCTGTGAGACTGGGATCCGCCTCATACATGGAACAAAACATTTTGGCCATCCATTCAGCCTCTGGCTCCATAGGGTGGAGGAGAGGCTTTAATTTGTACTCTGCTGGGCCCGTGTTCTGGTCAGATCGTTCTATTACGTGTAGGGAAGGGAGGACCCAAATGCAGAGAAGACAGGCAGGCAGGAGAGTGTTTGACCAGGCTTTATTACACAAAAAAATAAAGTCCAAACCACAAAGGGATCTCCAGAAAAACAAAGTACAGTCCAAAATCCAAAAAAGTCCACAGGGAAATGGGAAATCTAACCTCAGGGAAGAGTCCAAAATGCAAAGCAAAATGACTGGAACAGGCAAACAGGGAACAGGCAAACAGGAACACACAAACTCACAAAACTATCTGACAAGAGACAATGGGAGCACAGAGACTAAATACACTGGGTAACGAGATAACGAGAGGCAGGTGATAAAAGGGCTGGGAAACAGGTGGAAAACATCAGGTAATCGCAGGAGCGGGAAAACACAGGAAGTAAAACTATAGACAAGACAGCACAGAAAACCAGATTATCAAAATAAAACAGGAAACAGAACAGACAGACACTCAAGGGAAACACAAGACAGAAACTACAACACAAGACCGGGGAGGAAACTAGGACACAAGCACAAGGAGACAAGACAGAACCAAATTACCAAATAAGGAGGAACAAAATACCCAAACCAAGTTTTTTCTATTACTCATCTGGCCCCCTAAAATCAGCAAAACATACTATAGCTTGAAAAATATATAAACAAGCAGTTCTTAATTATTCTGTGTGACAGGTTGTTCCATTTAAAAGACTTCGTTTGCTGGGAATTAAGTTGCTGATTTTAAAGCATTTAAACGTTACTACCTCAATTTTTTGGAATCTACATCTTCCTTTAGTGTCTTTGATATTCTGCCTGAAATAATAGGCAGCAGAAAAACTGTAAAACTCAGTTTACAATAAATTACATATTCATAAGATTGTTTCTTTTAAAGACTGTTTCGTCTAAAGCCTGCTGTGACAGATATTGATACAGAGATTTCTTTTATTAATCAACAATTAGTCTCACTTTGCCAGACCATCCATACACTGTGGCGCAAAAGGAGGGTCTGGCTAGTCCATACAGCGTTCTGGCATGGGAGGAAAACATGCTCTGGTTTATTGGCATTTCTTTAAATAATTCTTTCATAATTGTCTTGGCGGCGCTTAACTCCGCACGGAGCCGCTCTAAAATAGTTGTGTGAGAGAAAACTCAGACTGACAGATAGTCTAGCTTTGCCAAGAGCATATGGCTGCGGCCTGGAGTGTCCCATGTCATGCCTTCCCGTCTGGTGCCATTCCAGAGCTTATACTTTTCAAAATAAAAACTTGCATCTGAAATGAAATAAGCTTGTGATGATTATCATGCTAATGAATAAAATACTTGAAATATGGTGTTTTAAAAAAATATTTAAAAATATATGTAAAATGAATGCAGATTATCGGCAAACTGACCTCTCGCCATGCTGATAAGCAATTGTATTTGCAGCAATGTCCCAGTGAAGTGTGAAAACAATATAGAATATAAAAATAAAAATGAGTCTTGGGAAGGGTGTAACATGTTTATTTTTGAATTCTTGTTCTTGTGTGTGCACAGTATCCCTTCTCAGGAAATCCTGCTGTTAGTTGGCAGAAATGTACGGTGGCCGACAGGGGCAAACACCCTGCAATTTAAGAAAACACATGCAAATGGACAAAACACAAGCAAATTAAGAAAACAACTTCATTAATTTGATAAAACGTATGTGCAGCATTTGGCAAACACGCTGCAAATACACACAACACAACCAAATACTGCAAATTCAGAGGCAATGCAAAAAGAAAAGCAGATGCAACAAAAAAAACGCTGCATCCAGATTACACAACGGAAGTTCTCCAGGCCTCTAGAGGGAGCAGCTAAGTGGAACAGCTTAATTTTCAACATGGGAGAGAGAGCGCTCTGCCTTTTATTAGAGTCTGGTATGGCTGCAGCCTAGAGACCTCCTGTCTCATGCCTCCCGTTCATAAACTGTATAATATTATTAATATAATGTATTAATAATATATAGTCTATGCTCCCGTCTCATGTCCTCCTGACTTTTCAAAATAAAAGCTTGCCCAGACTTTCCTATGCAGCAATTAAAGTTATACAGACTGCTGCCAAATTTGAGAGTAATTTGAGTTCCAGTAATTATGTAACAAGCTCTACACAAATGCACAAAAAGACAAAAAAGGGAAAATAACACTGATAAACTTTTGAAAGAGATTTGTTTTGCCAAACAAAATCTCTCTGCTGAAAAACCTTCCAGTCCAGCACCTGTTTTTATGGAGCCGATAACAAAGAGACATCAAGTGTTCATGGTAGCTGTTCAGTGGTGTTATGACTGTCTCTTAAAGGCACAGACTTGTGCATGTCAGCTGAGCCAGTTGACAACACAAAGAACAACTACTGACACACCACATTACTCCTATAATTTTCATAAAAAAAAAAAAATCCAAAATGTATACCAGGCAACAACAAACTGACGTTTCACACTGATTTGAACATTTTGAGAATGCACTAAACTGTAAGAGCTTCTTTCTTGTTTTCTGCCACTAGATGGCACGACAGCACTATCAACACACAGCACACACTGAAAGGACCAAGTCTGCTCATGGTGGATAAATGATGAACATAAAGCACTTACATTTTCTAACCACAAATTAAAATTACACTGAACGTCATTAACGTGATAATGAAAACTGGAGTCAATGTAGTAATGCCTGTTTGTTTCTGAGCACCGTGATCTGATCAGAAAGGTGTGATAGCTGATGTCAAATATCATGATAGACTAAACATGCCACTGAAAGGTGTGACGGACTCGCAGACAGCTATGGTATTGTGGATCAGGAGGTGGCGGTGTTATACACCGGTGAATTAACCAATTGTCTCTGGGCAGAAAAGGCTGAACACTGAGAAATGTGGTGAGAGAAAAAAAGCAGCAAAGACAATGATGTAATCCTTTAAAGGGACATTCACAAAATATAAACTATGGTAACAATAGATGCAAGGATGTAGTAGAGCTGAAATGAGCACGACATATACAAATGTATGAATAACCGATTATTAGTTTTCTTATAATAGTTAAAAATGTCCATCAAAATTCCCCTGAGCCCAAAGTGAGGTCTTCATATAGCTTGTTTTGTCAGACCAACAGTCTAAAACACAAATACATTAATTTAGAATGATATGAAACAGAAAAAAAGCCTCACCAAAGTTGGAACCAGCTAGTGTTTGGCATTTTTGCTTGATAAATGACTTAAACGATAACTCCAGTATCAAAATAGCTGCTGATTGATTAAATGTCATTTGGCTGATCAATAAGTCTGTGTGTAGAGTCTCTTTAAGGAGTGTTTTTTCAGCTCTTTAACAATATGTGGCCAAGAGTGTGTGTGTGTGTGTGTGTGTGTGTGTGTGTATATATATATCTGCTAAAGTATGTGTCTGTAATAAGGAATATGATGGAGATTTAAGTCAACTAAGAGCAAAAGGTAAACTATTAATACAAAATATTTTCAAAAGACAGATGGTTATGTTATAGGTATGCTATATGAGTTACAATGAGTGGCATCCTTCTTAAATTCAGGGACTCACAGCTTGTATAATGATTGTAGGATATAGCTATAGGACCCATTAATGCTATGTTGCGTATAACTTACTGGTCAACAAACAAAACATTTAGGCGGGTTAAACTTGGCCGTCTCATTTGTGACGCAATTTGCTAACAAAAAATGCTTAGCTAGGGTTAGGAACATGTTTACATGCTTTAATGTACAAAAACACATTATTTATCTTTACATTTCTTTTATTTATCAACACTAGTCTTGCTTTGCCAGACCTTCCTCCACCGCAGTGCTGCGGAGGAGGGTCTGGTTACTCCACACAGCATTCCAGGATGAGAGAAAAACATGCTCTGGTTTATTGGCATTTCTTTAAACCAATCACAATCATCTAGGGTGGTGCTAGGCACCGGGAAAAGCCGCGGTGCCGCTGCAAAACTGCCTCGGGAAGGAACTTGTTTTGGTGGAACATGTGTACGTTTACAAGTTGTTTTAGTCATGCAACAGATAACTCAGATTGGGCAGATAGTCCAGCTGGCTGTCTGGATTTACCCTGCCGAGATCTGAGAAAAGGTTAACCATATTCCTCAGATATCGACCTGAGTTTAAATTGCCAACACAAAGAAAGCTCAACTCAACAGAAATCCGGCTTAAATGAGGGAAATCTGCTAACTCGGGCTAACCTGTTTTATGACACACAGTGGTTGGCAAAATTTGCCTATCTAGTAAACCTATTTTTACCTCTAAAAGAGCCCAACACAGGAATACTGGAAGTCAGTCTGACTGTTTTTAACATGCATGACAAAATCACTGGACTGGAGAAAAAACTGCAGCTGCTCTCTGTCAAGTTCAAGACTCAAGAGCCTTCTCTTTGTCAAACTTTGGAGACCTGTCTGGAGCTGGGTTCATCTGACACTTCACTTTAAGATGCAATAGCTCAGCACCTTTTATCCATTGCAGACCAGTTCACAGAGTACTTCCCAGTCAAGGCCAAGGCCGAGTGGATCAGAGACCCCTTTTCTGTTGATGCCACAGAAATGCCAGATGATCTGACAGGTGCTGAACAGGAGAAGCTGCTTGACTTCTCATCGGACAGCACTCTGGTGTTGGAACTGAAAAAAGCAGTGCCTCATAACTTTAACCTACCACCTATCTTTGTTAAAAAGGCATTTCTGCTCTGACTGTCTGCTGCAAAGACCAAGAATCGCATCTGCAGCGTATGCTAAGATAATACCAATCCAGACAGGCTCATTTGTCTTACTGAATTAGTATGTGTATTATTGTTATTATTATTATTTTGTTGTTATTATTCATCATCATCGGTGAACTGGCTCTGTCATTGTTACATTGTTGATATCTGCAGTGGAAAGTTTGGTCTTGGTACATAATGGTACATGGTCTGAAAAGTTTGGGAACTTCTGCCTCAGGGTAAATATTTATTAGATTATAAATTATTATTTCTTACCTCAAAAACATCTGTTTCACATTACATAAATTAAGGGTGTGGTGCAAACGTTTTAGTTGTTAACATGGGTCAAATATTATATTTCTTATTCAACTTTAATTATAGAGCCTCATGTAGCCAGTTAAAAACATATTTTATGAAATTCTTGTATTTTATGAAAATATGTGTACGATAAATATGCAAATTTCCAGTCTATGATTTCATGAACCTGATCAAATACATGGAGCGAAACATTTTGCACTGTGTAAAAGCCGAGACCTTGGATCTCCCTTGTTTGCACATGACCTCAGCTCCAACGCCTTAGGCTAAACAGAAACACCATCCATTATGAGGAGTGGTTAACCAGCTCTCTCCCAAATTACAGTGACTCTGGGCTCCCATTTTACTGATTTAGCGGTTGTGTGGTTCCCCATCTCATGTTACTGACTGTTATAGTGAGATGTACTCACGCAGGCTATCCTCCCCTTATAAAATGTCAGCAAGGCATTTGTTGGCCATTTAACAGGCACCAAGATAAACACAATTAAAGATCTGTGACATTATTTGCTTATTCTACTAAAGCACATTTACCTTTTTTTGAAATCACACAGGAGTTTAATTATACTGATCTAAAATGACCAGTGTTACACTGTTGCGTCACAAATGCAGCCCCAGGCTTCTCGGCTGAGATTTAACCACATCCTCCGACAAACGCAGGAGGAACATTTTACCACCCTGACCAAGAGGCCATTGCACAAGGTTTTCAAAAGAGCTGTAACATTTCCTAAGCATGTATGAGTGCAGTGGCTGAACCGCCATCCAATCCCCGCTTAAAGCTGCAAGGGACAGGTCATTGGTCTTGCTGCGGTATGATTGTGATTGGCAGCTGTGGCAAGGAATCCAGATAACACCCTGGTTATAGAGTTGACCCTTCTTTTAACCTGCTGGCACACCTCCTGTCATCAACCCCCGCCAAACTCCAGGCCAATCCTGACAAGATTTCTCCAGCGCCTTGTGCTCCACTCCATCCCAGCCTCCTAATAGACAAGATCTGCCCTTTTTTAATATTTGTCTTTGACCTCTTGGGCTAAAGATAAGTTAACCTCTACTACCATGTCATGAAGCTACCAACATGGTCTCTGTAACAATGTTATGTTAGCCTACATGAGCAGTGTCTGTCTCAGGAAAACCATATGTCTTTCCTTGCTTAACAGTTTATTTTAACAGTTAAATTACACAAGGAATAAAAACTTGGAGTTTAAGAGAGTCTTATGAAAGGAGCAAGCTTTCTCTGAAGTGTGAATGGCTGCAGTGCTATTTCCCTCTCACTCCCACCCTCCTGCCAGTACTAGTCAAGGGATTTTCCTTCCCACCATCTCCGGCTGGAACACTATTTCCGGATTGTGTCGTTCATTTACTTAGTTCGCAGAGCATTCAGGAATGAGAAGCCATGGAAAACTGAGTGTGGCAATGTGGCAACAGCAGTAGGGAGGGAAAGGGAGAGAACGGGAGAGAGGTGTATGTGTGTGTTTGTGTGTGTAAGAGATGGAGAGAGTGCTAGACAAAGCTGGATCATCACAGACAAGCCCAAGCAATGGCCTTTTACCAAAATAGCACAAGCAAGAATCTCTGCGGGTAACATAAATTTGAACATGATGAGTGTAATCAAACTGAGTAGGGTTAGACATGCAACATAAACTATCTTCATGACCATGTGATGTTGAGGATTCTTTTGTTACAACTGTATGTTTGCCTCACTGCCAGTCTGTTTGTTTATCCGCCTGTCTCCCTGTCTCCCAGAACATCCCATTAGACTACTATGTCTAAGCAGTTAAAGCCCAGATACAGGTTATTAGTGACCTGTTTGCCTGCTGACATTTCCTGTGTTGATAAAAGTTAAACCTTTCTGACAGGCGTAATTGTCAAAGAAAGGTGGTCATACGAGCTTAAGAGGTCTTTGTCCTTTAATAGCATGCTCTATCCTCATTAGATGACCAAACAGGATTGAAATTCGATCTATTAAATAAGCTCATCTTTGGCTTGACACCAATCAACCAATCAATTTTTTTTTTGTCACATAAAATCGTCCAAGGTACAATTCTAGTAAACTGTTATCAAGCTCCTTAAACTTGTATATGGTTCATCATAAAGCAGAATGTAGCCATCAGATCAGCACACAGATAAAGAGTCACCCGGTTGTATGGCATCCACACTCCAGGATCCAGCCAAATGTCGGCAAAAGGCAACTCAGGCCTACACGGTGGCTAACAGGATTCCGAGAAGATCACAGACTCCAGGGGCAACAAGTCTAAGGCGCATTCGAGCTAGGGATAGTTCATGATTTTCGAATCTTCCAATAGTCATTCATTTCAAAATAATTAAATAGTTTGTGCGACTATCGCGTTATCGTATGTTTTTTACAAAAAGGAGAAACATGCAAAGTCTGTGCGTGCTGGGTCAAATATTTCCCAGTGAATACTGAATAGTATTGTTGCTTGAAATGACCATCCCTAATTCGAACTAATGAACACATTTGTTGGCAAATGTTTTTAAGTCAATACACCCGCAAAACTAATGACATTCAGCCCCAGCTGTACTTTTGTTCAGTTCTAATCAGCCAACACACTAAACTAAAATGATAAACCTTATGGTTACTCTGTTATGGCGCGTTCACAACACCCATGGTTCACTCTCGGCGACGTGATTACATACAAAGTCAATGCAAAGAAGCTAATAGAGGCAAATTTGTAGATGTGACGCAAATGGCGCTAATATGCATAACTTGAGGTAGTTGCATGAGAATGTTAAATATATATTTTTTATAAAATAAATAGAAATATTGTAACTTGAGCAAAAAGACATGTGTGACACTTTCATGATGTCCTGAAATGGAGGAACAAATAAATGTAACTGTTTGTGGGCACACAGAGCTGGTACCTCATTATTTGTACAGAGACCGGACGAAAAAGGAGCATTCTTGGGGAAATGTAAGCTGGGAAGTTGGACTGGTAAGTTCTGAAATATGTGTCTATTTTGTTGATGGAGCACCTACAATGCTAGCACAGCCCTGAACCATCTGAACTTCATTCAGAAAAAAAGTTGTCTTGCAGACAGACCTGACAAAGTACAAATTCAGACTTTCTGCTAATCGGCATCATAATGTTGTTATTTCGGCATACTTTTTACTTTACTTTTTAAACCCTGACATCCGGCGTGTTTCTCACGCAACAGATGTCCCCTCTTCCACTATCTCCACTATCTCTCATGCAAGGTCACAGTTGCTGTATCTGGGGCTTAGCACTCGTACAAGACAATTGTGATTTGTTAAAAGAAATACAAACAACCCAGAGCATTTTTCCACTATACCAGAATTTGTGTAGCTAGAGCATTCTCCAGTACTGGCACAGCGCAGTAGAGATAGGGCTGGCAATGCAAGACTAGTCTCTACCCTGACTTTATGAAAGTGTAATACTATATTACTAGAGTACCTCTTTAATAACTATGTACAGGATCTATTCAAATCATCCACTCTATGGAGAAAAATGTTGCGCTCACATCACTGAGTCTACACAGACACACACAAAGATGTCAACACAGCATCCTGGTGTCCCACATATGTACCACAGACCATTGTGGTGGGACATAAAAACACAAAATAGGCTGTTATAAAGGGTGAGAAAATTGGACTTTCTTACCCGGCTTCCTCTAATTACTTTCTTCATTAAATTGTGCCAGACTCCAATAAAATAGAGATACCTCTCCTTTGATTTCTTCTTTGGTTCCTACCATTACAATTACATCCAATTGTTAAACTGCATCTCATCTTGTCTCTCATATTATTTTCCCTTTTTTAAATGATCTGTCTGTGATACTTGGTTTCTCTTTCATTACCAGGTTGTATATTATGTTGTTTAGTGATTTACTTGTATTTAGTGTATGTACTTTAAAGTAGTTTAAATCATTTGGCTTTTTCTACTAACATTCAGATTTATTTGACTTTAAATTTGTAGGAAAAAAAACGAAGCAGCCTCTGGCACAATTTTCTTGGGTCACCATGACAACTTCAGCATGTGCAGTCAACAGTTTTACAGTACAGTTTCCTCTCTCAAAATGTCTTGGACTGAGATTGACTGTGTGGTGAAAAGGCAAGTGAAGGGGAAAGATGACATTAATTGGCATTATCTCATGACAACAAATATAATCCGTATTTTGGAACATTGGTACGTGCTGTATTAATAAATTAGTGGTGTGTATGGAAGGGAGTTTATGTGCCTTAAATTGTGTTTTCAGATTGTTGCGTTCCAGATTTTGAGGGAACAGACTCTTGATAATTTCAATCATAATAATTCTGTTCTTTATGGTCATAGAATGTTTTGTTCTCATAACACTTTCTTAAACTAAGTGAACTATTTTGACTAGCCCAGAAAAGAAAAAAAGGGTCACATACTGCAATCTGATATGGTTTGATTCATCAACACAGTAATGTGATTTCAACAACATAAATTCATAAAATGTAAAACACTTTAAGGCCTACTTGAGTTTGCTGCTGATATATACTGTAAGAATTGACTACTACTTTTCAAAAGTAGTCTAATGCCATTACCATGGAAAATGAGGACACAAAGTTAAGTTAAACAGATGATGACGTTCTTAATCTTCTGGGACAATGTGCTTTAAAGCACCAAGGTAAATCCCAATGCATGACGCAGAAAATTAGTTAACTTGCTCCCCTCATGGCTTAAGGTTGTTTCATTTACATAGGTCACTGATGCTGCCATTGTTTTTGCAGGACTTGTGTAATCCTAGATTCTTTGTCCAATCCTCTTATTGTTATGGCTCCTGAAAGAATGCTTAACACATGCTGAAATAACTTCCTTAAGACCTATGTAAGCAAATACCACTCAAAGTATTTGTATGCCCGTACATGAGAGTGTGTGTGTGTGTGTGTGTGTGTGTGTGTGTGTGTGTGTGTGTGTGTGTGTGTGTGTGTGTGTGTGTGCGCACAAATTGGGAAGGGGGCTACTTGCATGTGTGGTGGTTTGTGTTGTCAGCAAAATGTCAATCTTTGCAAGGTTATCCCATATGATCTCCCTAAATACACAGGGCTTGGCTGTCCATCTGGTTGGCAGTTGAGAGCCCCCCTCCCCTTAACACCCACCACTGCAAGCCCAGGTCTGGAGGTTTTGCCTTTCTACCTCCCACTGAGAGGATATGAAAAGGCCAACAAAGCTCTCCATTCTCTTCTTTTACTGTCAGATTTTTGGATCTGTGAAATCCTCAAATGGCTGCAACACATGTACAGCGGTTTAGTTGCTCCCTAACAACTAACTTGACAACTTAACAATGCAATAGTTCTCGCTGAAAAGGGACACTAAGAAGACGTCCAGAGAGAAGTCCAGAGAGAAGTCTCCTATGTGTGCACATACACTAACACAGTCAGGCAACCACCCAACATCCCCTAAAAAGTCCAAAAAGCCAGATCCGTCCCCAGTCCAAACTGCCTTGGGCTCCCCTAAGCTATTCAGGGCGTGCAAATAAAAGATGTGTCTTGGAACACTGCAAGCCTCTAGGCAGAGCAGAAACTAGCCTTGTGCACAGATATACACAGCAGCCCTCTGGACAAGTTTGGCACCCACACCAGCAACTGTGGGCCAAAACTCATGTTGCGTGCTAACTCTCTCCCTCCCCCATCCCCTCATGCTATCCCGCTCTGCAATTATATGCTATGCTCCCACCCAAACATGCAAGAATAGGCCTTCTCAGTCAACAGACAAACCGAGTCATTCTGTCCTCAAACCATGACATCATGACCATTTGACTTCAGCGTGAAATTCAAGCTTAATTTAACTTTGTCAGGAAACAAAAGTGGGGTGTGTGTTACACTGGCAGAGCGCTGCACTGGTGTGAACAGTAACTTTATGCAATTCTGGGAAGGAACAGCTAATTTATTCTCTAGAATATCAAACATGAGGAATATGTGACTCATGCCATTCTCACACATAATTTATTTACTGTAAGAAATGGCTTGAATAGGCAGGACAATACTGTCAAACTCAAGTAAAGTCATATTTGACTTTCTATATCAGCAACCGGAACATAATATACAGTATGATATAATAATATTTTGGGTATGTTAAATTATGCTTTTATATAAAGATGAATATCTACCGTCACAGAAGCACATCATAGTAAACTGGATCGATATAATATATCAATAATTTGGATCTCTACTGGATGTGTTGTAAAATGGCATGCAATTAATGAAGAAATGCAGCATTACTTTTATGGAGTATAATTCTGTGACATTGTATAATTTACAATTACTCTCTGATGTATGATCTAGAGTTTCCTGTGTTTCCCTGGAAGTTAGAGCAATTAAAGAGGGTAAAGGTCACTCGATAAAGAGGGGGCAAAGGTCAAAGGTTATATTTAAGGTTACATAACAATTGACAGGCGAATAATACCTTGAATTAAATTACAGAATTTTACAGTTTTGTTAGCATTGTTAAGACATTTTAATGCATAACTATTATATATTATACCTTAAATTAGGACATTGACATGAAATTAAATTATCATATAATTTAATTCAATTCAATTTAATTTAATTTTTTTATAGTCTCAGATCGAATCGATCTCACTTTACAGATAAAGTAGGTCTAAACCACACTCTAAAATGTACAGAGACCCAATAAACAATAAATCCCCTGCATTTGCTGTAACAGCATCAGGGAATAATTTCCTTTTAACAGAAACGTCGAACAGAACCTTGGTCTTGGTGTGTGGCCATTTTCCTCGACCGGTCGGGGGGGAGAGAGAGAGAGTGAAAGAGAGAAACAACGAGAAAGAGACCACAATCCAAGGAAATCTGCGAGGTATGAAAGCACAAGGACTCCAGGGAAGAAGCTAAGTTAGTAACATGCATTAATGGCATATGAATGCAGATGGGGAGAGAGAGAGGAGGAGAGAAGAGCTCAGTGGCTCATAGGAAGTCCCCCAGCAGTCTAAACCTATAGCAGCATAACCAAGGGCTGGTCCAAGTTAAACCTGAGCCAGCTCTAACGATAAGCTTTATCAAAGAGGAAAGTCTTAAGCTTACTCTTAAAATGTGGAGACGGTGTCTGCCTCACAAACCAAAACTGGGAGATGGTTCTACAGGAGAGAAGCTCAGTAGCTGAATGCTCTGGCTCCCATTCTACTGTTAGAGACTCTAGGAACCACAAGAAACTCTTTATTCTGGGAGTGCAGTGTTCTTTTGGGGTAATAGGTTTTTATGAGCTCTATAAGATATGATGGTACCTGACCATTAAGAGCTTTGTAGGTAAGGAGAAGGATTTTAAGTGTAATTCTGGATTTTACAGGATGCCAGTGCAGAGTATATAATACATAATAAAGTGTGATCTCTTTTCCTTGTTCTTGTCAGTATATGTGCTGCAGCATTCTGGATCAATTGGAGAGTCTTAAAGGACTTACTTGGAGTTTAAGATCCATTAATTGTATGTCATCCAGGTTTTTATGTCCGTAATGCATGCAAAGTTTAACTAAGTGATTGGTTTCATCTGGCTTGATCGATGTATATAATTGGGTATTATTTGCATAACAGTGAAAGTTTATGGAGTGTTTCCTAATAATATTGCCTAGAGGAAGCATTAACTGTATAAGGTAAATAGAACTGATCCAAGCAAAGAGCCTTGTGGAACACCATGACTAACTTCAGCATACATGGAGGATTCATGGTTAACATACACAAATTGAGATTGATCTGATAAATAGGACTTAAACCAACTTAGTGCGGTTCCTTAATTGCCAATTAAATGTTCTAGTCTCTGTAACAGG
Organism: Percina caprodes; assembly: GCA_013375575.1. NCBI lineage: Eukaryota > Metazoa > Chordata > Actinopteri > Perciformes > Percidae > Percina > Percina caprodes. The sequence continues at coordinate 2,778,429 of JABXJD010000030.1, read as the reverse complement.
ATGTGATGGTTAATAGTGTTGAATGCAGCACAAAGGTCTCATAAATACAGAGAAAAGTCCTTTGTCTGAAGCAATTAGAAGGCCATTTGTAATTTTCCCCGGTGCTGTTTCTGTGCTATGACACACTCTAAATCCTGAGTCAAAATTCTCAAATGAACTATTGTGATGGAGAAAGTCACACAACTGATTAGTGACTACCTTCTCAAAGATCTTAAAGAGAAAGGAGAGATTAGATATAGTTCTATGGTTGGCTAAAACCGAGGATTAAACTGCAACACAGAAAAAAATACCAGAATCCTAGATGACAACTGGACTTATCTCACAATATAAGATTTTCTGGAAGTTTTATGGGGTTAAGATCAATCAAACTGCTGACAGCTATTGTGTGAAGTACACCTCATTTTCCAAATCTGCCTCGCAACAGAGTCCTCTCCTCTGTCCTTGCAGCTCTGGGAGGGATTCTTAATGGCGTGTGAGCGCTTGCGTGAGAGTGCATGTGCATGTATATATGACAGAACAGAACCAATGACAGGCACCTCAGCCCAGCCCAGCCCTCGCAACAAAGAGGGCTAGTGGTTTCACTGCAGCCCCTCTCGCTCTCCCACACGCTCATAAATAACCATACAGAGTCTCTGCCCTGGCCAAGGGGAGAAAAAGGAGAGAAAAGAGCCATTTAGGCAGCTTCTCCCTTCTCATGCCTTCCAACTGACCTTTTCTAAGGGTTAATCAGTCCAACCACAACTCTGTACTGCGACCCCCCCTCTCTCTCTCTCTCTCTCTTTCTCTCTCTCTCCTTGCTGACACTAACCTGAATCATCCCAACACTGATTCTGTGGTGAGAAGCCACTTAGCAGATTTGGGTCATTGTAAAGCAACATTTAAGACCTGGAAAGTATAAAGCCTCACAAACGTTCAGTCCCAGAGCATATGAGATGGCACCAGGGTCAGGGGTGAAGGTCACAATATGGGTGGAGGGGAATAAATCCTGTAGCATGGACAACAATAGCTGCAATCCCCACTGACACTGATGCCATTGTGGCCTATTGGTTTCTTAGTGTGTCCTGGAGCTGTGCCTAATAGAGTTATAGTGTGATGGCACAGCTTCTCAATTTTGCTTTGCATGAAAGCCTGGGATTGTATGTGTGTGTGTGTGTGTGTGTGTGTGTGTGTGTGTGTGTGTGTGTGTGTGTGCGCGTGCATGCGTGTACGAGGGAGAGAGGGTTAGGTTACTAGCTTAACTTCACTGAGCTTCCAGCCATGAATCCTTTGCTCACTGACACACATGACATGCTTTCTGTAAAGACTCAGTTGAGTCAAAGACTTAGTCACATTTAAAGATGCATTGCAGACGTTCTGCTGATGTCAATTTGCAGATGGCGTGCCTGAATCAGAAACAATACAATACTAGTCCTGAAAAAGATATATTTTAATTATTTTTTATTTAGCAAGAAAAAATACTACTTTATATTATTACAATTTAAATATTTGCCACTTTGGGATCGGGGAAACTGTGATGGTCATTTCTCATTATTTCTGATATTTAAAGCTATAGTGCGTAGTTTCTGCCGCCCCCATGAGAAATTCTAAGTAATGACAACAAAACTGTCCGCGTTCACATGATACAAGCCTTCCATGATGAAGCCCCCCCCCCTTGGAGCTGATAGTCTTAATTAGCTTTGTAGCAACTAAATGACAGACATTCATTAATACCAAAATGTTACGCACTAAAGCTTAAACACAAAACGATTCGTCAAAAAACAAATGGCCAACAGATTATTCATTTATGAAAATAATCCTTTACCTACTTTGATCCATACCTAATTATACATGGTCTAAAAAACTGGGATCATCTTATGAATATATTCCACTAACACTCTTCATGGCTAGGCCTTTATTTGGCATGCCACTTAAGCAGAGAAGTGAGGAAGGCCTCTGGAGAGACAGAGGCTGCTGATACCACAGGATCATCATCCTCAGCATAACTCAGACACTCAGCTGGTCAACATTGTGGGGTGGCATGCCACGAGTACCTCAGTTGTCACCTCTGTTAGTAAGATTAGGCTCTGGCATAATGAAGTGACAGATGATGAGTGTTGGGTATGACCACCGGGTGCTAATCCAGAGAACAGAGATGAGAGGGTTGGATTTGATAGACAGTGAGGTAGACAGACACTGGAGCATTTTGAAAAATGGTATGTCAGTTTTGCTGATGTCTATAGTAACAGTAGCCTCCAATTTGACATCCACCAAACATTGGTTTTCTGTTTTTTTCCCTCTTTTTGGCTTTTCTTTGACCTCCTTAAAAGAACAAGCTATGTTTCCCAGGGCCCAGCTATTTGAAGCTCATAGTTTTGGTCATCCAAAGTTTTCTGTTCAAACTCAAGCCGTTCAGACACTATCCCCACTTACATTTCCACAATGGCAGGGTCCTGGGGGCCAGACCATAGCCGCCCTACACTCTGCCCACAGTTGAGTTGCCTCTGGCAGTACTACTGCGTGCTTTGTGTGCTGGTTCTGGCTGCCGATCAGGGAAACCCCACAGTCTCTCCATGGTGAATGTCGAACTCCCTGCCAAGACCATTATGCATCCCTTCAATGGCCGTGAATAGCAGCACACTACAGTACAGAAGATTTGAGAGATGTGCAATTCACCCAGGGCTACAATGCGAGACCATGACACAGATACAGACATTGGTGAACTGAACTTATTCCTGACATGGCTTCTCTTTGTTGTGTCTTTGAGACTTTTCTTTTTTCCAACAACAAACAAAACAAATCCTGATAAAATGTGCCCTACGTTGCACTGCACAGGAAATATAAAAACAGTTGATTCCTCGACACAGTTAATGAACAAAGTCTCAACAAGCATTAGTCTTAAAAGCCAGGGTGTGACTTAGTGTGGCTGAGTGAATGACAGCAGGAGCATATTATGTACACATTTAACAGTCTTAAATATGGGGATTAAAGCTCTTTGCATAATTTCACCACAATGTTTACGTACACCACACTGTACCACACTGACCTAATCACCTCAAGGACACAAAAATCAATCCTAATGCCATTCTCTATATATTTATATTTCTCTTTCTTGATGACCAAATACCCACTCTCCTTAATATTTTCTGCCTATAATAGTCCCTCTGTAGTCATTCTAAGTTGCTTGTCAGATCAGTGTCAAAAATATACATCTAACAGAATCAGATTTAAAATGTTATCTACATTTAACACAGAGGCACAACTGTCTATTAATTTAAAACTCATGCAGCATTTCCCAGTACTGCCACAGTCGAGTGGCACATTGCGGTAGTGGATATCAAGATGAGTCACATCAGCTAGCAGGCAGCTGGCAGGCTAGCAGTATCAGCCTATCCAGTTAATCTTACGATTAGCCTTCACTGATCCCATCAGGACTGCCTGGATCTGGGGCGCAAAGCCTAAAGGTTTATCCAGCAAGTCCACCCTCCCTCACCCTTGTTACTACACCCACACAACACAAATGGGGCGCACATACATCCATTCCAAATAGTTCAGCGTTTTTTAATAGTAATCATAGAGGCAACATATTCCAAACACAAAGCCAGAAAGCTGGAGCTTGTCATGGCTATGCCAAACTGTCCCCCACTGACGTGTATGTGGGCCCCAATGTGTTTCTAGAGGATTGTGGTAGTGAAATGTGTCACGGAGGTTAGCCCCAGAAGTTAAAGGGGCAAATTTCCGCTCTTCCGACACATGAGGGTAGGGGTTCTGGGGGTGTTGGGCAGCAGCCAAGCAACATGCAATGACAGGCCTCAAGGCTTCTCAAAGTAGGGAGGCATGGAAAGCACAAAAGCAAACACTTATACATTGCAACCACAAATACACACAGACATATGTGAGCACATTTACTCAATGTGTGCAAACACCCTCACAATTACGTACCTGTCAAATGGTGGATCTAATGCCTAAAATAAACAAGCCAACCTCTCACAACTACCATTTGGCCAGTAAAACAGCATTTGGATACAAGATACAAATTATACAGTTATTTTATGATGATAAACTCTGTATTATTGTGAAATGCCTGGCCACATTTTCAGCTGTGTCTGTGAGTGCAGCATGCATGCACGCTCTCTTGCCACAATATGCTCCATCATAGCAGTTAGTTTAGGAAGTTTCATGGGGACCGACTGGACAGAGAAAAGAATCATCTTACTGATGGGAAAAAAGGAATGCTGGAGGCAATTACCTCCCTGACTCTGTGTCCTCAGGTCAAAAGGGGACCGGTCATAAACGCCTGGAAACCAACAGAGACAGACCTCTGACCATGCAGGCCTTGTTTCACTCTCCCTGCAGCCAGTAACATCAGCTGGTGGAAGAAGCCTTGGCTGTTTAAATTTATAGCACAATGTCATTCTGTGTCATTAACAAACAATGCATGTATTCATCCTGACACAAACGCAAAAGGAGATAGTAATGCTGCTACTTTTTAGCATGAAGATAGAAATGTCTCATCATAAAATAATAAATTAATACATTCTTACCCACCCTTACTTTCTTTTTTTGTCACTGTTATGTATAGGTGTTAACACACCTGCTACTACCTATCATGTCTTCAACAGGACGCTGTCAGAGCAACGATAATTATGTTCCTTTTTCCTGCTAAACGTGTTTGACAAGCTCAACAAGAATATAATACACACTTTCCAAATAGGCAGGCTACGCTGTCACCTCTAAGACCAAGGGATTGAAGCCTGGTGCTCTGGATGCCAATCAGCTGAAGACACTTTAATTATCATGAAACCTATTGCATGATGTCATACTATTGCAACCTATTCACTCACCAGCAAATTAGGGCAAAGCTTAAGTGGCAGAAAATGTTTTAATTCCAAGTTGTTTAAACTATTAAACATATTTAAAAATGGAATCGTATTATCATTAAATGATTCAAGGTAATAGACTAGGTTTTACTTTTCCATTCATGCCCTGCAAGGAATTTTTCAGCTGTTACAGTGCAGCGTAGGAGAACTGAATGAAAAAGTCTGGGATGTACCATTACAACTTAGGGGGTTACTAATTTGAAATGCATTAAGTATCTGTAAGTGGAATTCCCCTAATAATATGTCATTGTACAAAGTACAACTACAAATAATTCTTTTTTAGAATAAGAAATATATACTTGCTTGTATGTGTCTTACGTAACAATGAATCCTGCGAGAACAAATAAATCCCCGACTGTGGCAGCAGGTTGGACCATGCCAAGATGATGTTACGAACAGCCCTTTAAAGTCGCTCCACTTCCGAGATGAGGTAAAGTAGACCTCCACTGCACAGCAAGAAGGCGAGGGCTGACAATATATCTGTCTGAAATAACCCCAGTTAGACAGGATATGTTGAGAATACACAGTTGGACTTTGGGATGTTTTATGGACTCGGAATCGACGGAGTTTTCTTTTCGTCCAAATCTATGTAGTATGTGGCGTCTGCCATTGCATTGAAATAGATCTAAATGTGCGTGCATTTTTTTTGATTAGCTACTCGCGAAGACAACAGCAGCACCCTGGACTACTATTTTGAAACAGGAATGGTTTATCCTCCCGAAGGTTTATTCTACATCGAAATGGATCAAGCACCACCAGGTAAGTTAGGGTTAAAGACAACCATTGTCTGATCTGCAGGGGGTCAGAAAACGTTGTATTCGTTTTTTTTCTTTCTCCTTTTGCTTGCATCATCTTGTGTAATGTCGGTAATAAAGCTGACATATGACAAATGCCGTGCAGGTGTTAGTAAAAACGTTATAATGGCCAGGTCCTTAGTGCCGAGCCTCCCCAGTGGCATTGCCCAAGCATGCATAGCGCAATTCACTTGCCAATTACGTAATACCTTTCGGTGGAACAGGCGCAGTGGCGTTTCTTTTGTCCCAGCGCATATGACAAACTTGGACACAAATGCATGGCGGTTTTGCATCTCCTCGTGAGCCAAAAGCTTTACCAAAGGCGTGTGACAGTGCAGAGAGTGCATTTTAAAAGGGAGTATGGTTGCACAGGGTGCGTTAATGAGCGCCGCATGAAACGACCGCTTTGTTCTCCTCTGCAGCCAGCCGTGGTTAATTTGTGTGCTAGCTCTGAAAGTAGGCTAGAGGCAAGCAGACTAGACGGCTCGTCTCATGACTTCACTCGGCAACTCACGAACACTTCATTTTTTATTTACATTTTGTCATCTGACCGCCTCGTTATTACATTGTCTTAACATTGTATTGAACACTTGTTATCCGGTCATATTGTCTTATTCTAAGTAACCACCTAGCTCATTTGATATGACTTTAGTTAGACTGATAAAAAAAATAGCACCATAACGTTAGCCCCCGTGTATTAATAATTTTAAGATGATGATTAAAAAATTACAGTTGATATACTAGAGTATGAACTTAAAGTGAACAGTGGTGACACACCATTAGAACAATGCAGATACCCTGTGTCTGTGTGCTGTATGGATGTTTCAGTGACAAATCCCTTGTCCCTGACTTCATTTACTCTTTATTTTCTAGATGGACAGGGCAAAAGCCAAGCTACATGCGTATTATTCCACACTTGAATTACGTGGCTCTCTCTGTACTGGTATGTGTGTGTGGGGGTTTTCAAAAGCCAGTAGAGTTTCTTGGCAGGAGACAGAAAGTGGAAGGTGTGCAGATTTAATTTTGCTGAGTTCAGGAGCCGCGGTTTTGCGTTTTTGTGCCTGCCACTGTGCTGCTGCACCTGCCTTTTGTTTATTTTAAGGTCAGAAAAAGAGGAGAGCGGATGGTGAGAGAAACCCACATTTTCTCCTTCCTGTGAGTGCGCTTGTATTCTCCCTAACTGCCTCATGAAAGGCACTTTTGTCCTGCAGTGAAATATATCGCCCTTCACCTCCTCTTGATGCGGTCTGCCCTCCTTTTTCATTTTTAGGAAAACGCTTAGTCTTTCAGCCAGACTCACAGATTGTATGCCTTTAAGGTTTGAGGATCTAAGTGTGCAATCTTTATCAAATGGGAGGGGTGGTCCAAGAGGCTCTAAATATAATTTATGGTTTATTTGATGCCTTTCATGCATTTCAGGACAGTGCCAGAGGCTGCTGCAAACTTTAGAAGTTGCACTTTAATCTACTTTGCAAGAGTTTGTAGGCAACTAGATGCCTAATTCTGCGAATTTCTGGTATAAAAGAAATCATATTTCATTTTAGTTTATTAATAGTGCTCAGAAATGAGGACTAACTGCCACATTTCCTTTTTAGTGCTTTAGCACTTGGTAATGATGTGGCAAGTGATATCTCTTGGAAACATGCCTGGGCTTGTCTTCAGATCTTAAAAAGCCTCCATCAAGCAAGGGTGTGACAGAGAGAGAGAGAGAGAGAGAGAGAGAGTTAGAGTTGTTGGGGGTAGTATACATTAAGCAAATTCTAAAATTTCATTCAGGATGAATAAAGTAGCTATCTATCTAGAACACTGCATTTCCTAAACACATATACACGCACACATCCTTGATTGCAGTAGTCATTAGATTGAAGGAGTCCTGTTTACAGTACATCACTTGATCTCACATAACAGATCAATGCTTTACAATGTCTGATAGATTCTTCTTTCTAAGAATCTGCTATCCCACTCCTTTGCATTCGATTTTCTTATCTGTCTTTGTCTTTTGCTTGCAGCTCTCCCTCCCAGGTCAACAAAGCCAGTGCGCTCCACCATGAACAACAACGGCCCTGCGCCACCTACATACATGCTACAGGACGCTGAATGGTATTGGGGAGACATAACAAGGTAAAGTATCTTCACTTTAAACATGCTGTCGTTCCTACAAACACTGAGTTTGTGTTGTTTGTTTCATGTATTGGTATGTTAGATTCACTGACTGTTAAACTGATTTTCCCTCAGGGATGAGGTGAACGAGAAGCTCCGAGGCGCACCTGATGGCTCCTTTGTGGTGCGCGATGCATCCACAAAGCTGCAAGGAGACTTTACGCTGACATTAAGGTAGGCGGACGGGAAAGAGAAATCTAATCCTAACAGCGCCACCACAAATATCATCAACAGGGTTTCCATTTTATTTTACATTAATAATCTAATTTTTGTGCTTTGCCGTTTCACTTTTTTCAGGAAAGACGGACACAACAAGCTGATCAAGATTTACCACCGTGATGGGAAGTACGGCTTCTCGGACCCACTCACATTCACTTCAGTAGTGGAGCTCATTTGGCACTATCAGCACCATCCGTTGGTGGAATACAACGCCACACTGGACCTAATGCTCACCCATCCCGTGTCCCGTTTCCAGCAGGTTAGTGAGCACCATTATTCTGTTTTTGGATAAAAATATCGGTCAATATTTTGATATTGCAAAAAAAGGTTTGATAAAGAATTATAGTTTTTGTTAAATACAAATAATTCATTTATGTCATTTAAAAAAATAATAATAATAATTTTTACATCAGGTGAAAGAGGACAGTGTCGATGTCGCTGGAAGAAAGCTCAAGGAGGTTCACTGTCAGTATCAAGAGAAGTCAAAGGAGTTTGATCATCTTTATGAAGCCTTCACAAAGACCTCGCAGGTAAAAGACACACATTCAACTTACTCTGATGGTCTCTCATGTCTGTGCTAAGACCAATACATCAGTAAATCTTTGTCCATCAGAGTATTTTTTTTTATTTAGTGGACGTATTCTTTGTGATGCAGGAGATCCAGATGAAGCAAACGGCAATTGAGGCCTTTAATGAGACAATGTTGATCTTTGAGGAGCAGTGTCGCGAGCAGGAGCGTTACGGAGAGGAGATTGAGATGAACAATCAGCCCGAGGGAGCTGACAAAGAGCTGGAGAGGTACTTCATTGCATTATCCAAAAAAGCGCCCCTAAATGTAGTTTAAATTGGTCGCATGGAGAACCATGTTTATTGATCTGTATTCAGACCTGTGACCTTTTTATTTCCCTTTTTGTTAGCTTTCTAATAAATTATGAGAAGCTGAAGTGTCGTCTCGGGGAGATCTACGACAGCAAAATCCATCTGGAGGAAGACTTGAGAACGCAGGTGGAGGACTACAGAGAGACCGACAGGAAGATGAACAGTTTGCGGCCTGACCTCATCCAGCTACGCAACATCAGAGACCTGTACCTCAAGTAAGTATATTGTTTGTGGTATGTGTGGAGGGTAAAAATTGTAGCTGCTCTCTGTGAAGTATAACTATTCTATATTAAAAAAATCAACCCTTTCTTTACACCTCTCCTTGCAGCTGGCTTAATCACAAAGGCGTCAGGCAGAAACGCATCAATGATTGGCTGGGGATACTGAGCGACAGCCTTGATGAGTAAGTTCCAACAAAATCTTTCTGGAAACAATGTTAAAGAGTGCAACTTATAAATGAGAGCGAATAGTAACGGAACAGTTACAGAGGTGCTACAATATAACTCTTTGTTTTTCCAGCACATATGTGTTGAAGGGAGATGAGAAGAATTTGCCGCATCAGGATGAGACAAATTGGTTTGTTGGTGAACTGAGCCGGACGCAGGCCGAGGAGATGCTTCAAGGTAAAGCTCCTGGAACGTTCCTGATCCGTGAGAGCAGCAAACAGGGCTGCTACGCCTGCTCCGTTGTGTGAGTATATCATTTTGGAAAAGCAGTATCTGGAGAATGAATATTATGACACTCATTGATGTGATTTTTCTTTTCTTCTTCATTTATTACAGTGTGAATGAAGAAGTGAAGCATTGTATGATCTACAGCACACCGCAAGGATACGGCTTTGCTGAGCCCTACGACGCCCACTGCACACTGAAAGACCTTGTCCTGCACTATCGCCTGCACTCCTTAGCGCAACACAATGACGCCCTGGATGTTCGGCTGTCCCATCCAGTACACGCCAAAGCTGCAGCCACGCCTTCTCAACACGCAGAGGAACACAAACTCTTACAGACTCCAAAACACACAGTGGGGCTCCCGCCTGCCGCTCCAGAAATGTAAACCAACGTTAAAAAGACAAAAGGACATGTTTACTGTATCCTGCGAGAATGACTGCATCGAGGTGCATTGTGTAAAGTTTTGCACTACAGTGATTCCATCGGTTTTTGTGAATGGGATTTCACAGATTGAAGTGGGACTGGAACTTGAATGTCAGCTTGAACTGTTTGTTTTCAAAGAGACTGTTTAAGCTTTTAATACTTTTTTTGTACTTCATTTATTGCCGCTTGTTTAATGGACACCCTTTTTTAGTAGGGATGTTGAAAACCAGAAAATTGCTCACTGACATCAGGTGCTGCACCTTTGTTTGACTTCAGCTTTTAAAACCAGAGTTGATGTTGCTAGAGCTGTCCATTTCCCTCGTTAAAATTGATTCAGTTTTGACCAATAATATAGTAATATTTGTGCCTCATTCTTGCGCATGTGATGGCAAATTTTGAGCACAGAAAACATTTTTTCTAAGCACATACATTATATTTAGAGAACTTTATCATGCAAAGAAAATTTTAATTTGAGTGACAATAATATTTTTCTCCTCAATAAATGTATTAACCTAATTTAATACCAGGGCTAATATCCACATTAGAACACAAAAAAGCTTTTACTGTGTTTCCAAATTTTCCCCGTTAATGTGTAAATTGAATTACATAGTTTAGTTAGGCAGAAGGTACTACATCTCATTTTATGAGGATGTCATAAGGTTTTTTTTTTAATAATAATTAGTCAATAAAGTCGGCTAGATATGTAAATATTAAAGTCAATTCAGGTTTCGACATTTATAATACCTTGGACATGTAGCTGGCAATCACCAAGGTAGCCAACTAGATACCGCATATAAGGCAGACGTCAGCTCGCAACCTCAATAGATCACTTGGCTGCAAGCTAATAAAGTATAGATTAACTAATAAAGGTTATAGTTATGTCACCAAAACTGTATGAACTACTATTGTGGGGCTGCTGATCATTCTTCTAGTGCTTCCATACTATCCTGGTAACTGATAATATTAACAAAACCGATTGGAGACACAACAGGCAATCAGAAATTACCTACTCCAACTTTTCTGATTTGCTGCCATCGTGGCCAACGTAACAGCACCCAGACAAACCTGAGAGCGCCAGAGCAGAGATGTTGAGAAACATTGAACTAGTGTCCGATCGCATAGAGCATTTAAGGGGAAATGTATAAAACTGAGGTGCTCTTATGTGGATATTAGGAAACACTGTAACAAGTGCATGGAGCACAAAATAGATTTTTGTTGGCTTAATTAAATGATTCTTTGCGTGACACTTTCTCTACAAAATATAACTCATGTGATTCTAAAAACTCTTTGTGTGCAAAATGTCCCATTGTGTGCTCAGGAATAAGAAATACTACTTTGTGTAGGGGGGAAATGTTTTCAGTCGTACTGGTTTGGTGGACCAAACCATTTTTCGGTAAATGCCACGTGTGAATATGTGAAAAGTCGTGGTGCATCTTAACAATTTGCCCCTTTCTTAACATACATTCATATACAATGGATACGTATGTAGCATTAACATCCTGTAGAATACCATTGTAAGAGCATACTTAAATGTTATACTCATTGACCAAAGCACTTAATAGTGAGCAAAAATACATCCCTTTTAAGTCTGGTAATTGAATTTGGGCAAGGGGAGGGCAATTTATGTACACCTGCTGATGTGCTGATCAAAACATAATCTGAAGTACTGTATGTTATATTCTGTTACTCAAAGAAGTATAAGCTTTTTGTATTCTATATATATTTTTTCTATAAACATGCCACAAGATGAAAGCTTGAAGAAAGTGCAATCCAACAGTATTTCTATTGTTGCAATGTATGACGATGATGATGATGGTGGTGAAGGTAATGCTGTTATGAGAGGTTGACATTTGCCACAAAAATGCACTCTCTTTGGTGGTGTCGGTATGATGTGGCCTCCAATGTTTGTGTGAACTGCCAGAGGTCCGGAAGTATCCTGCCTCCATTACTTGAACTGCGGCATTGCTCAAGCTATGAATGTTTTTCATGACATGTAGGCTACATAGCTTAAGAGGAAAGGAATCCATGTTGCACTTGGCACATTTTTCAAGTTTGAGGACAATAGATACTCTGTACAGAGAAACTGTTAAATGTATTTCTGAGGTTGGTTTATGGAAGGTGGGTGATTAAGCCTCTTATAAAAATATAACTCCACTGGGGGATTGAGGAAACTACTCGGGTGAAGCTATGTGAGATCCTGACCTTTTTCTTGCTGAAAGACAATAAACTGATGAGGGTTTTGTCAATTTACGTAATCCATTGGATTTTTTTTCGTGGTCTATTGCTGATACTCTGCGTGCAATGCACAGTGTCAGTTTATTATTCAAGGTACAATTTTTTCTGACATGGGTAGAAAAATGATTAAATACAAAACATAGAATCACTTAAAGTGAGATAAGTAGTTAAATGAAAATCACCATCCGTCTCTAGTGGAGCCATTGTTGTCCGATGAGCTTATCCCTGGGTCAGAAGAGATAGGAGACAGCGAGGGCACTGGAGGACAGACTGTGGACAGATGGAAGAGAAAGGAAGCGATAAGACAATAGCAGGATATGTGCAGGGCCTTTCCCCACTCAGCCAGGCTGCTGTTGAGTCACTAGAAAACAATCTATCAAACCTACTTCACTTAGCCTACAACGTGCTGTATTGTTAAATAAATTTTTTTCTGAAGCTCCCGTAAAAAAGAATGCAGCTCAACTGTTAACACTTAGTAGCTTACCAGCTAGCTTGAGAGCAGCTTGAGTTTTGTCTCTAGAACTTAATCGCACAATCAAGACCAGTATTAGCTCATAAATACACAAATTATAATTTTGTTTTTATTAACTTTAGCACTATCTACTAAGAAACACTTGTGTAAAACCTAGGATAACGCCACTGCTGATGACCCATGGGTGACCATGACACCACCATTGCCTTCCATGGCCAGAGCGACAGGTGGCATGTTTCAACCATCACATAAGGTAGGCCTATGTGTTAGGTAGGGATTAATGAGGTGCAGAGGGCAGGGATGTACTGGGGGAGAGCCTCAGTTCCAGGCCACGGATTACTCCCTCTTACCTGTGTCAGCACAGAGAGCTGGTGGACAGACACGCGATTCGGCTAGGATTGGCCAGATGCAGGGGACATGGATGGATCGATAGGACAGACTGTACCAGCGCTGAGTCACACTCAGTTTGCGTGAGAGTCCGAAAGGCAGGGACAGAGTGGGTAGATTAAGTGTGCGGGGTAGACAGAAAGGGAAAGAGGAGGGACAGGAAAGAGCGCATTTTTCTAACTCCTGTACAGGATGGTATAACAAATGAAGGCTGAAAAGGTCAAGCTTGTGACCTGAAAAACAGTCCCACCTGGCTTCACCCCAAAGCCATTTGCTTTCACAGCAATTTGAGGGTTTTCCTTAGCTCACTGTATCTTAATAAAAATATTTTCTATGGTTTAATCTATGTAAAAGCCCAGGCCCTGTACGCATGTTTCTTACTCAAACACACACAGCACGTCTCTACTTTCCTCCCTTTCTATTTCACCTCAGTCGCATAACTCGCTCGTTTAAATTCTGAGTAATTTTGCTTTATAGTCCTCAATTTAAATAAGTCCTGGCTGGAGGGGCAGCAGGACGAATTACCTTTGGAGTCACGCCTAAAATACACACACCATCAACTGTCTCGCAAGCTCTCAGAAAAAGAGGTTTTCGCTTTCAGTTTGGCCGCAGCCAATCGCGTCTTTCCTCCCCTCTGTCTCCGTCCGATTCCACAGTTTTCACGCTACACAAAGAGCCAATAGGAGGCCGAGAACGTGTAGGATATCGGCCAATCAGCGGCCAGTTGCTATGTTAGAGGCAGAATCGATAAGAGTTCTTTTTTTTTTTCCTCTTCTCATTTTTACTACCTTACACGCTGGTTTATAGGCTGAAGGCAAGAGATCCTGTTGCCTGCCAAGCAGCATGTTGGCTGAACCATTAAACATACCAGCTCCACATTTTCTTTTAAGCCTGTCTAATACCAAATAAAAAGCTAGTTTGTCTGTATATTGAGTTTATATCTATTTATTTAAGAATTTAGGGTTACTGGTTGTTCACCTGAGGTGAAATGAAGTTGGAAAATTGAGGAATGGAGGAATTGATGTGCATTAATGCACATCAAACAAGTTTCAGAATAAAAAGTATGTTGTGAAAGTTGTTACATAAGCTTTTATTTCTCTTTAGGCACTTTTTTCTTTAAAATCTTTGTTTTCCTTATAAAGAACAGCCCAAATAACAACGTTTCTGATTACTTACAGTAAACCCCAATGTGCAGTAGTGACTAAACAGCATCTTGAATGCTACAGTGAATATTGTAAATATACAACACTAAAACCATAACACTAAAGCCATATGTCCAATGATTCTATGAATTACAGCTTAAATTTGTATTTCAATTTGAATAAATGATAAAGTGATCACACTTTAATGAGAGGTGACACTGAGCCAGCTCTTATAAGGGGATAAAATAACGCCGCTTGCTGCCAAGCCATTCAGGAGAAACTCCCCCCCCCCCTTTGAAAGACGTAGAGCAGAACACTGACTGAACTTTAAAATAATAACTTTCCTTTTGGATAAATGCTCAACAGTTTGCATGACATAGGCCTACATATTACATTGTACTCCTACTTCTCAAGGAAACTTATGATTTGAGCTGTAATAAACGAAGGATATCAGCGTCCCTCAAGCTCTCAGGACAATGTCAGTTCAGCTCTCAAATAGAATAAAAAAGAACCAGCAGGTACATGCAGCAAACCAATGTCCACAGGACTGAAAGACTGCAGATGACAGAGAGGCTTCAGAGATCAAATCAGAAACCAGCTAGGTCTGAAAGCATGATACACAACATGTAGGCCTATATTGTAGGTGAACTCGGCCAAGGGTTATGCAGTTCACAAGTCCCGTCAGGCGAGGAAAGAAGCTTTGTCTGGCAAAATCAGAACAAACATGTAGAGCACATGAAATTGTATTATTTACTAATTGAAATACCCTCAGCATACAATAGGCATTTTTACAGTATAAGTTATGGGCAATATTATGGAAATAATAATGAAAAACTCCTACCACAGAGAGCTGTAATACTACATTATTCGGTTCAATTGAAAGCCAATCATGAGTAGGCTAAACGTTGAACTCTACCTACTCCCATAAGAACCCTTAAGCTGTAAGTTTAATGATGTTTTTCTTTCCTGGTGAAAGCAACGTCTAGCCAAAGGACAGAACTCTGATAAAAAAGTCAGACATAACCTGCACTTAAAACAGAATGGTAATTATGGTGACTGCTTTCCATAGGATGACCCTCACACTTTATTTTTTCTCCCACTACATGGAAGATTCTGGGAGCAAGGCAAACACAGTCGGCTTTCCATCACCACAATGGAGAGACATGGTGAACGGTGAAACTAGTCATCATGTTCATGACGAGCTAAAACATTGTCTATAGGAGAAAATAAATGAGAGACTACTAGAGCCATGCCCAACAAAAAAGGCTTAATCACACTGTAACAGAACCACTTTCATCAAGAAGTCTGTGTCACTACATTTCAAATTCATTTTAGCACCTCACCTACTTATTAAAACCTGTTTTACAAGAGACACCTGCCCAGGCAACAGCATAATGAACAAAAGGCAAAGAAAAATAAACATTCATATTACAAATGAAACACAGAAACCCTAAACACTAGGGATAATGCATAGACATTCTCTCATTAAGCTTAATTTAAAGGATTTATCAGAGGCTTGTTTTATGCCACTGGTAATGAAGTCATAGCTACCAATAAAAAACCACAAATGTGTCAGTTATTTAAATCGACTTCTGATGAGCATATTACTTATAGAGAACATGTATGTCCCTATACCATGTATCATGCATTGAATGAAAGGAAGCTGTTGTCAAACTTCAAAGGTGACAAATTCCCTGACACGTAACATTTTAAGTCTAGATTTTAGATATTTTGGCTGCAAAGAGTTAAAGTGACCATAATTTGTTTGTTTTTTAAAGCTCATTTAGTTGAGAGGGGGCGAGCTTTGCGATATATTGGCTTACTAAGAGTCCACTTAAGCGGTATCCAATGATTATAAAATATCAAATTGTTCAGCTGAGATAATAGTCATGGTGGATACCCCTTAGGCAAACAGGACAGACTGGAAATTTTAGAATACAGGGCAGCAGGAGGGAAACCCAACCAAGCATGTAGTACAAAGGGTGTCCAGGTTGGCACACATCAATCCACCTTTGAATTGGCCACATATTTTCTAGTACACCAGCTGGTGTCACATTGAAATAGCAGGAAATACAAGTCAAGTGACAGTTATAGGAGGTTTTTTCTGTAACTGTCACAGGTGTTATATTCACCTCAACTCAGTGCACCAGACAGGCCCAATGGGCCCAAGCAGTGCTAGAGCTCTGAATGTAATGACAGGTTTATTTCCCATATAATATTTAAACCATCTGGATGCCAAGCTACTGATTGAAACAAATTGGACGACCCATTGCGAGGTCCAAGACTAGGCTAGCTTGTATAGGCTTGTAGTCTCCAGTGGAAGAGGTTAGAGACAACACAGTGGAGGATGGCTACATATAAAATGACCATTCTGCTCTGTGATAATTTACATGGTAGGTTTCTGTGGCTCGTTGTCAAGGACTTTCATTTGATTAGCTGCTTCTTCAAAGGCGAGACTGCCATCTGGTGGTGTGTGTAATGACACACCTGGCGAATATTCGTGGGTAAATTGACCAAAAAATAAATAAAAACAATGTATAAAATAATTAAAACAAAAACTAAATTAGCCATACTTTAGTGTAATTAAAGTTCGGTCTCCCAAGAGGGACAACGAGAGTCACTTGCGATACAAAAAAAACGATACAGATATCAAATGCAACATTCTCGGGGATTTGTTAGTTATGACTGGAGATTTCAACTGCTAGACCAGTGCAGTCGATCCAGAAAGATCTGTTGACAGTCAGGGTGCAGGGTGACGGAAGTTGCCTGACTGCATCTTCATCAGTAAACTTATGGGTAAGTCGCGGCCAAAATTTGAATTTCTCTGAATTTGTTTTTCTATACAAGTGCGTACTTCTCTGAGAGTTAACACTCTGAGCAGGGGTTATTGGAGCTGTAAGGTTTTCAGTGTCATTTCAATTGATTTTAATGATGAATGTCCGAATCCACCCTGGCAAGCTGTCTGTAGGCTAGCATGTCTGGCTCACGGCTGAAGGCTAGTAGCTGTTTTTATAGACAAAATAGCAACAAAATGACGAACAGTAACTTATCTATGACTGCACCACCGTGCTTTAGCTAGATTTTTTATACATGTATATCGCTTATTGCCGACATTGCCACGGTTTTGTGTTGTGACACAACAGTCAAGTGTGTGTGTGACTCTGTGTGTTTTGAAGTTGATGTTATCAGCTCGTGTGTCTTTCAGGTCTGGTTTACGCTGATACTCACTAGAGTGGAGGGTTTTGGAATACTGGCCTCCATGTTAGCACAGACCGGCCCCAGCGGTTATGTCCTCCACCTACATGTCAACATCCACTGGTTGTGGTGGTGATGCTGCAGCAGCTGCCATGGCAACACAGGCGTCTGAGCAGGCTCTGCTGGCCTCAGACCGCTACGCCAGACTCATCCTTGCCCAGATGAACAAGATGCGTCTCCGCACCGATTTCTGTGATGTGGGGCTGAAGGTTGGCTGCAGGGTCTTCAGGGTCCACCGACTAGTGCTTGCTGCTAGCAGCCCTTACTTCTCCGCTCTGTTTTCCGGGGGAATGAGGGAGGCGGAGAAAGAGGAGGTGCAGATCCTTGGAGTAGAGACTGAAGTCTTTGAGGTTTTGCTGGACTTCATATACACAGGTCCACATCCGTCCTGATATTACCATCATTATGTTTCATTTGATTTTTGTAATTTTGTACCATTTTCTGAGTGGAAATATTTACCCTTTCCTGTCAGGCGTGATCAGTGTTACAGTGGAGAACGTCCAGGAGCTGATGGTGGCAGCAGACATGCTGCAGCTGAACGAGGTCGTGTCCATCTGTGGAGAGTTTCTCAAGGGCCACATGGACCCGTCCAACTGTGTGGGAATCTTTCAGTTCCTGGAGCAGATTGCCTGCATGGACATGCTGGAGGTTACTGAGAACTACATCCAAGTTCACTTTCTGGAGGTATGAAACAATACGAGGCACTGTCTCTGGTGTTGCTGTCAAACTTTGTTCTGTTTCCTTGGTAAATTAAAGCTAGATGTACAGGAAATATGTTATTATTCAGTCTTTATTGAAAACAAGCCCAGTCAAACCCCTGCGCTTTTTATCATAATTATAGTCTTTACTATTTCTTTTTGATAAAAGTGCTTCAACTCACACTGAATTTTGAATGTTGATGCTTACAGATTGCCTCTATTATCTACCTCCCTATTAGGTGTGTGTCACCGATGAGTTCAGGGCCCTGTCCAAGGATCAGCTGGTGAGGCTGCTAAGAAGCGAAGAGCTTAGAATTGAGGATGAGTACCAGGTATTCACTGCAGCCATGGACTGGGTACTCCAAGATGTGGCAAAGAGGAAAAAACATGTAGTGGAAGTGTTGGAACCAGTCCGCTTCCCTTTGCTATCCCCACAGAGACTGTTCAAGTACATAGAGGGTGAGGGGAAACATAACATTTTGCATGCCTGTGTTGAATTTTACATAGTTATATTCCAATATTGCTGTAAAATTGATTAGATGACTGAGTGTAAACAACATCTTGAAATTTGGGCCATTCTGATGTTCATGAAAGGAATTACAGATTTCAGCCTGCGGGTGGCACTGCAGACTCTACTGAAGGAATACACTGAAGTCACAAAGTCTCCCAAAGAAAATAAGATGTACAGTCAGCTGCAACCAGCCAAGATGAGACCCAGAAGAAAAGCCAGGAAATACCTCTATGCCATAGGTTCTGTTTCAAATCACGTTTTTCAACATAGTGAAGTAACCTGATGGATCCCAATACAAAGTGTCAGATATGCCATTTAATGTTGGACTTTTACTTGTTTCCTTCTGGCAGGAGGCTACACTCGGCTGCAGGGCGGCCGCTGGAGTGACAGTCGGGCATTGAGCTGTGTGGAGCGCTTCGACACCTTTAACCAGTACTGGACCACCGTGTCGTCACTGCACCAGGCCCGCAGCGGGTTGGGGGTCGCAGTACTGGAGGGAATGATCTATGTGGTGGGAGGTGAGAGACCTGAGGCCGTCTTGTGTTCAAGCCCAAAAAAAAAAAAACTCCAACAATCTTCAGTTTGACATGTAATGTTTTTTTTCACCAGGGGAGAAAGACTCAATGATTTTTGACTGCACTGAGAGATACGACCCAGTGACCAAGCAGTGGGCCGCTGTGGCATCTCTGAACTTTCCGCGCTGTGGAGTTGGCGTCTGTCCCTGCCACGGAGCTCTGTATGCACTTGGTAAATGCCACAGTAGCACCATGTACAACTGAAATACATACAGCACAAACTGGTAGTTTAGTTTGAATAGTTTTAGTTTTCTGTATTTATTGTGTATTTCATAATGTTCAATATGTTTGTTTGTTTATGTTGTAAGTGTAAGTCTTGTACTTACTTGGCAATAAACCCTTTTCTGATTCTGATTATAGGGGCACTGTAGTGCTTCTCGGCCTGTGAAAACAGTTGAATGTTGGGTGATAGAATCTCATTAATATAGAATATAGAAACTAGAAAACAACATGAAAAATGGGAGAACGGTATCTTTTGGGAAATGGACAAAAATCATAAACTGATGATTGTATATACTTTTGTAGGTGGTTGGATTGGCTCTGAGATTGGGAAGACCATGGAGCGGTACGACCCAGAGGAGAACAAGTGGGAGGTCATCGGCAGCATGGCAGTTCCTCGATACTACTTTGGCTGCTGTGAACTACAAGGTGGGTTCCTCCGCTTTTATTGAAAGATAAATCTGTAAAATCCAGTGCAACATGTAAGTGTAGTTAAGTGCTTCTTTATCAGTGTTCAGAAACACATTCACACGCACTGAACTCCAATGTATTTCTTATCTGATGACTTGGACACTTAGTGAAGTAGCTTTGGACTAATTGATGTTGTCTCTTTCAAGGTTTAATTTACGTGATTGGAGGAATAAGTGACGAAGGAATGGAGCTGCGTTCAGCCGAGGTGTATGACCCTATCTCCCGCCGATGGAGCGCCCTGCCCGTCATGGTCACACGTCGAGCGTATGTGGGCGTTGCCTGTCTCAATAACTGCATTTACGCAGTGGGCGGCTGGAATGAGGCACTGGGTGCACTGGAGACGGTGGAGAAGTATTGCCCAGAAGAGGTAAAGTGGGACAATTTAATTTTCAGTCAGTTTTCCATAATATCCATGTCCTGACATGCTCCTCCCCACTGTACTTGTCTTTCTAAAGGAGAAATGGGTTGAGGTGGCTCCAATGTCTACTGCTCGTGCAGGCGTGTCAGTGTCAGCAGTTAACGGGCTGCTGTACGCCGTTGGTGGCAGGGCCGCCAGTAGAGACTTCTCTGCCCCGGTGACAGTGGACTCTGTGGAAATCTATGACCCTCACCTGGATACCTGGACTGAAGTTGGAAACATGATCACCAGCCGCTGTGACGGTGGGCTGGCTGTGCTCTGATAACATTTTCATATTGTGAGCGTCCATATCAGCACCTGAATCATCCCAAAACTGCATAAAGTGAAAAAAAGCTGCACCTTAAGAGACACACACGTTTCTGTCTCAAGTAGGCTTTCACATGATCATGTTATTTATACATGGATTAGACATGTTTTTATTTGTCCACATTTGACATTTATTGAACATATGACAGCTCGAAAACTGCCAAAACTGCATATATTGCTCATCTGTGTCTATTTTCAATTCACGAAATTCTTTTACAAGAGTATTGGTGAAAACACACTTATTTTCCTCTCATGTATTTGAAGACAAAGCTATCCTTGAGATAAGGATATTTTCACAACGGAGGAATTCTATTTTGGATGGACCAGTTTGGTTTTTTTGCTAACAGTTCTTGGATAAGATGTCAAAAGCCCATGTTTTTTTTTTTTGCATTCTTTTTATTTTCCCTTAATGTTTGAGGTGAGTGCATTGCTACTTGGAAGATGTATCAAACCACTCGAGCCTATTTAATAATGGAACCAAAGTTCCATGGGAAGTGATTCCTGTAAATAATTATAAACTTGAACACCACACCACTGTTGGATGATGTTGGAGCTCATCACATTTGCAAGCGGAGTGAAAACATTTCACAGTAACAGTATTTCCTATCATATTCCTTTGCAAACAGCAGAATATTAATGTTAAACAATAACATTTTATTGGTCACTTTTCAGACTTAATAAACATGTGCGTGCTGGGTTTAAAATGAACCTACATTACCTCTCTCTTCATTTAAGATATTTAAAATATACTAACTTAAAAGATGACTCCAGAGAGCCCTCCACTGTAAACATCACACTGATTTTACACAAAAAAAAGAGGTGACTGTATACTTTTACAAAAAAGATTTTCTGCAATGTTCAAACAAGACAATATGGGATCACTTACCTCCATCTCTGCCACTAAGCTCAGCACTCATGGATTTACACTGAACATTTATGTTGAATGTTAATCTCCAGTAACACTTATTGTGATTAATTTATGACCTTATAGGTTGTGCACACTTTAATAAATGTTTAGGTCCCTATCATATACTGTAGACTCCTCAGAATAGAGTCATAAGTGGCAGGGGGAGACAGATCAGTCAGGATGTCTTGTAAAAGTTAACATTAATAACAGAACTGTACTATGTACTTGTATCAGTGTGAAGTTACATAACAGTGGAAAGGAAAGGTATGCAAATAGTCCCAATTTGCACATGTACAATTTCCCTGTTCAAACATTTCAGTAAGGGTACTTCTTGTCTGTACACAGCAAAGAATGTGATTCTACAAATGTTTTATGATAAATGTTAAATTTCAAAGTCTTTTGTTGTTTCTAAGTGATATGCCACATTGATACATGTCACATTTGTCCCAAAAGATGTGGTGGTGTACAGTGGGAACAAACTAAGACTGTCTGCACATCTGGATTTGATTTTACATTTTTATTGAGTCCTTGTGGCTCAAAGTACAAACTGTCCTCTTAAATCAGTTATAAATCTGTTTAATATTCTTCTCAGCGCAGAATTTTTTAATTGTCAGGGTAGCCACCAGTGAGAAGGTGGCGACCAGAGTGAGGAGAGTTCGCATGGCTTTGAACCAGTTGGGGTAGCCAGGCAGAAGGGTAAGGTCATAGTGAAGAGAGAGACCCAGTCCCATAAGTACTACCAGGGCTCCCTCTGCAATATTGTCCCTACAGAGCAGTGCCAGCCAGGCCAGAAGTGAAGGCACCACACTGTTGCCCAAGTTCATCCAGTCAGGCTGAGCAGGACTGCCGGCAGGGATTGCAAACCCCCAACGGGCACCTCCAAGGAAGGAGACTATAGAGGCGCCGTAGACCACTTGAGCATATGCCAATTCAGGGTAAAAGGACTGCGTGGCAACCATCAGGAGAGGTGCAGACAGGAAAGGCATGAGCCCAGAGAAACCGAGGTAAAGAGCTGGTTTGGGAGCCTGGGTGAGGGCCCTCAAACTGAAACCCTCTTTACTGTTGCTTTTCTCTGAGGTGCCTCGTGAATTACTGTGGCAGAGACGTGAGGCAGGCCAGCTCACGGGCCTGATGCTCAACAACCTGTTGATGGGAGTTCGTCTTGGCATTAACACTGAGGAGGATTGAGAGTGAAACTGCAGCTGAGCTTCTGTTGTGTAGTTTGGTGCTCTGGATATCTGCTGAAGACATCTCCATACTGGAAACTGAGAACAATAGTCATAGGTGCAAAAACATCATGACGTCTTATTGTTAAATAATTCTGGCACATAGTATCCTTCTACTGTATTTTACTGTATTAGAAAACACGTTAAATTGATAAACAGTCAAATTTTCTTTGTCTTACCCCAGAAAGTATGCGTCTTCCAGATGCAAATCTAATCATTTTCTATCTGAAAAAGACACGTTATTTATAAGTAATAAAACACCTCCCCATAGCACAAGCACACTGGAGTTGTATCTAACAGCTAGCATAACATTCTCTCAACCTGATGCAATACATTGCCATTCTACTGTAACAACCAATAAAACACAGAAGTTGCAGTTACCTAAACGTTACCCTGTAAACGTTTGTCGTTCAGTGGTTCGCCACGGTCACTGCAGGCACAATTACAATGAGTTAGTGGTTACAAAGTTAACGTTAACTAGCTAAACTAGAGGTCGTTTGCAGGCTGCCTTTCTATCGGCGCTCGATTAAATGTCTGTCTCCCATAGACTGGCTCGCTCAAACCAAAGCTGCTCAAACTGACTGGGTTCTGATATCGACTGATTTGGCTGTGAGTGGCGGGGAAGGTATTAAGTTGTATTCAAGATGGCAAAATCTCACTAAACGTGCTACCAATACCGTGTTCTAGGATATCTTTTTTTTAAATAACCAAAAAATAGCATTTCATAATTTCAGACGTGGATGTGTTATATTTAAATAGAAAATTATTTGTAAAAGCTGACTGTTAAGTCGTTCAACTTTAAAAACACTGCGGGCCCTCGTTAGGTTGCATAATATCGACAGATCTTGAACATAGCATCATTGAGGCTGAATCCCTCAGTGCAGCGCCAGTGGTAAGCCATCCGAAAACCCAAACAAACATCAATAGTGCATTAGTAAAGAAGTAAGTCGTTTGCGAAAAAGTGCAATCTTGTTAATGTAATCAGATTATATATATACTTGAGTCGTTATTTATTAGAGGCTATGTCGCTTAGGGGAAGTTAAACGGTATCGTTTTGAAACACTGCAAGTTAGCTCGCTAGCTCTTAGCAAGCTGATGAATGTGTGCTGCCGCTGCTAAGGTAGCCATTTTGAAAGTGTGTTGTTCCAACGAAGCCAGGTCTGTTTACCTCTATTGTATGTATGTGACGACTACTCAAATAGGCTGTTCCAGTCCCCGTGAGCATATTCAAAACATGCTTACTTTGTTTAGTCCCCTCGTCGTATTCATTCATTTCAACTACCTAGCAGGTTTCGTTGGCTATCGTCACTTAACAGGTTGGGTAACGCCAGCTATTAGCTAACGAATGCTACGCTAACGTTAACCTTACTTAGCTAGCAAACTAAGCAGAGTTAGCTAGCAACAGAGTTAGGTCAGATCTAATAACGTTATTAGTTAGTGATTAGCATTGACTAATTGGCTAACACTGCGGTCGCGTTGCGTCTTTATTTATTTCCAAGCACTTTAATCCATAACACTACTCAGCTAGTTAGCTTGGTGAAACGCATGTAACGTTACTGTGTGTTGATGCGGTCTGCTGCAGTGTTTGTGGACATGTGGGTTTCCCACAGTGTATACTAATGTTAAACTGGGTATTTAACCAAAAAATGCGCTGTGGTCATGTGTCCAAGTATTGTTCACAGTGAAGTAACGTTAAATGTCTGTGGTGCACATTGTAGTCGGAGTCAGTGGCAAACTCATTGATGTTGAGCTGTTATGTAATAGTTCCGTGGGAATACGTTAACCATGGTAGCTCTGAGTTTGTGCATACAGGGATTCATTTTTTTCAACAGTTTGATGACGATGCAATATAATACACCTCGTATTCTGTTGCATTGTTGAACAAGGTGTAGGACTGAAGAACCGCTGTTTGAGATTGTAAACGTCCGTTTTATTCACACTCGCTACCTGGTATGTTTAGATGCGCAGCAGTCTTTTGGAGAAGTAGCGAGGAAGAACGTGTTAGTTATTTTTACACTGTTATAAATATTTCATATACCAAAGCCGACACAGTTTTTATAAAAGAGTCAACTTTTCAGCATGGAATGGTTCTGAGAAAACTGAATCATTCCTTTTCTCTTATACCTCTCAAAATGTATTTGAAATGTCTTTTAAGCCATTGGTTGTTTCTTGAATCGTAAGCTATTTTGGGGTTTAATAACGGCATGCAGGATGAGCATCTTTCATAATGTCTAACATACCCCTTGCTATTCACATTAACACAGGTTATAAAGATATTAAGGGAGATGTTGGCTTAAGTTGAATTTCTCTGTATTCTCAGTTGGCAGTTCAGTAGGCTAATCAAGTCTAATACAACAGCTCTGATATATATATATATATATATATATATATATATATATATATATATATATATATATATATATATATATATATATATATATATATATATATAACCATCAACACAGCTTCCGGTAATAAGCAGGACTTGTGTATTCATTTGTATTATCTAAGCTAGGTGTACCAAATAAACTAGACACTGAATGTAAGCATTTGTGAATTTTTAAAACTGGCGCTTTGAGATGCTTTTTCTAAATGTCAGGCTGTTTCTGTTAAATGCAATTCCTGTGTGTTCCTCTGCAGATACCAGTGAACCCTCAGCAAGAAAACTGCACTGCTGAAACTTCATTAAAGAAGGGAAGGAAAGACCATCTTGACAAATTTTGGACGCATGCTATTTATCAACTGAGAAAAAAGAAGTTGATTGAGCTGTCTTACGGATTTCTTTTTGGACAAGTTTGATTGTTGTCGAAGGACTCTTGTGTATCTCATGGCGCGAAGACCTTTTGCCTTGTGGAAGATTTTTGTTTAGCTTTTGAGCTTGCATATCTATGAAATCAGAGCCATACCCTATATGTGCTTTAATCAGAAAGCCACAGATAATTAAATGGGCATCTTACAAATGTGAAATTAAAACATATAAAGCTAAAAACGGCATTATAATGCATCATGCAGCAGCATCTCTATTTCACTAACCAAAACTGAAAATGAAGGCAATGTAACATTGGGTTTTACTTCCTTCATTGTCATGTGACTTTGAACCTTTTTTGAGCATTATCTTTCTTCAAACTCAGTCTTTTTCATCAGTTTAATGAGGTGAGCTGTAGTTCTCAGTGACCTCCATTGCCAATAAAAGACTGTCCCGCAACCTCTTTCTTTTCTGCATGCGTTTAAGCCGAACTTAAAATGATTCGGTAAAAGGTGAGTCGACATAAAAACATACTGGCACGCAGTGTGGCAGGACAACACCTGTCTGTCTTCCCTCATCTGGTGTCAAAGTGGAACTGCTACACAATCTGCTGTCCATGTTTGTCAGATCAATTCATTTTGCCATTCAGTATAAAGTCCAATCAGGTATTGAGTCTTACTCCTGACAATAAGAGCAAATGGCACAAATGAATTGGTGAGGGATTAAGTCTGTCTAGGCGATTACCTGGACTGGAAACAGTAGCACTTGCAATTCATTAGCGACGTGACCTGCAAAGGAGCTTTTTGGGAATCCAGTTCAAGAAGGAGAGTTGGTCCTTCGTAGGCCTCTGTACTTCTGCTTTAAAATCTACTTCCTGCTTCGCCAGTTCTCTGGATCGCCATTCAAGATCATTCCTGCAACCTTTTGACCCATCTCCCAGTGTTTCACCCTGGACGAAGCGATCGGCCTCTGGGGAAAGGGGCTGCGCTTTCCTGGAGGAGGTGGAGAGAGGGTTGTCGGTGTGCTGCTCCTCATCTGTCAGTGCACTTACTCTGTGATCAGTGCCAACAGGCCTGAGGAACCGAGCCCAGCCGGACCGAGAGAGGAGGCAGAGGACTTCAGAGCCACAGACTCTGGGGTAATGATAACGTTTCACCTGACTGACCTGGTTACTGCAAACATGCATGGACTTCATATCTATGACGTTAATTGCATTAGTGTGGTACTTTTACAAGTCATTTGTCAACATTTTGTTGGTAGCAGGTGTTTTGACAGTAAAATTAGAAAGTTGAGCACAATTAACCCTAACAAGTTGTACATTTAGCACATACACACCTTGTGAAATAATACTTGTGTTATGCCGCGCACTATATTTTTCCACGCATGCTGTCTGCTTCACAGGTACAGCTGCAGCAAGTTGAGCTTTGTGGTTTTCTGCTAAGAACAGGACTCTTGTTAGGCTCTTGAGGGAGACCTTAATTGAATTTCTAAATAACTGCTGGCAGACAAAACACTTAAAGGAAATGACATAAAATCCAAAGATTCATGTTGGTGTAAAAAGGAATTTGTTTCTTGGCTTGAAAAAGTTGAATCAGAATTTTTTAAAAGATGTAATTCCTGTTGTACCATTTCTTTTGTTAGATCCTGGCCATGAGGTTTGATGCCTCGATCCACTGACCGGAAACACTGGACCTAAATGGCGCAGCATGACTTTGTCCCTGCCTGGCTTAACTTCTCCACACCCCAGCCTGTCAAGGTTTGTGTGTATACAAAATGTATTTGAGTGTGTGCTAGACATGGGAAAAATGGTACTTGAGACAGTTTAAAATTATAACTGTCAGAGTTACTGCTTTATCACCTGATGTGAATGTCCATCTGTACACCTAAACCTGCATTCACACTGCCTGTGTTGGCCGTCAGACGGTGTGGTGAAAACTGACTCAACTTCTGGAGAAACGCAGCCCAACGTCACGCTGCACTGGCCAATCATGTAACCAGCGATCAAAATTATCAGTCGGTTTTGAGGCGGTGTGAGGATCACGTACAGTAAAAAGGAAACATTCATAGCATCACACCTTCATATAAAAGACTGATGATGGAAGAAAATAAACTATTTAGTTAACATAAATCGACAAGTTATCTCACAGGTGGGGGATTTCATTTATGGGGTTTTGTGATTTTTGCATCCAAACATTAATAAATCTGCATTGGCTTAAAAAATGACGAATTGCTGGCTCTTGCTGTAGTTCAGCGGAGGTTCACAAATATAACCAGAAATCATAAGCATTGATTAGACTGTTTACTCAGCTTGTGGCCTATGGTCATGTCCCAGACTGTCCGACTTACCACACCCTTTATTCTTACCCACAAAGGCCATAATTGACTCCCAACAGGATAAACTGCAATTCACAGAAGCAACACTAGTTATTTTAACTGCCAGGCATGATTTGGGCTGGAATTTAGGGGTCTGGAACCAAGCTGTATCTTAGATTAAATATTGTATGACAAAAAAACTAATACTCATCCAAAAATATAGCCTCTTGAAAGTAAAAGTAAAGTGTAGAGCAGTCTCACTTTCCATCTAAGTTAGTGAATGTTTCTCTCCTGTCCAGAGCTCAGTGTATCTGTGAGTCAGGAAGTTGCCCAGCCAAATGGCAAGTCTGGGAAATCAAGAGTCAAGACTGAGAAACGAGTCCACAGTCACTGTCCTGCTGACACGACTTTGCCTCCATGTCATAGGTCTTCAGTTATTAGCCAGCATGCACTTGACAGGATGGGAGCTTCAGTTTATTCTCCTAGGGTTTTTGAACATCATAGTGCTGTATATCAATGGAAGTTTAAAAAACTCCTTGAGATGATGCTTGCATAGGCTGGAGAAAACTCTTATTTGATCTTTGAACCTCAGCTTATGACAAAGATATGAATCAGATGGAATTGAGCATTATGTATGTATCACACAGCTGTGCCAGTGCAGTGACTTGAGGATCTTCTCCATAGCAGCACATTCCTCATGATAAAGCAATTTCAAGATTGTTTTCTTGGACAATAATCTAATTTTCTTTAAAAGGACAAAGGTCAAGGGGGTGGTGTCTGTAGTTTTTAGTTTTCTTTTCATTTGTGTCGTCAGTTTATCCTGGAAGAGACGTGTGATTCATTGTCCATCATCTCAGTGTAGAGTCCACTTTATCTGACCTTTTCCCCTTTCTTTCCTCATCCAGTCCCCTGCTGCCAACCTTGAGAAACAAGGTGAGCCCCACCACCACAGAGACAGCAGAACCGCTGTAAGCCGCCGTCGCCACAACTCCTCTGATGGCTTCTTTAACAACGGCTCCCTGCGTGCTCCAGCAGGTAACCATTCAGAACAGTTACCTGTAAACCCTGTCATTGTTATTACGTAAGGGAAAGCAACGGTGAGAATATGAGCAAAATGAATGAAACCATAATAGAGTTCAGTAACTGAAGCTTGTAACACTGTAGTGCTGGTTCTAGTGTATGAACACAGTCCTGAGAAGAGGTCTAATAACAGGGCACAAAGAAGGTCTGCACACTGTTAGGCTCCAAATAGTCTGGCTCAACGGTTGAACAGTGCTGGAATAAAGTCAGGGATGTCCCTCACCTTCCACTATCTCTGCTGTCTATTTTGCAAGGGCACTGTTGCTGCATCAGGTGCTTGGCGCTTCCCAGGACGGGTGTGATGTTTAAAGAAATGCAAACCAGTACAAGAGCAAAAGGAGACCTGTTTTAAATGTATTTTATTCACTATTGTGTTTTAGATACTGTGGGATTTCATGTTTTGCTGTATTGTGTGTCTTGTAAATGTCTGTCTGCTGGCTGTACAAACAATTGCCCCTCTGGGACAATAAAGTTACCTTGACCTTGAAATGTTTCCCTATTGCAGAATAGATGAGTGGTGTAGCCAGACGTAGTCTATATCCATGATAGTCCACTTCCGGGATTGCTCAGGTGCTGGAAATTCTGCCGGATGTCTTTCATTTCAGCCAGATGGCCGTTACCTTCCGCTTTCTTTGTGTTGGCATTTTAAACTCCTGTCGATTTGAGGACGATGGTTAACTGCTCCTCAGATCTGTGCAGGGTAAATCCAGACAGCTTTAGACTATCTGTCCAATCTTTTCTGTTGCACAACTAAACAACCTTTGCACGTACACATGTTCCACCAAAGCAAGTTTGTTCCTGAGGCTATTTTGCAGAGGTTCCTACGATTGTGATTGGTTTGAAGACATACCAATAAACCAGAGCACATTTTTTCCCATCCCGAAATGCTGTGTGGACTAGCCAGACCTTCCTTTGCAGCACTGTGGAGGAAGCTGGCAATGCTAGACTAGGCTCCAAATGAATAATTTTTGTCTTTTACATAAATGTTTTGGTCTACAAGATCTTCCTCAGACCTCCTGTACCCTCAATTAAGTCTTTTTTTGTCTTGCACCTCAGTATTTTGCCTGGATGCACGCGTGGTCTCTCGTCAAGAGATCTAATCAGATAATCTACAACAATGGTCTACGGGTGTAGGGGCTTTTGATCGTATGTGTAAATAAATGCAAGTATGATTTAATGAGCCAGAGGAAAAACGGCTAATTTCAGCGTACCTTAAGCACTGAAAAACGCAGGTCATGGATGTCACAAGAAAATCTGTTTACTCATGTTATTACAGGAGGAGTAAAGATTACATGTGTGTCTTGAAGAGACAGATGCACTTAAACCTTTTCACCATCTGGCTAGAATGCTTCTCAAACCACTTCCTGAGGTGGTTGTTTTTAAGGACGGATACTAAAGTTGAACATTCAAGTTTTTTTGTCAAAGCTGTTCATGGTTAGTGGTTAACACATTGTCAGGAGTAGAAATGGAGACTTATTGAATGGTGTAAACTCATTTTTACTAGGCTTTCAGGTAGGGTATGTTTCAAACATTAAATCACTTATGCCAAATTTGTAAAATAATTCTGCTGGACTTTCATTGTGTGATGAAGCGGCAAACCTTTACTAAAAGAGGACATTATTGAGGCCACCTGCTGAGAACACAGTGGTGTTACAGGCAACAGACAAGTGGCGTTGGAGTCTTGTCCCCTTTTTTGAGGAATACTTTTACATGAATTATATCGCCTCCCTTGCACACTCATTTTAACTGTCCTTGCTTTCTAGATTATGTACATTATTTGGTTTCTACACTGTACACTCCACTTAGACAGTGCTCTGCTGATGTGTAAGCATGCGGTTGAACTAAAAACACATTCATTGTTGCTCATCTAGTTCTTGGTAAAATTGATGCTGATGATCCCCCGAGCAGCTGTGTTTTGGTGAAATCTGTTTTTGTCTCAGTTTCTGCAGCGTTCTGGATGAATTGTTCTGTTTTGGCGATCAGTTGTACCACCAGGATGCATTCAAGTGCAATGGCAAATTTCAATCCTGTGTCCAAACAGTAACCTTGAGTCCGTTAAACTTCCTGTCTGACAGGTTCTATGCCCGTTCCTCCTACAGTCCCAGGGCTGCCCTCAGCTTTGGAAAGCAGAAGGGCAGCTTTATGTGCATCTACTTGATTTTGGTGTGCTGTGCCTGTCAGATTTCAAATCTGACATGTCTCTAGTAATTTGGACATAACAGCTAATGTAATTTCATTTTAGGATATTGGCAGTGAAGTGTGCTTGAATGATCCCTTCACTCAGTTTCTGTATTGTGTAGGTGCTTTTCATCTTTCAAGAAGCTACTGTTGGTGTAGGCTGGGTTGTTGTTTTCAGTGCCATGGGCTTTGCCATCAAAGATGTTATTTCAGAAAGGGAAACCTTACTGATCTATCTGTCAAAGCCACATATCATTGGTTTTCAGCTATTGGTAAAGCATAATGATATAATTGTTATATACACTATCTATATATATTTATATACATATTTTCTCTCAAGGTGATGGATGGCAGCAGCCCTCTCTCCTTCTGAGGCATGACTCTGTGGACTCGGGGGTGGCCAAAGGAGGGCATGGTGGGCTGGCAGGGGGCTCCTGTTGGAAGGAAACACCCAGCTGGCACGGAGCGCCGCGGGGTGCCCAGGACGGCCACCACCACCACCAGGGACGCCACCCCAAACGGGTAGGAGTCGACAGGGACAGGCAGACGGGGCACCGGCAGCGCAATGGTAACTTTCATCCCCGCAAGGGCACCTCGTACCAGGACAAGTTCCCCAAAGAGGAACGCAAAGATGGCAAGGACGATAAGCTGAAGTTCGTGGAAGAGGACTTCGTGAGTAGATTCATTGGGTCTTCCTAAACTTGCTACTGAGCTTTACATAGCTCTTTATGACAAAGTAGGTTAGTGCAATTACGGTTTTGGCTCCTAATGATCACAAAAATGAAGTAATCAAGAAAAAAACGATTCTTTTGCACATTGTATTTTACAAGTAAATTTTGTCTTGTGTTCTGAACGGAAAAAAGATATGAAGGGCAATTTCACAGTTCAAGGTAGTTTCACTTTTGATTTGTTTGTTTTTTAAGTTGAATAATTGCAACATATTTCTAAAAGTCACTGAGTAATTGTGTTAAACATCATGATTTCAATATTGACCAACAATAATCGTGATTATGATATTTTTCCGTAATGGAGCAGCCCAATGACAGAGCTGTTGAAAGAACACTTTGAGTCAGTGGCAAAGCTATTTGGATCGTTTTAAATGTTCAAAATGCAGTCAGCTCTGGAGTTAGACTGTATTTTAAGATTGTTGTTGTTCACACTGCACCTGACCTTAAAACTATTGACGGAAACCTTTTAATTTTCTGTTTTTCACCCCATATTTACCTTCTGATACAAAATGTAAATATTATGAGTATTATGCATCACCAGAACTTCCTTCCACTGACCCGTCAGGGTTAATTCTGTCAACAACATGCTCAAATTCTTGGATGTCAACATAACGTGAAAATACAAAATTTCAATGCTACGTAGGGCTGCACAAGTAATTGCAATTTTATCCAAATCGAAACATGGAAGACCGCAATATCCAAATCGCAATTTTTTGTTAGAGGCAAAATATGTGTCAAACCATTCTGAATAAAGTATTGTGGCGCTGCAGAGACGTCCCAGCTTACAAATTGTGTCCTACAGACTACAGAAAAAATCTTTTTTTCCTGTTTTTATTTATATTTTTCAATGAAAATGACAATGATACAAAAATGAACATTCCCTCCAATATCCCGACTCATATCGCAATATCAGTTAGAATAATCGCAATTAGATAATTTCCTCATATCGCGCAGCCCTAATGCTAAGGTGTGTAATATAGATGTTTTATCTTTCTAGCCTTCCCTCAACCCTGAAACAACTGGAAAGCCTGGGACTCAGATGCGAGCAGTGGCTCCCCATGCTGGAGTGTGGGGTATGAGCTCCCAGTCCACATTGGATTTCAATTCTTGAATACCTCTGTTTCTCATCCTCAACTTTGTAACATTTTATCACTGATTATGTTCCAGAAAACCCACCTAATGGCAAACAGATGGTGTCCAAAATGCTGGTTATCAAGAAGGTTTCCAAGGAGGACCCCAGCACAGCCTTCTCTGCGGGGTTTGCCACTGCTGGCAACTTGTCCACCAACGGAAACAAAGCTCCCATTGCAGGCTCCAGCATCTACAAGAACCTGGTCCCAAAGCCTGCTGTGGCCCCCACCAAAGTAGGATGTGTCAAATCATTTCAAGAATACCAGTTTTGCAGGTGCTCTGCTCTGATGGAGGCAGGCTCTCTTTTTGTGACAGACTCATTATATGTCCTCCTCCTTTTAATTAAATTATTTATTTATTTTTTTTCCTCCTTGTTCTTCCCAGAGCACCCAGTGGAAATCCAGTGGTAGAGAGATCACGAAATCTGGCCTTCACATGCCAGGCCGAGATTCAGTCTTCACCAGTCCCGTCTCTGCAGCCAAGCCCAGCACCCCAGTCAGTGCACCACAGCACAACACCCCGAAAGAGGTGAGGACAGTAGGAAAAGGACAAATAAGTAACTTCATGTCATGACATTTTGGGATTTTCCATACCCAACATGATGCACTTCCAGTGTAGCAGTCTGTGTTGAGCTCATATGGCTGCATGCGTGACTGTGTGAGTAAATCACAGGTTTTATCTAAACATAGTAATTATGTGTTAGTGTGGTTTGTGACTGAGATGCTTACTTACATGTGCACATGAAGTGTTGTTATGCAGCAGTGTATGTACAGTAGAAACTAATGTTCAAAAACATCAGAAAGTAACACTGAAAGGCATGTCTGAAACTGCTGCAAATGCTTGCTTTGAGCCAATAATTTTTTTTTATAACTGCATACATTCAGCTCGGTTTCCTATTCTGAAAGTGTTACTGGCCAAATAGATGTTATAGCTGATAAATTGGCGTCTCTGTTGAAAAAATAATTGTTACATCTTTTCTTTCTTTCTTTTATGGCTTCTTCCGCTCCCTCTCTCCTTCCTGTGACACCGTCACACCTACAGCACCCTTCCAGCACGACTCCTCCCATAGACATTGCCCCGTCGAGGCTGAAGCTGATGCGCCGTGGTCCGGACCGTAAGAGTGAGTTCCTGCGAGCTCTGAAAGACGAGGGCACCGGAGAGCTGACAACGAGCAGCAGCCCCGGAACATCAGGAGAGGTAGGCAGCAGTTTGGCCTAATTTTCATAGGTTGTCACACAGCGCAGTAGTTGCAGGTAATGACAGAGATAAAAAGATTCGCCATTTTGTGGAGTGGACTGTCACATTGAGACCTGGGTTGCAAGTCCAATTCCATTGTTGAATTTTGTAATGTCCCAGTCGAGAGTCAATTTTTTTTTTTTTTGTCTGCACATAAAGGAGAGTTACAGGAAATTCTGAAACATTAAGTGCTAAAAATTCCAAAAGAAATATAGACATGTTGGCTTTGTTTAATCAGTTTGCTTCACTTTTGACTGTCAGAGTTTCTTTTGAAGTGTGTTGTCTTGCTGTGTGAATATTCTCAGGGTGAAGGCAGCACCCCAGAGCCCAAAGCCTACAGCGAGGAAGTCTGCCATGAGAATGGTCTGTCCTACTCCCTCAGTGACTCGGACACCGACCACTTGTCCAGCTCCCTCGAGGCAGAGCACAGGTAGGACACCACTGACAGCCTTGTTCGGCTCGCTTGCTCGGTCGCTCGCTCGCTCACTCACACACACACACACACACACACACACACACACACACAACTAAGCAGAAAATGTCTGTCCTTTTGTAGGTTGCTGAAGGCCATGGGTTGGCAGGAGCATCCAGAAAATGATGACAACTTCCTGCCTCTGACGGAGGATGAGCTGCGAGAGTTCCAGACTAAAACTGAACAGGTGAGCACTCAGTGAAACAGCTAGTGAAGCAGCTCCAAAAAAGTCAGTTTTGGTAACTCATCTTTATATTATTGACACACTATTGTCTGTGTTCTTTGACCAGCTGAAGAGGAACGGCATGCAGAAGAATGGGGCTCTCCCGAGGGCGCGGGGTGTGACCCTCCACTTCACCCCCTGGAGGAGTGTGGCGGAGGCGAACGTCGAAGAGGGCTCCGAGTCCGAAACCAGTAGCAGCAGCCAGACCTCTGACGACGACGACTGCATCAAATCCTAACGTGGCTTTATGGAAAAAAACATCACCACAACATCCCAGCAAGCAATCCCCCTCTTTCTCTCTCATCTTTGTTTTTAGAGCACCATTTTGAATTTCTTTTGATTTTTTTTTTTTGTTGTCATTCTTGCACAAGGGAAAAACCAATCATATCCCAGTGAAGGGGGAGATTCCTGCTCCGCCAGACGTCGTTTTCCCTGCGTTTCCTCCTTCACTGCAGTCCCTGCCCTCTTTGACCCTTCTCCCCCTCCTTCTTTTTTCTTCTTCGCTTTGTGGAACTGACGTGTTCAAGAAAAGAAGGGCAATGAATGCACACTTGATTCTGCTTTAAACAGACTAACTCATTTCATTGATGATGCTGATGACACATTATTAATGATATTAATAAAAATTGGTTCCTGACAAGCTGATATGTTTCAATATGAATCTGACTTCTGTGGTGTTTGAGTCAACATGTACTATAATTTACTATGTCTAAAACCGTTGTAAAATTCCACATTGATCCCACACTGCTTTGTAGGCAAATTCTTGACTCTTATCAGTCTGACAAGATAATGAATTTTCACTAAAATGCAGCACTTTATAAAGATGTTGCTATGTTCTCTCCTGCCAAGAACAACATGCAGCTGTTGTTTCCCACTTAAACATTTATAAGTGCTGAATAGAACTGGTGTCTGTTTTGACTTGCTTAAAGGGGGTTATAGTTTTAAAGAGACGTCTCATAGTTTTGGAATTACCCATTAGTAAAAATTTCAGCACAAGTGAAATGTATTGGGTTTTGTAAAACTGCAAATTAAATGTTTTAAAGGTAAGGAGGCAATGTCATGCTGAATTTCAATTGCTTGTATTAATTTAAAAAGATTGTCAGGGGAAAAAAAGCTTACAGAAATGGTACATTTTCCATTAAATATGCCTTCTGCACAACATACATTTTGACTTGTCATAGCAGCACAGGTGTTACAGATGTTACCATTAACAATGGCTTGATTCCATGTACTGTATACACCAGCATGTAGAATACTCTGTATATAATTATCTACATCTGTACCTTTCATTCTATGACAAGTCGAGATGTCTGCTGTGAGGGTTAGCTCCGTTGAAAAGTGTTGAGTGGTCTAAATGGTCGTTCTTTAAGCAAACAATACTTTCAGTTTCCCCAGGTTGATAAAGCAGACATTTAAAACAATTAAATCTAGTCTTACAAGTAAAACCCTCACTACATGACCTCAATCACTGTTTTTGCCAACTTATGTCCATCCCAGATATCCTTATAAATAGTGGAAGTGTCAAAGTATGACAAAATTCAAAAGTTTACCTTTTTCACAGTATACAAATCTAGCTTGCCATTGCGGGGGAAGCACCGATTTAATCAATAACTTGAATTTTTATTTAAAAAAAAAAAAAAAAAAAAAGGTTGAACTAAAGTCTTTGTTCCAAGGCCCTGCTGGCTCAATGGGATACAAACAATGATGCAGTAGGTAAGACTTATAAAGCCAACTTTCTGCCCTGTTCCAGTAGAATTACATGGCACCACCTACAGCCTGTAGTGAAATTTGCAAAAATCCACAGTTCAGATGGGCCACAGGGGGTGTCTTCATGTCAATCACTGCTCAGCATACAGTTTTTTGTAGCACTACTCATCCAGTGTGCAATTATGAGGCCTTAAATACATAATTGCAGCTACTGTGAGCAATTCCTTCATATTAAAAAAATATATATATAAATAGGTTGATTTCACAATGTTTATCAAATATATTCTTTATTAAATTGTATAGGTTACATATGTGAATAAACACTAACATCACAAGTATAGAAAAAGATACACATAGCAAACAAGTATAGTGACATTAAGAGCTCAGCACGTTTGTGAATCTTATCTCGGGTGGAGGCAAAAACCAGGATGAGTCCAGCTTCACTGACTGGAAAGGAAGGAGTTTGAGTTAGACTTAACAGCAGAAAACAATGCTCTACAATAAAGCCTGATTTATATAAATACAATTGTCGCCTCTTACTTCTTGACTTCCGTACTGTCGGCGTGTCCATTAGTGTCTCCGTTGGCTTTGTGAACACCATCATTCTGCTTCACCTTCTTAATGCCCTCCTTCACCGGACTCTCCTCTGGTTTCCTCTGAAATGTAGACAGGTTCACTCAAATTAAACAATACTGCTGTGCAAATCATTTTCAGATTCCAACAAGACATCAAGGATCGCTGACCTTCTTCCTGACCAGGTGTGAGATGTTAGAGACTGGAGCTGTGGAGTGTTCGTTGGTAGAGCTGACCTCGGTTGATGTGCCGTCAATCTAGGTAGAGGACAGACCGCTTCACGTCAGTACTTAAGAGTGAAAAATAATTAAGCCAATCAAATCACTCATGTATAGGCAATACAGTACACACACACACACACAAATAGTTTCTTCAGGATTCCCTTCAGACGTTACCTTTGAGCTGGATGAGGAGTCCCCTTTGTGCACAGTGGAGCCAGGGAATGCAGAGGAAGTAGAGCATCCATCCTGACAGGTACAGTCAATTGGAGTTAGAAATAAACTTTTATACAGTTGCTGTTGGTTTAACCTGAGTCTCAAATGAGATTTAAAAAAATAAAACAAGGCCCAGTGATTCCCTCCATGGGGCTGACGCACGTTAGAATCCTGAACTAAAGCTGATGACACATGACAGCCCAGTGCCAAGTTCCTGTACAACACCAGTTCAGACCTTGGCTGACTGTCAGCCACAGCAGAGAGAGTGGCAGCAAGCAATAAAACAGAGGCTTCCCCCAATATTACCCACTACATTTTCCTCCCATTATTTTGTGGCCATAGCATGTATGCAAATTTGGCTAACTAATCCCACAATGCAATTTTGTGCATTTGATAGATGTGAACACAAAACGATTAATACATGTCCGAAAGGCCTCTAGTGATTGTTATGTAGTGACATCAAAAACCATGCCTCTTTACATTGTAAAGAAAGCAAACCCATCCCTAACTCACCAGGGTCCCCTTTAGACCCTCTGTGGCGTCCTCCACCTTGTCCTGGATCTCTGGCAGCAGAGCCTTCAGCTCCTCCATCTCCTTCCTCTCATCTGGCAGTGCCTCGGGGCCCTCGGCCTTGTCCAGCAGGTCCTGCAGTTTGTCTGCCAGACAAGGTGGAAATGTTGGTACACAAACAACTTCAAGGCATTGGTCATGTCTGCTGCTACATTCAAAATGTGGAAGCCATCCCTGCTTACCCAGCCTGCTCCTAATGACAGAGATGGAGCTCTTCAGCTCCTCGATGGCCTGGCTGTACTGGAGATCCAAGCTGTAGGTCAGACCTAGCTGGTAGTGAGTCTCAGCAAGCAAACGGCTGTCTGAGTCCAGGTGCTTCACCTGCAACTTTAGACACTCCTGGAAATCTTCTAACGCCTGTGTGTAATTTCCTGGAGGAGAGAGGCGGCAACTAAAGACATCTCTCAACAAGGAAACAACGGCAAGTTCAGGTGGAAAACCGGTTTGAGACATGTCCATTTTGCTAATGGACTGTATAGTCTGAAGGTAGAATTTAGGGTCCAAACAAAAGTCGGTTCATGGATTCCTCTATTAAATCTAATTTAGTGTGGTAGAAATCCATAGTATGTAGGCTTTAATATGCATGTTCTAGCTAAGATGCTGACTATCCCTGAACAAATTTAAGACAGTGGTCAATATAGTGAATATGCCCGGCAATGTCCATAAAAACTGCTTGATCCAGCAGTTGTTGAATTTACAGCAATAAAGAGAAAAGACACATCATGCTAGAACCAGAAAATGGTTGCCTTTTCTCTGTCGATCAAAAATATTTTCAGCCCTACAAAAATCAACTGACTCCACCTCAAGCTGTCCCTTGGACATTTGTACTGTAGGTGTCACAACAATAAAGTGTGCAAAGCTGGACACTCAGTGATTTGTTAGTACCTGATTCAGAAGAAACTTCACCCAGTTTCAAGTGAGTCTGGGCTGCCATGAGTTGATCCTCCTTAGCCTCTTTCCTTTGAAAATAAAGGAAAACCAGTGACCATCAAATTCAGATCCTCCCAATAATGGCTCAGAACACAGCCAGCGTTTCCATTACCTTTTGTAGATGACTTTAGCTACTTCCAACATCTCCCAGGCAAGCTGCAGGTTTCCCACCTCCTCTTCATCACTGTCCTGAAACACCAAAATTAGACTTCAATCACATGTTTAGCTGAGCCATTTTGAGGTGTACTTGAGCCAATTGGGTCAAGTACCTTCTCAGCAGCGCCATCTCCTTGCTCTTCTGCATCACCCTCCATTTCTACATCACAGTCGTCTTCTTCTTCCTCCTCCTCATCTGAAACATCAGTGTTTAAATTAGGCAACATATTACAACCATCAAAAAGCTATTTGCAATCAAGGTCTGTAGAATTCTTGTAAAGAATAAAAAAAAGAAGTCACCTTCTGTTTTCTCTTCCTTATCGGCTTCCTTGTCTTTACTTCCATTAACCTCGCTTTTTTTCTCATCTTTTTTACTGTTATGTTGCTCATCACAACCCTCAGCCTTGTCCCCCTCGCCTTCAGCCTTGTCCCCCTCGCCTTCAGCCTTGTCCCCCTCGCCTTCAGCCTTGTCTTCATTTTTTTCCTCGGCCATGGCGTCGTACACCTGAACTCTCAGCTCATCTCTGGTCTTTTCTGTTGAAGTTAGACAGTTAGGATGAGCTGGGTAAATAGCTTCCATCATAAAATAAAAAAAATATGCTGCTCAACCAGCACAAAAATAAGCCAAAATAGAAAGATGAAAATGACCAGTTCTGTTTTTTAATGTTACATTATTCCCTCACCATCAATGTTTTCTGTGCTGTCAACGTTTGAGTCCTTGGGTTTTTCTTCATCCTCCTCCGGTACTCCTTCCAGAGCATTACCTAGGACAGAGTTCTCCATCCTACAACAAGGATGTCAGTTAGGTCTGCAATTCCAGAAGTTTCTTAAAATTAAAAAAATAGACAAGCATAGAGTAGGCTATATTCCTATTCTAAAAACAATTTAAGACTGATGAGTTTACCGTGCCAAATCCAGCAGAGCTTTACCACACCAGAAGAAAGCCTCTCCACACTCGTCTGCTGTGTCTCCATACTTTTTAGCTCTGACATAAAAGAAATTAAGATGTATTGTTAGATTACAATCAATATAAAAGCACACATGGAAAACACTGAGGCATAATGTTCTCCTTCAGTTGCGTAATACACCTTGAACTTCCATTACAAACAGGAGGAAATGCAGAATTCTGCAGTTACTGTAACAAGCTTCGATGTAACAAGACTTTCATACATGTTAGTGAGTATACAGGTTTAATATTTAGAATTACTATTTTTAAGAGTGGTTCATTGTGGCGACCGAACAGAGTTTTAATGTATGAAAATTGAACAAATATTGTTACCATGTGAATATTTTGAAACCTTAGTATATTAAAACTTTAGTGAACTGTGTTAACCTTCAACTTGCTTAGTACACCCAGTTTCCTTCTAACCAATAGAATAGCAAATACGATGTACTAAACCCACTTTTATGTAAAACAATTATGTTTAGCCCACATTTATGTTAAACCACTTTATACTACACCCATTGTGTAAATCAATTTTCTGTGCATACCCACTTAATGAAACGACTGAGCAGGTAATGAAAGCTTTGGAAGACTGCTGAATGAATTTCAGCTTTATTCCCCTTTGCCAAAGTACAAGAAGCAAGTCTGAGTCTGTGTGTAATTTTTTCACTCAAGTCTTTGAACCTAACATTCATATGTAACACTTCTGACTTCACCATGATATATTTAAATAAATAGACAACTTTGTAACCTGCTAGGATAAGACCAGCTATACAGCTACCTTATCCTGGTTACAGACTAACGTTCTCCCCAAATTAATCTGCACACCTGTGAAAAATCAACATGCAACTGCAAACACCTATCTGCCTCATGGTTTTCAGATTAATTTTATAATATTCCACTTACTCCGCTCTACTTTAAGCATTAATATTGGGGCTTGACATACCTTGTGTTCGTTATTTTCCACATTTTCATGTTCATACAAGCTTTAAAGCGTGTCGCCGCACTGCTGACTATTATCTGGTTGTAAGTAGTTGGAAGCCCTTTAGCTGCAGTGGTTTGATGCTTCAGTAGTGAATGTTGGCTGATAACTGATATAGATAACTATATAACTAACTCACAGCATGCCGCAGGCCTCCTGCAGGGCGTTGACTGCCTCCACCACCTTCCCCATCACCAGGTGCTTCTTGCCCGTACCGATTAGTTTGTTGGCCTCTTCCATGTTAGCTAAACTGGACACAAAGAAAACGGCTTATCAACTTGACTCTAGAAACCAAAAGTCGAAACCAAACACAAGTTGGGCCGGTAAATATGTCTGTATATATTCTGTGTAAAAGCACAGCAAGTCTTACATTGACAAATTACATACCTTGTCCGAGAAATGACGACTGAAAGGGTGATTTGTGCCTTAGGTCGTCCCTGCAACTCAGACTGACTGCTCCGTTGTTTCAATTTGGCGCGAAATATTGTTGCTCTTTCCGGTCAATTTCTGGGTTCATAAACCAGCGCGGGATCATTCTTAAAGGCACAGAGCAAATGTAGACCATAACAAGACGATATCAAGTTGTCCCACTGCTTGTTCCCCATACTATTTGCTACTACTACTACTATTTTTATGGAGTCCCAGAGTGTTCAACTTTAAATAAATATGACATTTTAAATACTCATATCATTTGAATACGAAAAACACGGTATAATGCAACAAAACGTTGGATAATTGTTAAAGGCACAGAGCAAATGTAGACTATGACAAGATGATATCAAGTTCTCCCACTGATTGTCTAATCTTTGCTACTACTACTGAAATTGGTACTACTACTACTACTACTACTACTACTACTACTATGGAAATGCAGAGTTTAAGTAAAAATGGAAATATGTATTTTGTAAATATAACGTTATGAAATACTCACATCATATAATGAAGAAAAAATACAGTATAATGCAACAAAAAGTGAGATAATCATTGCATGTTTAAAAGCTCAGACAGATTATTTAATTCTGCTTTTTTCAAGATAAACGTTTGTTAGAGTTAATTTATTTTCATTCCTGCGTTTGTCAGTTAAATTAGCCATTGTTATGTCCTGAATGGGCAGATATGCAACAATCTCTGTTATTGTGAAATAAGTAGGTGTGTGTGTGTGTGTGTGTAACTACTGTAAACAAAAAAATAAATAAATAAATAATATATAGGCCTATATATATATATATATATATATATATATATATGAAGCCACATTCTGAGTGCTGCTGTCATGTCCTGCTGTGTGAAGGACAGGGATTGCTCCACTCTCCTCATAAACTCCTCCTGCTGGCTCCACTCCACTCCCTGCCTCCCTTGTCAAGACAAGTCTGGACCTGGCATCCAATCAACCTCACACTGAGACAATCCCACTTATCCCGCCTCAGATTGTCATAATTAAAGACAACAGCTATAATTGCACAGTAAAATCTACCAAGACAACACACCAAAGCTCGTTTAACTCACATTTAATTCAATCAGAGGCCGTTTGAGTGGAAATATTCTTGGGGGAATTCATTTTAGGTAAAAGCTATATTTTAGAAGACTAAAGGTAAAGAGGACAGGAATACATTTTTATCTTTAAAGGTACAACCACTCTCATGTTTGTCTGTTAAATATACAGCTAGCAGCCAGGTAGCTTATTTTAGACTGAAAACATGGGCAGCTAGTTTGTCTCTGCCCGAAGGTAACAAAATGTGTACAACTTAAACAAAGGAGATATAATGTGTTTGAACTTTAAAGTCACATGCTCGTAGGCGAGTTTTATTACCTTTGGACAGAGCCTGTCTAAAGGCTAAGCTAAGCTTACCAGGACATTTCCCAAAGTATCAAATTATTAATTTCTTCCCATTACATCCCAAACAACACAAGTCATTTCAATGTAAAGACATTGTGAACTGGTCCAATTTTTCTTTTCTTGTTAATATTAAGATTTCCTCCAAATGTTTTAAAACACTTTGCAGTAACCTTTAGGATCTGTTGCTTTTTAATTTGTTGGGTGTGTTAGAGCTGATAACCAATACACCTGTTAATGAAAATCCCACAGAGCAGTGATGCTCTTTATACCATTGATCCATCATTGAACACTATGTGAAGCCTTTAAACATATTTGAATACCCTCACATTTATGGACTTTAAACTGTAAATTATTCAAAAAAAGCACAGAACTGCGTTTATTTACCAATATTTGATTGAAAGTACCAATACTTTGCAACAGTTTTCATCGGTTCAAAAGAAGCGTTTTGATTATTTACACGGCTAAACATGACCAAAATGATGGGCCCTTCAAACACCCAGTTGCTTTGGAACCAGCAGTTGAGCAGATGCACTAATTATGGGTATATTGTGAAACAGGAGATGAACACAGGACTACGTTTGATCACTAGCCCACCGTGGTGCTTCTAACAAGAGGTTATTGTGTGTCCCCTCTTATCTGGCCCTTGATGTGGTGCTCCTGGCAACAGCATGCAAAGACGTTGCTTGGTGACAGCGGAGAAAGGAGGCATGTTAGGGGGGCTGTTTGAGCAGATAATAACCTCTTTCTGTCCACGTTATATAGACTCAGGTGAACTAATACAATGCAAGTTTCACTTATCTACAAATGATGGTTTGAAAATATACAATAGGCCTATGTACAATATACAGATGCAAGCATTTTTTGCAGATATTTGATTTGTAGCAATTTCTCAATAGGTCCACTCAGAGTGATAGAGAAGCTCTGGGTCCACTAAATCATATCTACTATTTAGCTAGTTTGACATAAAACTCAATGACAAAACTACAATGCAATTTGTGATACACTGTGACCTACAGCATGTGGCACTGTGAAACCAGCTTCACTTCCCTTTCATTGTGTTTTCACTTCTAGAAGGGGTGTAA
This sequence comes from Percina caprodes, assembly GCA_013375575.1. NCBI lineage: Eukaryota > Metazoa > Chordata > Actinopteri > Perciformes > Percidae > Percina > Percina caprodes. Next base: position 2,734,284 of record JABXJD010000030.1, on the reverse strand, counting down.
TTGTCACACACACAAAGCTTGTTGTATTAGTGTTGGGTGTAAATTAGATTAGCGTTGAGTGTAAATTAGATATTGGAAATATGTACATATCTTTCCAGGCAGCAGTCAGAGCTTTACACTTTTTTATCCAACAATCTGAAGTATACATTTAACCTTAAGTGAAAATTTGGGAATAGTAGATATAATTAATGGGAAAAATGCACATATTTTTTTTTTTACAAACTATAAAAAAGTCTTGATTTATGATGATGAAATAATAGAAAATGTCTCACCTTGTCCTGTGGAGTCTCAGTGTGACATTAGGACTGTACAGCCAATCATTAAAGAGGACAGGCTTATAGCGTATAACATCATCAATCAACAGGATACCACCTCCCTATCATTATTTACTGTGTTAACAGAAGTTATGTCATATTTGTAAAACCAGCACAAAAATTGTGAAAGATAAACTGACAAACATACATTAAAAAAAGCAAACAAATGATATATAGATATTTATATTTTCATCTATAACAGACAGTCTGTTCATTTAAATCCATTTTTCATTATAACTGCTGCTAGTGTAAACATTTACAGGAGCTGCTGTTCCTCAGCCTTGTCACAAAGTGAATACAGCAGAGGTGAGGAGGAAATGAGAATGAAAAATGTCTTCTGCAGCCCACAGGATAAGTACAAGATGTTGCAATAGTCTACCGCCCAGGCAGTAAATCCCACTGTAAATAAAAAAGAGCTTGGTAGTAAGTGACAATGCAGGAAACATGGAGGAACTGGCCAGCATGTGCAACAGTCTTACAGAGCTTAATAGAATGAAGAATGGGAAATGGTCTCAGTCTATATGAAGTGTATTGAATTTGTTCTATGTGTTTCAAAAACAATGGTGCTATTGTTCGTATCTGTTTTGGGAAACTGCTGATTCATTAAAATGAGTTCCTTTAGATTCCTCTGAAATGTCTAGAGAAAATGTACTATCTATCACAATGCAAAAAAAAAATAACTTTAATGTTGAATGTGAGCTTATTATCTTCTTCAAGGCCATGTCTGAGGGTCTCCGCCCTGGACAGAAGTTGAAAAATTGGAGTAGTCTGTTCATTAAACTAAGAGGAAAAGACAAAATCAAAAAGGGGGTTGGATGGAGTGATGGTTAATTTCCTGAACAGGGAAGTAAATCAGTAAATCATTGATAAGGAAAATAAGATGCTGCAACTGAGAGCCAAGGTTGCAGCAGCAATGTGAAAGTGTTGGTTATTATCTGTCTGCTCATGATGACTATGTATAGCTGAGTCATATAATGAAACCTCATGACTGTAACCCCTGTGGCCGTGTAGCTTGGATGAGGATACAAAACATTAAAAAAAAAATTGTCCTTTTTTAAAAGTATTAATAGATTCAGAATTTTTCATCACAACTGGCTGTAGAACTAATCTAGAAAGGGAAGGTTGTCCTATACATCTGACTAGTGAAGATGGATGAAATATAGAGGTCCCACATGGATTATTCTGTGTCAGACTTGTAATAAGAATCATTGTTATGAAAAATTAAATGTGAAGACTGTATATACACACAAATGCCTCTTGTGGTTTCACAAGAAATAGCAACATGTTTTCACAGAAGTCATAAGGAAAATTGCAAAGTCATGCAGGTGTAGTGGAAGGTTGAGATTGGGGAACTGGACTGAAATGAGTTTGTAGTCACGTTCTGCGAAATGTACACGTCTTATCGCGAGAAGTAATCCGTGGTATAAATTCCTCAATCGAGCTTGCCAGCTCGTTCACTCTTCTCTCCTGGTTCTGTTGGTGTGGCCAGATCAAAGCTGAGGTAGGCCTATGTGTTATAGAATACGTTTAATTATGCTTTTCTCGTGCTGTTTTACAGCTTGAGTTTGTTTTTTAAAGTGTTCGGTTTATTTATCCTACTCTACGTGTTTAGTAGCGTAGCTTTGGTTGAAGTCACAGTTCAACAAGTGGGTTTTTATCAAAAGATGAGTTTCCACTTACAGAAACTACGCTAATTTACCGGTTCCTCTCAACTTTTTGTGTGTGCTTATGTGACGTTAACGTTAACTTGAGCTACTTTGGTGAAATACCAAAATGCACTCGGGCTTTCTAGTTTTTTTTACGTAGACCATTGAACACAGGTGGGCAAGTTCATGAAACGGTACCAGGGATATGTATCAAGAAAAAAACAAGTTTAAAAATTGGAGATATCCATATGCGGAAACACCTGTGAAATTAAACTGAGAAGTGGAAATGGTTCATTGGTTTTGGTTGTTGCCAGTTTAAACACTCAGTTTAAATAACAGCGAATAAATTAAACATTTATCTAGATCAGATATCAATCAGTAGTTTTCAATTTTAAGTTCATCAAAAATCTTTTGTCTTTTACCTCTGCATGCTTACATAGTAGGCTAGCTATACAGTACATTGCTACTTCCATGTGACACCAATATTCTGATTATGATCGACAGAAAATTAACTATTTGATAATCGATGGATCTTTTTATTTTATTTTTTTTTTTTATAGAAAAAATTGTCTTATGTGATAATTTGCTTTTTGCTCTTCATCTTATATAATGGCAACTTAATATGTTTGGGTTTTTGGACTGCTGGTCAAATAAAAGTTATAACTTCAGTATGTCACTCACTGTGGGCTCTGTAAAATTTATTTACAATTGCAGCAAATGATGCATCAACAGAGTCACTTTCATTTTCCTATCCCACCCATCCCAGAGACCCTTACATCTTAATAACAGGTTAATGAACTCCGATCGGTTTTAGATAACAGTCCGTACTTATGGGAAAATGATAAACAAATAATTAAGCTAAAATAAATAATAATTGGAAATGTACATTTTTAACCGTTTTCAGACAAATTATATACAAAACAAGTCCTCAATTTAATCAGCAGATCAGAAAAAATCATCAAATTTATTAGTTGAAAGCCCTAAATGTGACAAATGGGTTTCTATTTTTTTTTTATAGAGAGAGATCAAATTGGAGGAAGGGTTATGCATTATTTATGATTCTACACAAAAGCAACAATGAACAGCTGTTTTTTGGGAAGTGATTGTTTAACACCTAAACCGGTTTGTTCTTCTGTTATCCAGTTAGACTGAAGATGGCTGCAGGCAAGGCTCAAATTGGAAAGCTGGCCCCAGACTTCACCGCTAAGGCAGTGATGCCAGACGGACAGTTCAACGACCTGAAGCTGTCAGACTACAGAGGTATACCTCCACCTGTGTCTCATCCTCTGAGTGGAGGACATGCTTTGATGACGCACCCCAGAGTGTGATTCACTGCTTTGTGATTCCACAATATATTGAATAGACATTCATTTACACTACTAAAGACCGTAGGTTCATTGTCACATTTTAAATGCAATGGCCTTATTTGTTGTCTTTCCCTTTGGTGTAGGGAAATATGTTATCTTTTTCTTCTATCCACTGGACTTTACCTTTGTGTGTCCAACTGAGATCATCGCTTTCAGTGATGCAGCCGAAGACTTCAGGAAGATTGGCTGTGAGATCATTGCCGCCTCTGTTGACTCACACTTCTCCCATTTCGCATGGTATTTGCAAGCTTTTTCTTTTACAGGGATTGTGTATGGATTCCTTCTTGCAAACTCCTCACTATTTCATTTTGGTTTATGTTCTCAAAGGACCAACACACCACGAAAGCAGGGCGGTCTGGGTGCCATGAAGATTCCCCTAGTATCTGACACACGGCGCACCATCTCCACAGATTATGGTGTCCTAAAGGAGGATGAGGGCATCGCCTACAGGTGGGTTTAACAATGTGGAGTTTCAGTGTGCTGCGATAAAGATTAGAAACCATAAAGCCAGTGTTAGTAGTTGTTGTTGCAACTTGAGGGTGATGGCACACTTTCCTTCACATATCACTAAAGGAACAGTTGACCACAAAATCCAAAGTACACATTTTCCTCTTACCCATAGGGGGTATCAATCTAGATTGTTTTGGGTTTGAAATATCATCACGCAGAATGCCATCTAGTTCATTTATATTTAAAGCGCCCATATTATTGTATTTTGAGGTTGTACCAGAGACTCATGAACTGCTCTTTCTCTCCTTTTTAGGGGTCTGTTCATCATTGATGACAAGGGCATCCTGAGACAGATCACAATCAACGACCTCCCAGTTGGACGCTCTGTTGACGAGACTTTGCGTTTGGTCCAAGCCTTTCAGTTCACTGACAAGCACGGAGAAGGTAAGCGGCCTGCTTACTGCTGTAACATAGTGCATGTATGGCACCTTAATGTATGTGATGAATCTTGCTGTGTCCTGTAGCATAGGGCTTTTTTAGTTTATTCAACTTTTCTGTTCCTAAAGAACTTCAAGATTGCTTGAAATGTGTGATATAATTACTCTCACCTTTCTCCCCATGACCCAAATATGGTTATATTGATAATTGAACAGTTATATTTCTTACATTATTTGAATTAAGTTGGCTGTTGGGAAAAGAAATTGCAACATATATGTCAGACAGGGCAAAGACCATAAAGGCTTATTCACATTCAATGGTGGATAGTCTTATTAGTGCTTAGGTTCACATGAGCTTTATAACGGGTTTAGACATGATTGTAAATGTAAAGGAAGACAATAAATTAAGCATGGTCTAACACAAAGAAACTTTATATTATGCAACCAAACGTTAAATGCATTTCATTGCCTTAAAACCATGGCTATAGAGGTTGTATACTGTGTCATACTGGCACAAGACTCATTACAGGCTTATCTTTTCAGTCTGCCCAGCTGGCTGGAAACCAGGAAATGACACCATCAAGCCTGACGTCCAGAAGAGCAAAGACTTCTTCTCAAAGCAGTAATAAACCCAGAGTCTGCAGCCTGCTGTAGGAGATTTCATTTACAGATTACATTTCCAGGGAACAATATTTAAGTCTGCTGCTGAAACTGTGGTTAGGAGACAGTTTTTGTAGTCAACATAACGCTTGTCTGTAGAGTGAATAGTGCACTTATGACCTACATATGTCATTGTGTAATTATGTTGTGGTAATGTATGCTATTTTCACTGTCGGACTGAGATAAATGTCTGTTTGTTCTTTCATGTCATATACCTTACTATTGTTAGATGCAAAGGACTATAAAAACATTTTGGAAAAAGCCTCAAGCACCTCTCTGAATTACGTAGGATTATTATTTTTTTACATTGGTGTCAGGTTCATCAAGAAGTCTAAACTGATGTACATTACGGGGATAAAGCCTGACATTCTGAGCGTCTGTCCCTACTCTCTCGCTATCCGGACTTAGCGCGACCGAGGATGGTTGTAATTGGTTTTAAGAAATAAAAGCCAAAGTGTTTTTTCTTCCCCCTATGTCAGAATAGATAACTGAACATACTTTAGTGGCACGTGTGGACGTCTGAGGAGTTTCGACCGCACCATTTTCAAAATAACTGCAGGGGTTCTGCTATCAGATGACAAGTTGAAATGTGTTTTTAATAACTACATTTATTTATCATGTGTCTAGACATATAACTTTTACTTTCAGTGCTATGTCAGTAAGTCAACTGTTGTACTTTATCCCAAGGGATCTGTTATCTGTTCCTTTGTTATTCCCCCCCCCCCTTTCCCCGATGGCGGGGCTGCCTGAAAATGAAATGCCACACTTTATGGATTAAAGTGCCTTTAAAAAGTCGTTATTTTCTAACGACAAGGTAATATGTGTTATTCATTCAATCCACATGCTTACTATATATAAAGACCCATTAGCTAAATATCATTACCGTAATTTATGTACAAGGCATGTAACTCATCATAGACGTACTTTTGGCGGGAAATACACACTATGATAGTGTCTTGTTTAAGTAATTTTATTGTTTGAGTAACTTTAGCTAGTTTAGCTAACGCTAGCTAGTCTTGGTATAGGCAACTAATGTTACATGGCGTAAAATATTAAAATAATTCTGTGAGCAAAGTGGTCATTACTATAACTTTAACGTCTGCTGTATTGTCAGAAATTAAATATTCGTGTAAATTCATCTTAGCTTGGTTAATTAATCATACCTCCACAGAAAAAACAGAAAAAGAAAATGGCAGCTGGGAAGATGTGCATCAGGAAGAGCAAGGAGGAGACTGCTGAGGTTTGACCACATACTAGCAAACGATAATTAACGTTATCATTTGATTAAATCAATTTATTGATTTATAAATCCAAGTTTAACATTATTTTTAAGTATGCTCTGGAGGACACTTAACGTAGACAATTGCGCCATCGTGTGGCCTTCAGGTTACAAGCTAAATGTAGCCCAAATGTTTTCTCATTTTATTCAACGTCTTTGTTTATCTAAAAGTGGACAGGATTATTCCTCAGTGACTTGAAAACAAAGCAAGAATCCCTTGTGTTCGTCAAGAGGATGATGGCTGTGGCAGTCTCCTCCATCACCTACCTCAGAGGGATTTTTCCAGAGGATGCCTACAGATCCAGATATCTGGAAGGTGAACACAAATGACCGTGAATAGCCTAAAGGTTTTGAAAAGTCAGGAACAATCATGCATTCACTTTATAGGAATAGACCTAACGCTATATTAAAATTTGTTTTATTACAAAAGGCAGTGTCTTCTACATAGTTATTCCAGTTGTAATGGAAACCCATGATAAACAATATTTTAGACCTTTAGCAAACCCGGTAAGGAGTAGAAAACCTTTTGAAAAAGCCAAAGAAATGTACAGGGTAATAATGGTAATCATTGTTTTTTTTCCAAAGAGTAATATATTCTATCCTTTTGCCATCTCGCCAGATTTGTGCATCAAAGTTTTGCGTGAAGACTGCAACACCCCTGGTGCCAGCAAAGTTGTGAAATGGTAATCATAACTACCAGAATATACAGAAGTACTTTGCTCTGCTGACAACAGCAGCTAGCTCAAAACTAGATGTAGTAAATTGACAGTAATAATCAGCACTGGTGGCAGCAGGTAATTCCCCATACTAATTGATGTTTTCCTCCTGTTTAATCATGTATGCTTCAGGATGATGGGCTGCTTTGATGCATTAGAGAAGCAGTATGTAAGTTAAATGCATCCTTGACAACTTTGAATTTGAAATGTTTCATGTGGTCTGCCATTTTGATCAATACTACCATTATTCTTTCCCCATCAATGTTCATTGTTGTCCTCCTAACAGCTCCAGATTGTATTCATTGGGGTATGTAAAGTTGGTACAGCAATATTTATAGTTAAGACATTGCTTACACAGAGAAAAGAAAAACAGAATAATAATTCTGTACATGTTATTGCAATCTAGGTGTACACCAATCCTGATGAACCTAATGTAAGTTCTCTCCTAAAATACTGAAATTATGTGTTAACATTATAAAGAGAAACAAACATTTTGCATATTTTGTCACATCATAATTCCAGTGTTAAGTCTTTTAGAAACATTTCTTCTCCTTTTGCAGTGCATTATTGAGTCATACCAATTCAAATTCAAATACACTGAGAAGGGGCCAGAGATGGACATACTCAGGTTTGGATGGGCATTCTGTTTGCATTAATGTGTTGGATAAAGCCACGTGTGATTGAATTGATGATGAACCTCCATGAAACCACAGGAACAATGATGTGGAGATGCAGGTTACATTGGAAGACACCAAGAGAGCCTCAGTGCTGCTCATCAGGAAGCTCTTCCTGCTTATGCAGAACCTGGATGCCCTCCCGAACAATGTGTACCTCACCATGAAGCTCTACTATTATGATGATCGTAAGACGCATTAATGTCTCTGCCAAAGAATCTAGTGTAATTTCTTGGGTTACATAGGTAAACATCTCCTTCTGCTCTTCTTTCAAAGTCACCCCTGCAGACTACCAACCACCAGGCTTTAAGGAGGGCGAATGTGACAGCCTCTGGTTTGAAGGCATGGCTGTGCACTTCAAGGTGGGAGAGGTGCAGACAGCATTCCACACCTTGAGAGTGCGTGTGTCAGCAGAACAAGGCTGGCTGGAGAAGCTTCAAAAAGGAAACCAACTGACAGAAGCCAAGCAGATTTCTCAGAGAAATCGTCCAGAGAGGGAAGTGATTAAGGTGAGTCCAGATAGGATTATTTAAGTGCAGGATGTCAGCTTTATAGTCGTCTCTACGTAAGCAAGCGCAACTTTCCCTCCTTCTTTGCTGCTGTCATTTTCTCGAAAAGGACTAAATCTAGCTCGTTCCTATTAAATCTGGTCAGTTCTCCTGTAACAAGGATTTTGCTTTAGTTGGTGCAGTTTGCTGTAAGGTTATTATAATTGTAAACACCTGATTACAGGACCCTCGAATGAAAAGATACGAAGAAGAGGATCTACCTTCCGAAGATGGTAAGTCTGTTCTGTTTCTGTAGCAAAACTGTCAAATGTATCAAAAGATTTACGGCGTTGACTTTCCTCTAAACAGAGTCTGCACAGTTCAAGAAACCAAAAAGACCCCTGGCAAAGGTATAGCTGTACTAGAGGCATAATTCTTTTTAGAGTCTGCAGGTTACAAAAAAGACATGACACAATGCAAACTGGACAAGTGAATATCTTTTTTTGTCTCTTAGAGAAAGGCAGCTGCCAAAAATCTGTCGAGGAAGAAAAGAAGAATTTAGCCACAACGTTACACAAAACAAAAGCTTTGCAAGCAATGTAAACACGAAGGTTAACTATTTATTCATTTATTCATCATTAATGCAGTGTTAAACACTGTTTGTTATTTTATTACATTTGAAAATGTGTTCAACAGGTTCCTTACATAATTGTCTCTACCCAGAAGGGGGTGTACGTTCACATTTCTTAATTAAACACTGTACAAGAAAGAGATGTACAATCTATACACCATACATTAAGACATGAGATGTTAAAGGAGCTTCATTTTTTAAATTATTTTGTATGTATACAAATGTATTGATGTGTATTGCTCAAGAAATAAAGTTGAACTTGTAAAAATGTGTGTGTTATTCTGCACAAGGATGAAGGAACATATTAAGCAGTATATTAAGCAAGAAACAGTGCAAATCAAACATCACAGTATGTGACTCATATATATACACATAAAAAGAACAATCTTTAATTCAATACATTTGGCACGGATAAAAGTATTGACTCAGTGTTACATTTACCTCACATTCAGCAAATATTTAAAAAATGTCTTGACTCATTTTCAGGACAGGGTACCTTGGTCCTGGCTTGTTTTTCATCACTTTGAATACTAACGTTAGATGGTCTTTCCCTGAAGTGTTGTTTTGGTCCAGACCAACTGTTTTCAGTCTCCGGGTCACTGTCACAGCTCCACCTTCGTCGTGATGTGTGTGTCCTAGAACAGGCAGTCAACATCTCCCATCTCCACAAACACAGTCTTCAACTGGGAGTAGTGTTCAACTGTCACTTGACCGTTCTCCCGCCCTATGCCTGGTGAATGTAGAGATTACAAGTTTACTTTCACTGATGTGACATATGAGGGTGTATAGGTTTAGGAAGTACTCTCCAAATGATTAGATTAGCTACTGATGTTTGTGGTAGTGCTGTGTGTGTGTGTATATGCATGTACACACACGGCTCCTAGTGTGCATTCAAACAAACCGTCTGTACCTGACATTTTGAACCCTCCAAAAGGCACCTCCACAGGAGTGATGTTGTAGTTGTTAATGAAGCAGGAACCAGCTTTGAGGTGTTCCACTACACGATGGGCTCGCATCACATCCCTATAGAAACAAAAGGTCACAAAGATCTTTTCATTACATTGTGTGTCCATAATAATTAAAAAAATAATTACACATTCCTTTCCTGATCTAACCATTTTCATATTTTACTACTGGTTATTTTGCTGCTTTAAACTTAAGAGTCCTCTGAAAGGTTAAAGGTTGCCCTCAATGTCTCACCACAAACTCACCTGGTGAAAACACCTGCAGCCAGACCCATTGTGGTGTTGTTGGCTCTCTGCAGCACCTCTTCTTCTGTTTCAAAAGACAACACAGACATGACGGGACCGAAGATCTCCTCCTTCACACAGGTCATCTCATCTGTGCAGTCACCTGTACGAGGACAAAAAACAAAGGACAAACACGTATGTGACCTCAAAGTCACCTATCTAAACTGTATTCAGATAATTTATGGTGTTAGCTAAAAGAATACACGCAAGTCTTACCCAATACACATGGAGTCATGTAGTATCCACGTCTGAGTTTGTGATCTGACGGGACAAAAGGTTCACCTCCGCACAACACTGTAGCTCCCTAGAAACAGCACAATTTAGGTCTTAATTTAATCTACATTCAATCACATTTTATATTCCTGTACACATTCACAAATCTCAATATGCATTTGGAGATTCTTTTCCACATTTACAAATCTGTCTACATACAAGGGTTGAGATACAGTTGCACAACACTCAATAATAGCCCCATAATCTTACCTCTTTCTTTGCCTGATCAACAAAGGATAGGACTTTTTCCAGGTGTGGCTGGTTGACCAGAGCTCCCATTCGAGTGCTCTCCAATAGTGGGTCTCCTATCTTGATCGCCTGTGTCCTCTTCACCACCTCCTCCACAAACTCAGGCAGAATATTCTTTTGAACAAAAACCCTTGTACCGTTGCTGCACACCTGTGATACATTTAATCAAATCAAATATGCCTCAGTGTGTAGATTGGACACAAGTAGATAATTGTATATGAAAATACAACATATAATATCCACACTATTTACCTGGCCTTGAGATAAGAAGTTAGCCATGAGAGCTCCCCTTACAGCGTTCTCCAGATCGCTGTCCTGAAAGATGAGCAGAGGAGACTTCCCCCCAAGTTCCAGAGTCACAGGCTTCACTCCCTTGGATGCCATCTCCATAATCTGTCGATCAAAGTCACATGGCAGAATATCCATTGATTTTTCTGGTCACATCAAGGATTAGGATGGAAGACAGACTTCAACATATTTAACACTAAATCTTCAAATCCTAAATCTTGACACTTAAATTCCCAATTATGAGAGGTATCTACCAAGGTGTTTTACAATTGACTGAGGTGTTTTTTTATTTAATGTTTCATAGTAATAACACCAAGAATGAAAATATGTGTAGAATTTTTAGGTCTACCATGAACATTACACTGACCTTCTTGCCTGTGGCCACACTCCCGGTGAAGGACACCTTAGCGACGTCAGGATGGTGGCAGAGTAAGCTGCCAGTCTCCTGGCCACCCTGCACTACGTTGAGAAGGCCCTCTGGAGCTCCAGCCTTGGCATAGATCTCTGCCAGCATGACCGCAGTCACAGGCGTCACTGGTGATGGCTTGAACACCATGGAGTTGCCTATTTAAGATGACAGACAAAAGAGTAAGTGAGATTAATTGTTTGAGTCATCTAATCAACTATAAAGCACTCAGAGAGTATATCTATGTCAAATCAGCATAATAGGACACAGACAGCGGCTGGGATTTTGGGACAATATCTAAACTGTGAATTTTAGGGCTTATTTATCAAAATAAGCCCTAAAATGTGCAAAGAAACAGACTCATGAGCGATGGGACGTGACCATTTAAGCTTATTATGTTGCTGTAGTGCCATCTATAAGTGAAGCGGCATTCATTTTTGCTTCAGGATTGCTCAGGGTACGTTTAAGTGAGTGACTCAAAAAACTGGCAGCCAATTGTAGAGAAATGGTAAAGCATATGAAGAAAACCAACATTTTTTCGGGTTCATCCAATATCGCATGAACTAAATTTGAAACGATTTGTCGGAGATGTTGGGGTGGACAGTCTGTTAAGGCTGAAAGGGGCAAAGTCAGCTTTTCCTTTAAAACAGATGCTAAATAACAAATAAACAAACAAAGTTGCTGACAAAGTAAAATTATTTAGGTGTAGTAAAGGTTAGAATGTCTTCCCATACCACAGGCCAGGGCTGGAGCTGATTTCCAGGCAGCTATCTGGAAAGGATAATTCCAAGCACCGATGCCAACACAGACTCCCAGAGGCTCCCTGCGGGTGTAGGCAAAGGATCCCCCTGGCAACTGGATATGCTGGCCTTGACGAATGGACGGCAGAAGTATTTTGTAAAACAGGTTCAAAATTGTGACATTTTTAAGATTTTGGTTTAAAAAGTGCTGACAGTTTAAATCTGGATAATGTATTACATAAGGGCTTTCTTCTGTCAACACATGATCACAACACTAACCAAAACAATAACATTCACTAATATCTAATAATAGACTAACGCGCCATCAAATGGATGGTTTTAGCTCAAAACCTGGATGACATAGTTAGATATTGAGTGAAATTGCTGTCTGTCATGCCTGTATCAGTTATTGTATTTGCCTCCTGCCTCTAGACCCTTGTAGGGTGGGAAAACATGTAACTAATGAGCAAGACTTGTATTGTACCAACCTGCCAGAGAGCTGGCCAGCCCTGCATAGTACTCTATACACAGTCTGGCCGAGTCCACGTCCAGACGGGCCTCTGTGATGGACTTCCCATTGTTGACCACCTCCATTTCAGCAATCTCCTCTCTCCTGCTCTGTACAAGAAAGTCAGGGTAAGTGTAATACATTTTGTTAGTGTGTATTTTTGTTGTTGCTTGTTTTACATTTAATGTATATGAGTCCAACTCTATAGATCTTAGTTATGAATAAAATAAGAGCAACAAGAAAAATGCAACAATGTTATGTGGTATTTGTGCCGATTTACATATTCTCAGTAGTAGCATACAAATTAATTAAAAACAAACAAACTAAAACAAACTCCAATACACCTTTATGATATGAGCAGCTTCTATCATGATCCTTGCCCTCTCCATCCCAGACATTTTGCTCCAATGGCCAAAGGCCAACTTGGCAGCCTCCACAGCCTCATCTACCTCCACAGCACCACATGGCTCCAAATGGCACAAGACTCGCCCTGCAAAGTCAAACATATGATGATGAGAACAGTTAAGTACACAGGTTAAAAATGTCACTTTTGTTTGTTTATTTAGTTTGTACAGGTTCAAAGTGAGTCATTGTTAAATAAAAAAGGCTAAAGGCTGTAACACACTGAATGTAGAGTGGCATTTACACTCCAATCATTTTCCAATGATGTCCTTAGTTCTTGAAGAGTGGGATTAAGAACCCTGTTTCAAGCTTAAAATCTATCTATCTATCCATCTATCTATACACACACATATACACACATATATATATATATATATATATATATATATATATATATATATATATATATATATATATATATATATATATATATATATATATATATATATATATATATATATATATATATATATATATATATATATATATATATATATATATATATATATATATATACACACACACACACATATATATATATACACACACATATATATATATACACACACATATATATATATATACACACACACACACACACACACACACACACACACATATATATATATATATACATACATACACACACGCGCACACACACCATGTGTGACTTGAATATACTATACGGATATACATGCATTTGTGTACATTTGACTTTTCTTGGATAAGTACAAAACGTATTCAGAAAGTCAAGGTAACGTAACAAAATACCTGGTCTTGTTTTTCCAGGCCAGAGACTACCAGAGAGACATGACCAAAGTCCAGTTAGGAAAGAGTGTCAACAGACAACTTCATATCAAAGAATTGCGTGGCTTACCTGTTGCAGGTTCATAAACATTTTCCTTGTTGCATTTCTCTTTGCTCGTCCGTCTCCTCCCAGCCCAGAAGTTCAGCGGGGCTGTGATGTCTACTGAGCCCGAGGAGATGCATCGTACAGCTGCCGCGAGAGGAGCAGCAGCAGGCCGCCGCTGGGTCGCAGCGAGCCTCTGGAGCATACTCAAAATGGTTTTGTTGCTCGAAGTTTAGACGATAACTGTAAAATATACATTGTGTGGGTTAACGTCATGCAACACTCTCCCTTCATTAGCTAAAGCAAACCGGACAACATTAAACGCCAACAGGAGTTTCACTCAACTTAACGCACAAGCTATCTTTACCTCGCTTTGTCATTTATGTTTCACTACTATCTTTAAATCTTAGCAAACTTACTACCAGGCTTCTTCCCACTTACTTCGTATTTTAAGGTTAGCGTTGAGCAACTAGGAGGCGGTACAAGTACACTGCTGGGCACTGGGGTCTGGCAGCCATCAAAGCGTAACAGACGATTGGTTGTTTTTACTGTCAATCACAAAAAAATTAAAAATTAAGATAATATATTACGATTATATATATTACGAATTAATATTAATAGTTTAAACGGATATAAGCTTGATGTGTATCAAAATAAAAAATGCATAAAAAATAAATTAATGGAAGAAAAAAAATGAACGGGGCGGGGGAGGGTTCGTGGGAGGAGCTCCCCCTCAATGATCTTCCAGCACAGTAGCTCTAGCGGTACACTGCAAGCATGGCCGGGGACAGTGAAACCCACCTAAGGGACCGTGGCGAGAACACCAACGTTATTCGACAACCTTTTCTCATCGGTGTCTCCGGAGGCACCGCCAGCGGCAAGGTTGGCTTCCTAGCAAGCTAATTTAACGGGTTTTACGAATTGACATGTTTTGAGTTTGAGTTTCAAGGCAGAGGTTAGTCGGGGCTGGCTGACCGCGTGGCTTTAGCGCAACGAGATTTGATCGACAGCTCTATCATCTGTTTAACCCTATGGTTTAACCTCAACCAGCCGGTTTCACTTGGCACGCTTGTAACGTAGCTGGATTTGGATTTAGTTGAATTAAAAAAAATCCCCTTTACTGAATGCGGTCGTTTGCTTGATCAAATACCGTTAGACTAGCTACGTGGAATGCACTGACGTTAGCTATCCTAATAACGTTATTATCTAAAATAAATTACATTATTGGCTACCGTTATTTACCGGTTGTGCTAGCTAGCTAACATTAAACCAATAACTAGATAGGACATAGCTCGAAAGTTTTCTTCAGCTAGCTAAGCCATTGCGACCACGTCCTTTTGTTCTGTAAAGACAAAACACACAAATAAAAATCTGATTTTGACGATATATGGTTTTGTAAATATACTGATTGGTATGTAGCTATGCAATTAGCCGAGATTAACTTGAACAGAGACCGACCTTTTATGTTAACAACCCGCTAGTTAAACTTATAACCTCATTGATTTGATCTTTTACTGTAACTTACAGCAGTGCTGAAGTAACGGAAACACACCACAGACTGTATAACGTAGGAGCACACAGACGTGGCTATTTGCGAATACGTCATTGGATTTCTTTGTTATGAACCGGGGGCGACCTGCCAGTGGTGCCAGAGACCACACCTCGTGCTATCTGAAGACGGGAGTTGAACTGATAAGCTTGGCAGTGACCAAGTTTATCAGTGGTCACAGCCAAGCAGCTAGCCTCAAAACTGAAGCGTCGAATATTTAGCACCGGTCTCATTTGCAGTGTAGGTAGCGACATCACATAAGTGGATATAGGCCATTTGCCTCTCTTCCGTTATTCCAGTTAGCCCCGCCCAACTTTGTCCCAGATATCATCATCAGCACGCTGTCCGGTGTTTTGCTTCCGGAAAGCCCTTCACAAGGGACTAGAAGAAGCCATGTCACTACCGTTTTGACGTCAAACTAGACTAGTTTTACTAGTCTGGAAGAAAAGAACTGGAGAGTCAACATTTCTAAGCTCCCAGAATGTCGCGAGAACCTGGCCAACCCTGACTTCTTAATTCAGCATGGTTGCTCCGAGCATCCACAGTTGTGAACGCTGTATAAATATACTGTGTTCAGCATTGCAGTCTTATTTACTTGTCTGAAAGAAGCCCACAGCACAGCGTATCAGCAATGCAGTTGTTGTATTATCATTGGTCTCACTGCTGATGCTTGATTTAAGGATATATTGAGATATATAAATGACAAACACCCATCGATCAGATCCAAATCCTCTTTATTGACATATACAACACTACGTAGCTGTCTTAACATCAATGGTTTTACAGTGACAGGAAATCAATAATTGACAGCTTTTGGCATTTGTAAAAGCGAAACAATTGCTTTTCACTTTATGAATAACAAGTAATGGATTATTTGATTATTTCTGTATTAGTTATCAGTCAACTAATGAGTTTGAGCATTCAAAATGATGCAGAAGATTACCTCATTAAATGTGTGATTTGGGTCTTTGGTATGTTCCAAGTCAGGTCTTCTGAAATTGTTGACACAACCTCCCAGCTCTGTAGTGGGGGCGCCCAAATTCATTGTAGCACAATTTCATGGACACAAAGGCAACAGAGCGTCCGGCAGCTAGAGAATGCCCAGTCAGCATTGGGTATGAGATTCATTTAATATGGAAGGTCAGTGGGTCTAACATGGTGGGCTGCTTCGCTTTGCACCTATAATCGTGTTCGTTGACCTCACACACGTTGGGGAAATTAACCACCCACCTTATTTCTGTGTAAGCGTGACAGGATATAATTGTTAATTCTGTTCTATGTGGACGGAATTGATGCTAGTGTTTTTTACTGATATTTGGGTTGTGAAAAATACTGGCGTTACTTTTTTCCCTATTCTGTCTGTTTCTACAGTCGTCGGTTTGTGAGAAGATCATGGAGCTGCTAGGCCAGAACAAGATTGACCACCACCAGCGGCAGGTTGCGATCCTCAGCCAGGACAGCTTCTACAAGGTGCTAACTCCAGAGCAGAAGGCAAAGGCACTTAAGGGCCAGTTCAACTTCGATCACCCAGGTATGTACACACTGAATAGTTGGCACAGCTAAGGCACTGTATGGCATATATCACCTCCGCTGGCTTGCAGCAGGCACAGGTTTACTTTTCATATAACAGATTTCAGTTGCCCCAAGAAAAGTACAGTATTTAAAAAAAAAAATATATATATATATATATATATATATATATATATCTATATCTCTCACATCACTGTGGGTGGGTGTGTTTTGAAATTCTTCACATACTTAAGATTTAATTTGTTTATTAATCCCCAGTGGGGAAATTACAATTCAATTACAATACTTGACTATAACCAAATTTATATTGTATGAAAATGGATGCAATAACTTTTGGAATTAGTAAAAGCCAAGGTTGCTTTAGCACCACTCAGATAAAACAAAATTAAGGCTTACATGACAATAACCTGCAATTTGCAATAAAATGTTTGAAACCGGCTGGTGTTCAGCACCATGCATTTCTGCCACGTCAATTTCTTCCAGGGTGTTTTTGGCAGAAGCATAGACTCCATTTTTGGAGTCTGACTTTGCCCCCTCTTGCTCCTGCTTTCTGTCTCAGCTGATTTGCAATACCTACAGTCAGCAGGCCTTTTTCAGAAGCAGCATCTCACAGGCAGCTGCTCTAAGGCTCAGAGACTGAACCCGACACCTGTTATACAGAGGGATTTCTGGGTTACCAAACTTGCAGGGTCCCACGTGTCCATGGGCGCACACCATGCTGGTGTAACTGGAGCTTTGTAATAGGACATCTCATGAAGATCCTAACTGAGCATTTTCCTTTTCTTATCCCCAGATGCCTTTGACAGTGAGCTGATAATGCAAACACTCAAACAGATCCTCCAGGGGGAGACAGTCCAGATACCAGTTTATGACTTTGTCAATCATTCCAGGTGAGCACCTGTTGTACCTGCTGCACCTTCACAGTGGCCATCTGGGGTCTGTTTCAGGAATGAGGTTTAACAAACTCTGAGTTGATTTACCCTGAGATGGGTTTTTGGTTCCAAAACAGCTGATTTGAGTTTGTTGAATCAATCAACTCTGAGTAGGTTCACTCAAAGTTAAGCGCCTGCACCATCTCCATGAAAAGGCAGCATGAATGGAGCCATGACACTGCCATTCACCACAATAACAAGCACAAACCAATCAGTTGGCATACTTTACCCCTCTGGAACTGGAAATACTCATGCTCAGATATAGCGAGTTTGAACACATATTTTGTTTAATAAAAAGCAACACGGCCTCTACTGCAAAAGAACGAGAATTGGCGTAGGACAAAATTGCTGCTTGAGTCAATTATAGTGTATTCATTATATATCTAATGAGTATTTAAGTGGTGGAAGGGTATTCTATTGATCTATTTCATTTAGGTGTTGAATCCTGTAATACTCGTCCCATTCTGAGGTTTCAGCACCATGTCATTTAAAGAATTATAATTTATAATCATTTATTTGAAAGGATTTTACATCATTCACTTGCAATCCTGTGGAACTCCTTTTTTTTTTTTAAGGGCTTTCACTGGTTTGTGTCCAGGTAACTCTAAGACATTGTTTATAAAAAAACAAAAGTTTTTTGAGCGAGGCACACTTTTCTGACAGCTCTGCATGTGGTTTTACTAATATTTAAGAATCTGCTCGGATGTAAGAGCATGTCCACGATGGGTGACATTAGTGATATGAGGACGGCTACGTTTATGTACAGTACGTATCTGAGACTAAAGAAAGCTCAAATAGGTTGTTATCTGGAAATGAAAATGCATCTAGTTGGGGCCTCAGTGTCATCTCCCAACGTATGTTTAACTCCTTGTTCATCAACGGGATCGTCAAAAAAAGGGATATGTCGTGTTACGTTACCTAACACAGTTAATAAACCAACTCTGTTTTTCTTTTTTATTATTCATGCAGTTGACAAAACTGCGCTAACGCCCGCCCGATACAGGATGAATGAGTGAGGAAATTGTGCTGTGTCAGAGGGAGGACACTGAGTAAAACTCGAGGTTTATTGAAGGAAACCTGCTGACCAGGTTAGGTTTACAGGCTCAGTTACCATAATAACTGACTGTGAGGTTAAGTTTCCTCTCTTTCTGAAACGGGCTGGAGTTTCCCCTCGTCTCAGGGTTAAGACACTCAAGAGTTCTCACTAAACATGCTCTCTGAAACGCACCTCAGGCCAGCACCCATCATTGTGTTCTTGCAGAATAGGCACTTGATGTACCAATACAAGTCATGCTTAACTGGTTCCTGATCAACTTAATTATGTAGTCAGTTTAACTTTGCATTACACCATGTCTGACTGTAGTCGCCGATGATGAATCTCTTCTGTGTGTTCCAGGAAAGAGGAGTTTATTACGGTGTATCCAGCTGACGTGGTCTTGTTTGAGGGCATCCTCATGTTCTACTCACAGCAAATCAGAGATCTGTTCCAGATGAAGCTTTTTGTCGACACAGATCCAGACACGCGGCTCTCTCGCCGAGGTGTGTAGTGAGAGCTGGGTTGAAACACACAGCGGTGTATCAGAATGAATGAGATTTATTGCCAAAGTAAGTTATCACTTGCATGGAATTACAACATGCAATAAACATTATTAAACATGTAAGAATAAACCTGGAGGGACAGCAGATTGCAGCCAATCACCTTCTCAGAAGAGCGGATGCTACGCCGCAGTCTGCCCTTGTCCTTAGCAGCAGTAGCAGCAGCGTACCAGGTGGGGATAAGGATGAATTTGATGACGGCAGTGTAAAAGTGCACCATCATTGTCTTTGGCAGGTTGAATTTCTTCAGTTGCAGCAGGAAGTGCATCCTCTGTTTTGGCTTTTTTATGAGGCAGCTGCTGTTCAGATCCCATTTAACTCCTGGGATATGATGGTGTGATGGAAACCCGGAGGCGGAAGGACTCCACAGTATTGACTGGGGAGTCACCCAGGGTGATGGGGTTGGGTGGGGCTGCGTTCTTCCAGAAATCCACAACCATCTCCACTGTCTTAAATGTTTAGCTCCGAGTTGCTCTGACTGCACCAGGTCACCAGATGGTCAGTCTCGTACCTGTAGGCAGGTTCATCGCCACCAGAGATGAGTCCAATAAGGGTGGTGTCACAGGCAGCAACCATTAGACTCATCTCTGTTGTAGCGCAGTGTACCCCCTAACTTGTCATTTTTTTAAATGGCTAACATATTTGTCCATCTTTTTCTGATTTCTCTGTTTCAGTTCTTAGAGACATCAGTGAGCGTGGTAGAGAGCTGGAGCAAGTGCTGGCTCAATACATTACTTTTGTGAAACCGGCCTTTGAGGAGTTCTGTTTACCAGTAAGTGACTGCAAGCATCTGTCATTTTTTGCAGTAGAGTCCAACTGATATACCGGGAAGCCCGACACTATCAGCCAATTTTAGCTTAAAACAGATCAACTGGTTAAATGTAATACATGAAATTGTAGCACAGTAAGACTATAAGACGTGTAGATAAAGGTAATTAAGTAAATGTTGCATTATATTGTTGGTCTACCAGGGAGTGCTAATGAGTTATTTTTTAACTGTAGTTCATTGCTTGGTCACAATTTATGAATAACTAAATTTAAGTGAAGCTTATCAAAATGTTCGTCCATTTATTGCTTTTGGTCAATGTATTTTATGTATTTTTTTTTTTTTAGCTCCCTAAGTATTGCCCAGGCTCTACTGTGCAATATACATCTGATGAGAAATATGTTTTTCGTCAGTAACTTGAGCATTGACCTTATTTCTATTAGACGAAGAAGTATGCAGATGTGATTATTCCACGAGGAGCCGATAACCTTGGTAAGGACAAATATTCTACCGTATGCAGATATTGCATTTGTGTTGGTCAGGCTGGGAATGGTGTCAGCTAAAGGTGTTTTGTTAAAAGGGAATTCCTCTGAAGTTATTGTCAATGCATGGCGGCCGCCAAATAATTAATTTCTTTAAGTTTAAAAAACAAAACAATTGCCATTATTAGCAAATATAAATCCCCACTGTTGATAGGCTTACTGGCGTATTGGTAAGTTAGTCGCTAAGATAGCCATCAACAGAGTTAATGAATTAATCTACTGTGCCATATGTATGTTTTAACTTTAAAACATGATTTACAAAATCATGCCAAAAATGATTAGGCTATGCAAAAAAGGCTATGTACAAAGGCTTTATGCCGCTCTTTGTTATTTAGGCCCAGTGTAATATGCAACTTCCTTTTATACAATTTATGTAGTAGGGGGTCCCTGCTGTGTCTCATTCAGTTAAGGGTCCTTGGCTTAAAATATGTTGAAGACCCCTGCTCTAGAGGGAGTTGCTTCAAGTCTGATAAGTGTCAGTTGGGTTAGAAAACTACACATTTTGAAAATGAAATAAAATCTGGGTGTTGGGAGTTTGAAAGAAGTTAGCTTACTAGACTGGTAGCCGGTAAAATAGGCACCAGGTTTTGACAAGGAAGAAGAGTGTGTGGAATAAAGAATATCTCTGGTTTGACTTTTTTCTTCTTGCCATCTCTCTCTTCCTTGTTTCCTGCAGTGGCCATCAACTTGATAGTACAGCACATTCAAGACATTCTGAACGGCGGACTAAGCAAGCGCCATAACGGCTGCATGAACGGCCACAGTACTCCACGTCAGCGGCGGACCTCCGAGTCCAGTAGCCGGCCTCATTGACCTCGTCACACCTCTCTTCACAGGGGAGAGGGGTGTCGGGGTTACGCTGTAAATAATGCCTATTGGCATCACTGTATTTAAGAGAAAAATGGAGATGCAAAAAGAATTGAAATGCCTTTTATTATTATGACTACTCTCGTTATTGGTTACTTTCAGTGTAATTGTTTAACTTGGGATTTAGTTTTGTTTTGTTTTGTCAGGAAGAGAAGCTCTTGTAATGAGACCATGGGTTAAAATTAACCCCATGCATTTCCCTCAAAGATTAAATTTTCTTATGTATCCCCTGCTGCTCCATTGAAATTCATGCCGCTAATGAATAAAAGAGGGGAAACCTTTTTCTTTTTTGTAATGTCTGATGAAACTTGAAGCCTAATGGTAGGGGAGTCTGATACATGTTTGGGTGGGTTCCAAATGAGAAGGATGTGGATTAGAAGATGAGTTGACAAAACCAAGATTGCTCTCTGTATTTGTACTGACAATCTGGGGAAGTGTTGCCAATCCTTTCATTTTTAGTTCCCTTGCTGTATTAAGTGTAATGCATTACACTAAACATCTCTGTACTACAAACGGTCCACCTAACTGACTCTGTATAATGTCTGCTGGTGCAGTAAAGCGCTACATGATTTTTTCATACTGATTGTCACGTACAAAATGTGACCAGAAGCCAAATGAAGCCAAAGGCTGTAAGGCTCAGCTGACTACTGTATTAAACCAATTTAGTGTTTGTATTGTCACACTTTTGGGTGCATTTTACTTTCTAATGATGAATTACAATACTGGTGGGGTAATGACTCCCAATCAAAATGAATTCATAGGAACACTCCTCTGTGAATAAGAATGAAATAACTGTGAGAGGGTTATTGACATTTGGATCTATAATTTACTTATATTCCCCATTTTAGAAGATTTTGCTAGCATTCACATGGCAAAATCAGCCATGTTAAATAAGATTAAGATATGACATGTGTACTCAGGTTTGTAATACCATTTTTGTTTGAAATGCCAGAAAAAGGTGTGAAGGGTGTTCAATGCCACAGCAATATTAGTTTTCCCAGGTATGTGGCCATTAATCACCAAGACCCACCGAAATGCCTCTGCAAAGTTGCCTCAGGTTAACATATACAATTGGTATCCACGCTAGAAGCCAGTTTCCATTCTTTAATTTAAGGTTGCAATAAAAAAAAAAATTATGAATCAATTTTGTATTCTGCTGTATTTATTGTGAATAGTGTATTGAATGGCTGATTTGTACCAGGAGATTTATTACTGTAGGCTATGGAATGTTCTTTGGTTGTTGATGATTTATGACAATGAGACAGTTGCTTACTGGTTAATAAACTCATGCAGCTGAGTGTCTGTTTGTTTGAAGACTGTGATTATTTGTTTGTTAATGATATGCTTTGATGAGATTTACGTGCATGAATGTATCATTAGTGTATTCGAGCAAAGGTGGCTTCTCACTGCAATGATGTTGCATTGGGTCCCGATCGTATCAAGAAGTAGGTCATTCATTTTGTTTTTGTGTCCATTAGAGGGCGCACCCAACTGGCTGCTGGAGTCATCTTTAAAGTTCTGACGGATATATGAACATTTATATGAATTGTTTTCTCCTGAATACTATAAATTACTGGAAAAAAATAACCGAGCCGTACGTTTAGTTGTCAACAGCATGGGATGACATGGCCTATTGTATGTGGTATAAAATGACTAGTTAATATGTCAAGCACGATGCACGTGTCTCAATATTAATTTTTAGCTACATTATTACTAAAGCAAAGCAGTTTAGCAGAATAAAGAATGAGACACAAAGTTAATGCATATATACACCTTATTGGAAAACGTTGAACATGTAATGCACAGTAGGTGGAGATAGTGCTCCGTCTGGTTGCAAGTCGCCATTAAGAAAAAGAAGTAGAAGAAGAAGATGGGGGTATGGTTTTGCCACAGCATGTTTCTGATGTAAACAGTGAATACATTTGGCTGATTTTGCGTGAATTTTAATCTCTCCTTTTGTCGTATGCATGACAGAAATTTGGGCTCCAGTTCAAAGCCACTCTTGAAAATGTAACCAATGTGAGACCATTGGGCAACGACTTCCGCTGGTTTCTGAAGGTATGATGGCTGCCACGTTAGCATGCTAACGTTAGTTCACTTTTGTATATCTCATATTTCTCTGTGTTCGAAATGGTCATTACTTTTATCATGCTCGATGTAAGAGGAAACGTACTAAACTAAATAAGTAAACATGTTTAACTGTGCATGTTAATCATGTTAGCACACCGTTCACTATTTACCACTGCCCCGTTAGTCTCCCACTTTTCACTCTCACTCAACCTAACAATGTTTTGTTTATTGTTTCCTAAATGTAGCTTAAGTGTGGAAACTGTGGAGAGATCCCAGATAAATGGCAGTATGTAACCTTAGAGGTAAGTGGTGGTCCATACAGTTTAGCACATTGTGCACACATTGTCACCAGGGTTCAAAATTAGCACCATCTACAAGCCAAATGCTGGTAAAATATTCAAGTGGTTGATAGGTTTGCTTTACTCACCAGCCATAACAACAATGTTAATCTATTGAGTGGCTGGTGAAATTTGATTATTTACTAGCTATTTGGTGGGTGGACAAAAAAGTTAATTTTGAACCCACACACAGTATCCATTTATATAGTATATATTTCATACATTTTATTTTTTTAACAATTCCATAGG
Organism: Percina caprodes; assembly: GCA_013375575.1. Classification (NCBI taxonomy): domain Eukaryota; kingdom Metazoa; phylum Chordata; class Actinopteri; order Perciformes; family Percidae; genus Percina; species Percina caprodes. The sequence goes on along the minus strand of JABXJD010000030.1, from coordinate 2,710,217 downwards.
AGAGTGTGCCACTAAAAGGAGGAAGAAGCAGTGCCAGCATGGTTCAGAAGTGTAAACTCTGTTCCAGGGAAAATTCAATTGGTAAGAGCTAACATGCCTTTTGGCTCACTTTGTCTTTTACTGAGGTTAAAACTCTGTTGGAAGTAAAACATGTAAATGGTTTTCCTTACAGATATCCTGGGAGACACAATCAAACCGTATAATGTAAGCAAACATCTTGTACTTCTAATTTGAAACGGACACATCACTAGTTAGTTTTCATGTAACCAGACAATTCACTTATTTGTTCTATCTGTTCACTCGTCTTTTCATTTGCAGAACCTCCCTTTTAGGCACTTATGATTTAAATGCACTTAGCAACAACAGACTGATGGTTGTTTTTAAGGAGAACATTCTCAAGTTAAAGGATAAAAAGAGCTTTAGGAGAGGATCTAATTGGTCAGTATGATCAAGCAAGCAAACCTATTTCAATGTGAGCTATCCAGATGTCTGGATACCTGGTAGAGCATGCACATCATGTACCCAGGCTATGGTTCAACTCTGACTGGCAACCCTTTGCTGCATGTCATTCCCCCTCTCTCTCCCCTTTCACATCTTAAGCTGTCCTATATAATAAAGGCCTAAAATGCCCCCAAAAATAATCTTAAAAGAAGGAGCACTTCACCCTCAAAATAATCATTTGTAGATCAATTTACTCACCCTGTTACCTTGAATTCTTGAAGAAAAACTTATTTTTCTTGCATGCTTTCCCAGTGAACAGAAAATCCCCACAACATTGAAGTAATAGGGGGCTACATATATTCAAGACAGACTTGAAAAATTGTGAACCCATTTTTCTGGAAGTTTTTTTGTTGGGTCTCTTCAGTTCTGAAAATAAAGCACCTCAAAAAGATAGTTACTGTAGAAATCCCTTTTAACAGATGCAGAAAATTTGTCACAAAGACCAACACAGTGACAGTTTGTTGAGTGCAGCTTTCCCCCCATCCATTAACAATGCGTTTCTCTCTGTGTGGTGCTGTATGTTTTCTGGGTTGAAGGCAGAGGACAGCGAAAGATTCAAGACGATGGTGCAGTTTGAGTGTCGAGGTCTGGAGCCCATTGACTTCCAACCTCAAGTGAGACTCTTTGAACAGATACAAGTTTTACAGCAGACATTTTAACTTTTAGAGAAAAAATAAATGTAATTTTATTATTTACACATGCTCTTTTCCTACAGTAACTTTGTTGGTATGTCTTCTGTGAAAATAGCCTAATAAATGTAAGTAAAAACATATGTCAGCAGTGAACGGGGTCAAGTTTTTTGACTTGACCTTTTTACTGTTGACAATTGGCCCACCAAACACAATTGGAAAAAACAATTGCTGCATTCCACTTAGGGGTGCCCATTTCTTGGCCCCAGTAATAAGCATACAGACTTACTGGAGCAACTTATTGGCACACCGAAATTAGATGAAAATGATTCCTGTTATTAGATGCCCCTGTGCTCCCCGTTAAGTCAAGATATTTGCTGTGGGAAAAAAAAATACATTGTTCCTGAGCCAAACAGTCTGCTTAATGTAACAAAATCCATGAACTGGGCAATATTATAATGTAATGTGACTCTTCAATTTTCAATGTCGCCTACTCTAGGCTGGCTTTGCTGCGCAAGGAGCCGAGTCTGGAACACAGTTTCCTGAAATCAACCTTCAAGAAAAAGTAAGTTCAGGGGAAACAATTTGCACCTCAGTTTTTGTTCAGATTTTGTTGTTTGTCATTGCTCAACTTTTTAGAGAATAATGATCTTGACCTTCGATACTACCCTGTTGGATATCATAAACTTGTGTTGAGTTGAATTCCAGTAGTTATTTAGTTACAGGTTAATTTCTGCTTCAGTCAGTGATTTCCTAAATTTTCCCTAAAATGTCTTTCAATAATCCCAACCCTGTTTACATGATGTGACAGTCTCCTGTGTCTGTGCAACTCGACAAACCCTTGTTTTGTACATCTTAGGACTGGACGGACTATGATGAGAAAGTCAGCGAGTCAGTGGGAATATATGAGGTCACACACCAGTTCATCAAGTGCTGATGTCATCATGTAATGATCGAGCCTCAGAGGTGGATGAATGAACACTACAGCCAAACATCCTCTGGCCTCTTTGCTGGTATCAAGGATGCTTCAGATGCTGAGGTGGCGAGATTTGGATGATGATGAACAATAACAGGTTTAGATTATTACCACAGGTTGTTCATACACATCTTGGATAATCAAATGTTAAAAGCTGTTTTTACTGCTTCAATAAAATTGAAGGGTGACATTTGAGTATTTTTTATTTCTTTGCAAATTTGAGTGCCACTTTTAAATGTTAGTAGGAATTGTAGTAGTAACACACTATTATAGAAAAACCAACCTGTGAGACAACAAAAAAAGTCCAGAACAACTTCTTACTTTTTACAGCTGTGGTTTCAAGAAACTGAAATATCTTCAGTACAACTGGACTGAGCAAAGATGTCCCATTTGACAAATACTAAATGAGGAGCAACAGGAGCTGATTTAAAAGACCTGTGTGGAAGCCAAGAAAAATAGAGAGCTCACTCTGTCCGCATTTCAAGGTACCGTATACTGTCCAGACATTGCTATCAATGTACAATGGTGGGGCACGAATTGTATCATATACCTCGTGCTCATTTATGTGACTGAAAAAAAAAATAATGAAGACAGGCTTACACTGCGGTGTCGCTTGACTTCCAATGTCCGTAGTCCGGCATTGCCAGACATCTATCTCCAAAGCTTCGTGTCAGTATGGTCTGGATACACCACCTATCTACCGGTATTCTGGGATAGGGAAAAAGGGTTTCTTTGTATTTCGTTAAACCAATCACAACCGTCCGTCCCATAATAATGGCGAGAGGGGAGGGACATCGCATAATGACGCGGCGGATGTCGTCATTCTATTGATCTAGCTAGAGTAGGTGGATCCTGTCGGTGCTACTGCTTTCAGCTCTGACTCTCTGTGGACCTGCTGCTGAAGGAAAAACAACCATGGCACTGATCAGAAAGAGCAGGGTGTTTGTTATCGGCGTGGGCATGACAAAGGTAATATTATTTAACATTTGTCTCAAACCTCAAGACGACATGAACAACCTTTTGTAAGACTTGAGGCTAGGATAGTTGGCTAACTCCATACTTGGCAGTCCATATAACATAGTTCAACATGTTCCTCTTAAAAAACAAAAACGTTTGTTTTGTTAGTTATCTAGCAGGCCATGGTGTAGTGAACTGTTAACAGCCGTTAAGTTGGGCATTAATTGTGCTCAAATTGTGTAAAACAACTCCTAGATCTGTCACAACTGACCCAAACGTTACACATTGTAAACATTAGCTAGCTAAGTTAGACCAAACAATGAACATTGTTTCAGTTTGTTTTTTTAATTTTATTTTTAGTTTCAAAAATAGTTGTTTTTCTTGATTAAGTGGCAATTGGGTCTTGGTTAACTGCTCGACATACTTGGCTCTGTATCTCATCCCGACATGTGAGTCCATAGTTCATGGCCAGCAGAGTTACAAACTGTGCTTAGGGTCATCACCTCAGCAGGCTGTGAACATTATGAACTGTAGCTCCAGAGCTGTTTAATAAGTTTCACGCACAGATATTAAATATCTATGGTTTATTTTGTCAAGTCTCAAGTCAAGTATCATTGTTTCACATACAAGTTGCAAGTGTAAATGGCAAGCTCCAGGCCTCTGAATGTTGACCATGCCCATCACAATTACATAACACTTAAAGAAATATCCCTTTGTACCTGTTCATGTACATGTCAGGCTGTATCCTGGAATGTTTTTACTTTCGTTAATCCAGACTAACTGATTATCAAAAAAGTAGCCTATTAAGTAATGCGAAGTCAAGGTCATCATAACATTAAAGTACAGCTTGATCAAATATAATGGTTAAGGTTGGCAACAAAAAGGTTTAGTAATGCGAAAGACTGTTCCTGTACATGAGAACAGTACAATTCACTTTTCTGTATTTTCCTGCAGTTTGACAAGCCTGGAGCTCGAGGCGACTATGATTACCCTGACATGGCCAAGGAAGCAGGTGCCTATCTTTCTGAATATGGACATTGTTCAGTCACTCAAAAGATACCATATGTGAATATCTGTGAAATCTTGTTTCTGGCTCTTATCTACATCTTATTTTAGGTCAGAAGGCCCTAGCAGATGCAGGTGTCCCATATTCTGCCATTGAACAAGCCTGTGTAGGATACGTCTATGGTAAGATGTTGTTGCCACCCCATGAGGAATTCTAAGTTAATGATAACAAAACTGTTGGCGCGTCCACGTGATTCAAGCCTTCCGTGACCACGGAGTCAGCCATATTGACATATACAGAGAGTAGTGTGGAGCTGATAGTCTTAATTAGCATTGTAGAAACTAATTTGTCAATGGCTTGAATGCCAATGGACATTCAGTAATATCAAAAATGTACGCACTAAAGCTTTAAAGAAATACTAACAACCCAGCGTGTTTTTCCCCTATACCAGAATGTTGAGTCGTGCAGCCAGACCATACCTCCAGCGCTGACACAGCGCTGTGGAGAAAGGTCTGGCAATGTAAGACTACTGAAATAGTAAATAGTACCAACTTTATATCACTATGTACATACAGTGTATACTACCACAACATTTTATATAATTTTAACCCTTGTGTTGTCTTCCATGCAACTTCTTGTCTTCCCGGGTTAACCCTTTTTTAGAAGCTTTTTTTTTCTTCAAGGATTCTTTTGTTTTTTCAAGGTTTCCTTTTTTTCTGTGCATTTTTCACTTCCACTATGGAGCTAGATTTGTTTCTTTATTACATGAGAGAAAATAAACGATCTGCGAGAAAAAAAAATGTTTGAGAGAAAAAGTTCACACTGATAGCATAAAAGCATTCTCAAAACGCTCTGAAAACCTACATCTTTGCTGTCTATGCAATTTTTTTGCTCTTTTCTTTGGAATTTTTTCTTGATGTGAAAATAATGTCACGGGTGGGGCCACGTTTCTATTGGCCAGTCGGGTGAGCACCGTCTTTTCTTGGGAGTCCATGATATTATTTTCTTTATAATATTTTTTATTTATAGAGAGCAAAAAATTGCATCGAGAGCATAGACCGTTAATATTAATATATATACAGTCTAAGATCGAGAGCAAAGACTTAGGTTTTGAGAGCGAGAAGAAAACGTTTTGAGAGGCATTTTTTTTCACACTGATAGCAAAAAATATATTTGAGAGTAAAAGTATTTTGAGAGATTTTTTTTCTCTCAGAAATAATTAAAAAAAAAAAATTTAGTCTCAAATATTTTTTTGTTATTGGTATAATAACTTTTTCTCAAACATTTTTTTCTTCTCTCAGATCATTTATTTTCTTGCATGTAATAAAGAAACAAATCTTGCTCCATATACCACCGGATTCACCACCAACATTGAGTTATTATCACTAATTTTACAATATTTCATAATTCATGGTCAATAAATCACATTTATAGGAAATTATACTTTATTTTTAGTTTATAAAAAGTTGAAGTTATGAATTATTTGACAAATAGTTACGATCGAGTGGATAATCACAGACTGTCAAAGTTTAGTCAGAATACTGTTTAGAAACCATTTCATTGTTTTTTTCAAATGCTGTAAAATTTTATAAAACAACCGAAATTCAATGAAAGTAGTGAACTGATCATTCATTTTACTTGTGAAGAGCATTGTTTGGAACCATCCATGTTATTTCGGGGGCAATTTGCTTAAAATAAAACCATATTTCTGATGTAGCAACTTTGAAACCGGGTCAAATTTGACCCGAGGACAACAGGAGGGTTAAGTCAAATGCTTTTGGTCATTAAGGAAAAACAACGTGTCTCTCATATTGTAATTATCTTGGTAAAAAAGTAAAATTAATAAGGAATAACATATTCTCCCCTACCTTATTCCCTCAGGTGACTCCACTTGTGGACAGAGGGCCATTTACCATAGCCTGGGCCTGACCGGGATCCCCATCATCAACGTCAACAACAACTGTTCCACAGGCTCCACTGCACTCTTCATGGCTCGCCAGCTCGTTCAGGGAGGTGAGTTGAGTGGGACACCGTAAAAGTGATAAACCTAAAATCTAAAGTCTATACTTTTAAAAAGGAGGCTGTAGAGAGCTCAGTATGGTTTCAATGGATTCTAATAATGACACATTTTCACAACAGAGAAAAGTATTGCATTGTCCGTAGAAACTTCTCAAATAATTTCTGAAGATTAAACCCATTATCTATTATTTAACTTAGACGATAAAATCCACTCTTTGACCACTTTTCATCTCCTTTTGCAGGTCTTGCTGACTGTGTGCTTGCCCTCGGGTTTGAGAGGATGGAGAAGGGCTCTTTGTCCTCAAAGGTATAAAACTATACGCTATGGGTTGTCGTACTGGATGTAGAGGATGTGAACAAAATAACACTTCACAATATCTTTCAATACACTATACAGGTGGTGTTGATATTGTGTCCTCCCCTTGTAGTTTTGCCAGCAGCATAGTTGTAAAAGAAGAATATCAGCTGGGGTCTGCATTTGTCCTCCGAGAAATACACCTCATTGATAAACATTTAAAAATGTATCACAGCGGACATAACAACTTAGTGTGGCTGCACCCAGAAAAGTAAGAAATGATGAACTTCTGTGGTCTTTTTAAAGGTTTTCATTAACTGCTGTTTGCTATTAAGTCAATTCCTATAGCAGGGGATCAGAAGGGGTAGAGTAGATAGGGGTAGAGATTATAATGAAGAGGTCTACTTTTGAAAAAGTAAACTTAAAACACAAGTAGGCTGAGCAGTTTGTCAAAAATAAATTTCTTTTTTAGTTGTTACAAAAACATACAAAATATATCAGTATCTAACATCAACAAATACCACAATACAGATCATTCTCCACTTAAGTTGGCTTTCTTTTTTTACAGGGGAAAAACTAAGCAAGCAATTAAAATGTTATTTAAAACACTACTTGTCTCTAGTATATGGACAGGACCAATCCTATGGACAAGCACATGGAGGTGATGATCAACCGCTACGGGATGGTGGCAGCTCCAGCAGCACCACAGATGTTTGGCAATGCTGGCAGGGAGCACATGGAGAAATATGGTACATGCTGCATGTGTGTGTTAGATACGGATACAGCTTACAAGGTCTTAAATGTGATAGTGATGGTTGTATCTTGCATGGAGGTCATGAGTTTTAATCTCCTCCAGGCACTAAACCGGAACACTTTGCCAAAATTGCCTGGAAAAACCACAAGCATTCCACCAACAACCCGTAAGAGTTAACTTTTAAAACAAATGATCACTGCTTTAAAAAATCCTTAAATTATTATTTTATTCAAGTTTGTGTGTGAATGGATGCAGGTATTCCCAGTTCCAAGATGAGTACAGTTTGGAGCAGGTGATTAACTCCAGGAAGGTGTTTGACTTCCTTACTCTGCTGCAGTGTTGGTAAGAGCCTCACTAATTTCCAGCCAGTGTCGTCTTTTGAAAGTAAATTGATCATTGTGCCTTGAGTGTAACTATTTCAGGACAGAAGCTAGTAAGTAGCATTCAGATATATTTGATCAAAGTGCAGAGTTATTGATCATAACTGCTAGGGCTGTGCCAAATAATTTCTTTGTTTTTTTACATTCAAAGCTTCATTTGAAAACCTCAATAAAAGCTTCTAATCGGTAAAAGAAAATTACATTCCACACATGTCTAGCAATTTTGATCAAATAGAAACAAGTGTTACTTTGTCATGTTTTATTCAAAAAAACCTCGGCCACAATTAATAATTAATTTGAAAACCTTGAATAACTAAAAAATCAATTTCATCTATTTTTTTTGTAATGATTACTATTGCTGATTACTATAATGGTGCCAAAAGCTAAAATAGATGTTTTGTTATTGTGGTTATGTAAATTTAATTTATGGTGCTGATAGATTGAAAATTCAAACTATTCCATACAGCCCTAATAATTGCTCCAGTTCCTAACACCATGTCACGTAGGCTTGTCTTGCTTTTCTTCTCTTGTTAGCCCTACATCAGATGGTGCCGGAGCAGCAGTTTTGGCCAGCGAGGCCTTTGTCAGGAAACACCATCTGGAGAACCAGGCAGTGGAGATTGTGGCCCAAGAGATGGTGACTGACCTTGCCTCCACGTTTGAAGAAAACAGCTGTATTAAGATGGTATGAAATTGTCATTTACAAAGTTTGTCTTGTGACAAGCAAACTGTGTTTATACCATTCTCACCTTTTCTGGATGAACATATTTGAAGTTTAATAGTACTTTGTTAGGGGAGGAGACTTGTAGCTACGTTACAGCCAACAATAGGGAAAGATATGTCAGAAAACACTGTGATTGCTGAACTACAAAAGTTAGTACTACTCACTACCGCACATTTGCAAGCTATAATGCATTAAGAAACATAATTTTCGCTATACAGACTTTGAATGTTGATAAATGATAGCCAAAATGATAGCCCTAGTTGAAACAAATGGAGAATAAGTCCTTGATTCCTGCTATTTACGAAAATAACGGCTCTCTAATATTCAAATAAATTTGACACTTGTTAATACAGGGCTTTAAAAATGGCCTTAAAAACTCTTGAATTCACTGATGATTTAAATGATGATTTAAATCATTTTCAAACAGGTCTTAAATTTCCTTTGTCCATGCAATGCTACCTCATTATGCTCATTTTTTAAAAATTCTGTGGGGTTGTAGTTCTTTCTTTTGTTAGTCCAATTATAATTTGCTGCATCACGACTACAAATGAGACCAACATGTAACTTATATTGCCGCCAATCAGCTTTTGTGTTATTGGTGAGAGTCTCTTTAGAATTTTTCCACAGACATGAAACCGAGTTTATTCTTCAGATATGGGGAAGGGCATGTTTTGAAAAAACTAGGGCTTGGTTGATGTTGTGATAAAGGTATTACATTTCTTTCATAATGGATTTTAAAAGATTTTAAAAAGTCTTAAATTTGACTTGGTGAAACATGCAGAAACATAGTCCTTAAAGTTGATGTTTTATTTCAATGCAAATATCTATTAAAAGAAACGGAGACAGAATATTTAGAAAGAGGTGTTTCAGAGTCAGAGATGTCAAGATGTTGGCTTTTAGTAAAGCACCTGGGGAGCACTGTTACAGCATTGGGGTTTTATCATTGTTTTCAAGATGTGCTGATCCCCTTCCTCACTTTAATTTATAAGACGTTATTGTTGATCTAACAGAGCCACACAGAATGACGTCTGCTGTGATGTCCCCTGTTGCCAAACCAGGCAAAGGCTATTTGCACCTTTTTTCCACAAAGTCAGTTTACGTCTTGAGAGTGGTTTCATATAGATTGAAGAAGTGGTTTTAAGTGGCATATAAGGACACAACAATATGAAGGCCAGTAGTTAGGGCTGGTTGGAGCAAAAGATCATTGCAGAAAATAACAAATCCATTTTGTTTGGCTGTTGTGTAATGTAATGTGAAATAATGTAATAGAAATATTAATGACCCCTTAATTCATGTAATATAGCCAAATAAATTAATAGACATCTTCTTATTTCTGGCAATGTCTTCTTGTCTAATTTGTAAGAATTCATTATTTAAAGCTGAAGGGAAACTGATACTAAAATAAAATATTATAGCAATATATAATATAGCAAAATATTTGGGTCATTTGCTTTCTGATGACAATACTATGGAAGTTAATAAACAAAAAAATGCAGTGAAACTTGAATGAAAAAAAAAAACAATATCCCATTATGAAAATGGAAGCTATATAGTCGATGCATAACCTGGTTTGAAGGTTGTCTTGTTTTTATAGTTATCAGCTGTAGTTTTACCCCTTCTAACAGTAAGTGTGGGGACCTAACAAGATAACCTTTGTTATAATACATTTGTTTGCTTTAATGAGCATCCCGTTGTTGTTTTTTTTTTTTTTGCTATTCAGGTGGGATATGACATGTCTCAGTCGGCTGCAAAAAAGTGCTATGAAGCTGCAGGTCTGAAGCCCAGTGATGTTGATGTGGTCGAGCTGCATGACTGCTTCTCAGCCAATGAGCTCATCACGTATGAGGCTCTGGGGCTGTGTCCAGAGGGTAAGACTGCAGGTCTTCAAATCCTACTTTATCCCCAAGCTATTTTAAAACTTGGCTGTTAGAGCAGGAATGGAGACAATTTCCACTGTCCTTCTTCCACCTGAATTTAAGTTTCTACTTTCAGGAGAAGACATTGAATAAAACCGGATTAGGAATGTCCTTATTGATTTTTTTGAAATTCAAAATTAAGTTTTTCCTATAGGGACACTGAGCTGAGTGTGAGCCAATAGTGTTTAGAGCAGCCCCTAATTTCGGCATGTCGCTCTGAGGCTTACACAAACACACTTACACTTTCAACTTTTTTTTCCCCTGTAGGGCAATTGGTTTTACAGCAAGACATCAATACATAAAAAATGACATACAGTACAGTAAGGAGATGGGGAGGTTTCCTCAATACAAGTTGGCAAAAAGTCCAACAACCGTAGTCATTAGTGTTCGACATTCACATTTTCACGGTGTGCAAAGCTTCAATAGCATCATCTGAAAATGCCAAGGCAGATAGAATAAATAACATTAAAATATGACCAAAATGAATACAAATGCCATGTGCCATCTTAAATCTGCCATCATAACAAAATCGTCAACATTAGAAACATAGCCATCATTATCTACATCATCATCATCATTAACAACATCGTCAACACGAACCACATCATCTCATCTCATCAACTATGCTACACACTTCACGTGAGTAGTCTTAGGACTCACTACCTCCTTCCCTGGCTTGTGTTCAGAAGTAAAATGGCCAAAAAGGGATGTGATCTAGAAAAAACACAGATATGCTGAACAATACAGGCATGACAGGACTGTTGTACATGCAGGAACTAAGGGTATATCCCCCAAGAGGGATTCAGAACTACTATAAAAAATTACATCTGTTAAAAGCCTGTTTCCACAATACACAGGGGATATAAAAAAAAAACTCTCATATTGTTTGGTCAGCTTTATTGACATTAGCAAATGAGTGATCACATGGGGAGCTGGAGCCAACAGAAAGTTGGCTGCTAAGAAAGCTGCTGCACATAAGCACCCGACCAATTAAAAGGCTGACGGCTTCATCAGTGTTGAACAGCTCAGTTTTCCTTATTACACTACAATCCAAGCGTGACCAATACATCCACTCTGGAGAGCATTTTAAAAAGCTTTGTAGTCTGAGATGGACCCATCTGATTTCATGTATGAGTGACTGAAACTATAATTACATTTAGATATTTTCACACTTACCAAGAATGTGTCAGGCATGAAGAATATGTTTTTTATTATTTGGTTAACATTCATCAACTCATATTAGTATAATATGTTAATTGTTCCTCCATGGTGCCTTCCTGGGGTCTAGGGATATAGATAGAAGACATACTTTTCAGTGTTGCATTTTACATAACAACAACCATCAGACCAACTTCATGGTATTTGTAGTATTTATTTATTTGTAGGAACTTATTATTTGAATATCCTATATCTTCCTTACAAAATAGACATAGAATAGAAATAAATTATTCTGAAAAATGCTTTAATTTATTTTCTCTTTTATGTCTTCACTTGTAAATGTTTTAATTTATCCTTTAAATGATTTTTATGAATCACATTTTTTAATATCAAATGTACTACTATACAAACAAAGGCGTGTTTGTTTAGAATACCATGCATGTACTGATAATATCAAATAACCATGTCATAATATTGTACTGTAGATTTCACTGTGTACTGTGTGTGATCTTCCTGTGTGTTTCACAACCTCTGCAGGTAAAGCAGGAGAGATGATTGACAGAGGGGACAACACATATGGAGGCAAATTTGTTGTCAACCCCAGTGGTGGTCTCATCTCTAAAGGACATCCTTTGGGCGCCACAGGTAGGCCGAGCCTCTAACTCTTGATGAAAGGCTCTATAAATTTATTGTTATGTAGACACTGGTGTATATCTTTAAACTTTGCCAAACAACCTCCACAGTGGCCACTTGGTGGCATATGTCACCATATGTATTGCACTGAGACAAGTCCTCAGATTAGAAGAGTGCTGGAAAATGTGAAAGAAACACTAGGAAGAGGATTTTGCTCTTATGTCATTTAGCTTATAGGGATAATGGATAAATGCAAAAATTGATTAAGCAGATTGGATGAAATACTTAACTATATGTTAACTATACTGTCCCTGCTAAAATTAATGAGTTTCCAGATTAGGAGTCAATTTGTCACCCCTCTCTTGCATAATTCTTTAGTGTTTTCACCGAGACGTATGGCGAGATTTCAGCCATACTCAGTTTTGGGTGTTTTTTAAGGATCATCCCCAAGAAAAAAAGTATTGAAACTACATTTTCTCTTCTCAACATCTTTGTAGATATTTTGAAATTAGAGCAACAAAGATAACTATTTTATTGTGGCATTAGCATGAGTTCTCTGTTACTGGCGGCTAGACATACAGTATACAGTAGGAACATAATATTTGTATCAACTGTATCAAATGACTATATGATGTATGTAATGTGAAAGGGGTAGGTCAGAGTGACGATCACCTTATAGTTCCTCTTAGCTCTACAAAGCATTTTGGCGTCTTTCATTCTAAAACATTTTACCATTTTGGTTAACTCTCACCACTACCATCAATATTGTTTCCAGCTGCAAAAGGCAGCTGTTTTAGCAAAAAAGCTCTAATGTATGCTAACCGGCCCGCACCAAATGTCACATAGACATAGTTAGCGACTAGCTGGTGAACATGGTGGGGGATTTAGCTGCTCAAGAAACTGACTCTTTTCATAGGAGTTGGTGGAGACCAAAAAGAGAGCTAAAAGAAGATCGAAATGTTGTCTAATATTTATTAGCTGACTATTAACACCACTCAAAATGAATGTTGGACTGTGTGTGCTAATTTCTTTTATTTTTTTATTTTTATTTTTTTAAACAAGCAACAGTTTGCTTTTTCAACTTTTATAAGGTGAGAATACGTCAGTGTTGTTTACAGCTTGTTTCTGCTGCCCCCAAATGGCAAAAAAAATCAGCAAATGCTGATTTAAATTGTTACAAAAATTGTGTTTTCTGAAATAGAAAAATTGAGGGGCTTTTTGTTAATAATTGATAATGATACCTGAACCTTTTTCACTTGTTTTTGTCTTCCTCAGTTTATTTAATGCTTCAGCCTTTTACAGCGTCATCAGCCATAAATTACAATGCAGATACTCAAGCCACCCAAATACAACATCCCCCTCTACAAGTCACCTCACCCTCACCTTTTTTACTTCTCTACCTCCTTGTGCCTCTTAGGTCTGGCCCAGTGTGCAGAGCTGTGCTGGCAGCTCCGAGGGCAAGCAGACAGGAGACAGGTCCCAGGGGCAAAAGTGGCCTTGCAACACAACATTGGCTTAGGAGGAGCTGTGGTTGTAACTCTCTACAGGTTGGGATTCCCTCAGGAGGCCAGGTGAGGAAGTACTTACAAACTATTTGTTTTTAGTTCCCTTATATACTTTGTGTAGCATATATTTAATAAGTGATCATTGTTTGCAGGCTCTAAAATGCAGGTAAGCTAGTACTGACTAACACGGCAGAGGCATACGATCAGTTTCTACATTTTACTTAGGATTTTTAAGGCCAATACCGTTAAAAATATTTGGTTGTTTAAAAATCCTATAATCTGTAATCAGCCTATTATTTTTTTTTATTTTTTTTTTTAAATCCAAAAACGCATAACAAAACAGATTTCCCTAACATTATTTATTTGTAGTTATAAATGAGTTCTCACTAAAATAATACAATTTGTTTTATTGTCACAACAGAACAGAGGAACATTAAAATATATAAGATATGAAACTAAGTCATGTGAACAAAAACAATAAAAAAAAAAAATCAGTGTTGCCAAAAGGGACGTTGTAGAGTATATATATATATATATATATATATATATATATATATATATATATATATATATATATATATATATATATATATATATATATATATATAATGTTTTTGTTTTATTGGCCATTATAAATACTGATACCAATAGTTCGGGAAATGCCTGATATCCACCGATATATTGGCCATGCACTAATTTTACTATTACAGTTCTTCTCTTCATTATTTGGCCTTATGACAGTACTATGCTTTATTTATTTTATTTGCACACATAAAAGATTGCATATAAAATCCAGATAATGGAAAAATAAGAAATGTTAGGACAGGTCAAGAACCCTCAGGCTTATTACATTGCTTTATACAGCTAAAGTTCTTTTTGGATATATTGTGAACTTTGTATCTAGCTGTTCTTTCTGCTTCCCACAGTTCCCACATAGGTGCAGTTCCCACCAGTTCATTCAACGGTCTGGATGGGTTTAAAGCTTACCCTGTCTTCAAAGAGATAGAAAAACGTCTACAGGAGGTATAGCAGCACACTGTCACAAAAACGTCCCCCTATCACCTTAATCTAGCTACTGTGTTTGATCTTGTGGAAGAGTGGGTTTGCGTCTAATTAAATGCATCCATAGATTTATTTACGTTCCATTTTCTTCTTTTTAGTGGAATGATTGTTCCATGTTACGCAAATGTCACCATACATGAAAAGAAGAAGAAAACATACTTTATCAATACCAGAGGGAAAATTATTTATTTTTTACAATGTTATTAAACACATATTTTAGCATTAGGCATGCAGTTACCTACATGAATAGAAATCTGATCCTATGAAACTCTTACAGCATGCATAAGTTAGTGAAAAGTCCCTCGTCCTGATGGTGTGATGCTTTATCTCTTCTTTTGCTGGTGCAGTATAGCGCTGCGGTGCATTGCAGATATACCATATGTTTACATGATAGGAAATGGCTTATCTTTACCTTTTTGAAGTCACTAGTACACTGATAGGGTTGTACTGTACTTTGAAGTATTGGGAAAAATGCCATGCATTCAGATGCTGCTTTAGTGTTTTTCAGTGTTTTTATGGCCTTTATTAAGAGATGGATACAGCTTTTCCAAAAAGCCTGTTTATTCGCCTTTTTATTGAATCTTTTCCCTCATGCAGTAAGGTGAATCAGAGCAACCTCTTGTTCTCAAATACAAAATGAAAAGTTACTGAAAAAGTCAATTTTCTTTATTCCCAGCTAGAGATCAAGGCTGTTACGTCACACTGAGATCAATTTACAACATCTACAGTGGGGCTTGAAAGTTTGAGCACCCCAGGTAAAAATTTGTATTAATGTGCGAGAAGATGCCAATAAAAGATAGAAAAATCTCCAAAAGGCATCAAATGACAGATTAGACATTCATATAATATGTCACATAAAGTTATATTTTACTTCCGTTGTTTACACTTTTGAAATAACAGAAAACAAAAAATGCCGTCTGCAAAAGTTTGGGCACCCTGCAGAGTTAATACCTTGTACTGCCCCCTTTGGCAAGTATCACAGCTTGAAAACGCTTCTTGTAGCCAGACAAGAGTCTTTCAATTCTTGTTTGAGGTATCTTCGCCCATTCTTTCTTACAAAAGTCTTCCAGTTCTTTGAGATTTCTGGGCTGTCTGTCACGCACTGCTCTTTTAAGGTCTACCCATAGATTTTCAATTATGTTGAGGTCAGGAGATTGTGAAGGCCATGGCAAAACCTTCAGTTTACGCCTCTTGATGTAATCCACCTTGGATTTTGAGGTGTGTTTAGGATTATTATCCATTTGTAGAAGCCAGCCTCTCTTTAACTTCAGCTTTTTCACAGATTGCATCAAGTTAGTGTCCAAAATTTGCTTAAATTTTACTGAATCCATTTTTCCTTCTACTCGTGAAATGCTCCCTGTGCCACTGGCTGCAATACAACCCCAAAGCATGATTGATCCACCCCCATGCTTAACAGTTGGACAGAGGTTCTTTTCATTAAATTCTGTGCCCTTTCTTCTCCAAACGTACCTTTGCTCATTGCGGTGCACTTTAACCTCATTGGTCCACAGAACTTGTTTCCACAATGCATCAGGCTTGTCTATATGTTCATTTGCAAACTTCAAACACTGATTTTTGTGGTGAGGACGTAGAAGAGGAGCCATCAAAACTTTCCAGAAATTTATTAATTGCATGACATTAACATGATTTCAAATGGCAGTCTGCTGCCTACCTGAAAGTCGTATGGTGCGTAATATTTTCCTTATAGAAATGCTTGCTTTGGTATCCTCAAAGTGCGGTTCTTAAAAATCACTGAAGCTATATTTAAGACTTACACACATCAATTATTTCTAGCCACTGGGGGTCCACAGGCAGGCTGGGGGAACTCATATTAATGTTAAAAAAAAAACGTAACGTGAAATGTCCATGCCATGGGACCTTTTAATCTACATTATTCAAGTGGTGTTATCTACAACAATTTTATGTCAACTCAAAAACCTTCTGCACTCACTGCAGGACGGAGAGCAGCTTGTCAAGAAGATTGGTGGAGTGTTTGCCTTTAAAGTGAAGGATGGACCAGATGGGAAAGAGGCAACCTGGGTCGTGGATGTGAAAAATGGCAAAGGTTCTGTCACCAGTGATCCAGGTGTGTATGTCAACGGGGGAGGACAAATAACATTTATTTTGGTTTCAGCAGTGTGATTTTTACAATGTTTTTTCATGGCTGGGATTGCACTACTTTTCACTCACATACAGTGCAAGCCCCCCCCACATTCTTCTTACCGCTTTTTATAACATCCCTGTCTGCCCGAACAGACTAAAAGCCAGGTACCACAACGCCATGATCCTGGATGTGCAAGTGCAGCCATGTCTTGGAAAAACACAGTATGCAGCACTCATGGAACTCCCTCTGAGTTTTAATGAGCACCGCAAGTTTGTCAGTCTTATTTCCCAGAGACTCTACATTTCCCATAATTATTGCTGGCGTCTCCTCCGTAGTTCCTTCAGGATTTTGTGCGTGTAAACAACAGTCCCGTTGCATTGTGCGTAGTTCGCAGTTACAAAAAAACAACCAAAGTAAGAATCCATCCATCCATCCAACCTGGAACCTCCCTAGGGAGGCACCCAGGGGGCATCCTTACCAGATGCCCGAACCACCTCAACTGGCTCTGCTCCGAGCTCCTCACGGATGACTGAGCTTCTCAACCCGTCTCCTGAGGAAACCCCTGCTTGTACCCTGGAAAAGTGACTCAAAATACACACACCTGCTGCAACAGGCTATGGCACAACACAGTGCCATCTTGCCAAAAGATAAATAAAAACGTTGTGCTAAAGGAGTTGTATTTTGCTTTTCATAAGCTGATCACAACCCTGTGATGTTCTCCGGATATAAGTAATTATTTCTCAATTTAATATTGCCTCTCCATTTGACTCATTTTCAGGAAATTGAAAGAAATCTGTTTTTTTATGATGTATTTTGTATGATAGTACTATATTGGAAAGAAAAATAGGGACAGCTGTACTGGGTGAAGAAACTTGATGTTGGTGTGGTAAAAGTAAAAAATCAGGTATTTTTTTAGGCAGGTTGTCAATTAGGAATAAAATAAATTAAAAAAGCTTACTTTTAATTGAAGTCCTTGGTGTGGGTTTGCAGTCTGAAATACATCCGAGGCACTCTAAATAGAAGTAATAATACATGGATAACCTACGTGTTTCAACTCCAAGGGTTTTCTTCAGGGTGAAGAAAGAAAGTATTCTGCTTTTACAGGCTAATGGTGATAGTCAGACATTTTGTCTTGGGAAGCCACAGAACATAGCAGGGCCCATTTTTATTACGTTATTTGAAATTGTGCTTTCAGCTTCAGTGAAAGAAAAAGCATGGAATGTGCCATACACAACATATTTTGACACTAATGGAACATTTCATCCAAATGGCAAGTGGCCTCTGAAGTGCTTTCTATTTAGAGCATTGTAAAAATGGTGACTGACACTTGCCTTTTGTGTGTCTTGGTGTACATGCAGCACCATGCACTATTAGGGTCATAGGTAATGATTGAGATACTTGTGTTTTAGTCTATACATTGGTTATAAGGATATTACTGCATATTATGCCTTTTCATCTGTGTTTAAGGAACAGCAAATATGCATTTGTTCCTGTGTCTGTGAAGTTTTAATTCTTATTTAATTTTTATATCTTTATTTTAGTTTTACGGAAGACTTAATCTGCAAGAAAATGTAAGAGCAATTTATTCTTCAAAAAACATCCACACAGTGATGAAAAGAAATTGTATGCAGATAATTAAATAAATGGAACAAAATAAACGGAAAGGGATAAAAAAGGATAGAATAGATAAATAAATCAAAAACAAATAGATAAATAGTTATGAATGAACAAAAAAGATAAATTAAATGGACAAAAAAATGACATGACTAGATATCCAGGCAGTGAAGTGTTGCAACACACCGCTTGAATAAGGATTTCAGTCCAAATAACTCATGAAGTCCTCTGAATTTGTAATTCTGATGGATTTGATATATTATGGAATTTCACCATAATAACTAAGCCTTTAATACTTTTCTTTTTAGATAAAAAGGCAGACTGCACCTTATCCTTGAGTGACGGTGATATTTTGGATCTGATGACAGGAAAATTGAACCCACAAACGGTATGTAGTTATGCACTAACCATCCATGGATTTGTGTCTACAAAACAGTCAAAAACTGCTCTCTGTTCTGGTGCAGATTTTTTGGGTATCCAAACTCATAGTGTCGTCCCATACAAATATATTTGTTTGTACATGTGTCCGTTGTGTGTAATTGGTTAAATACATGTCTGTAGGCTATATTACCACCTGTGTTCACCAACTTAATTAAGTTTAATGCTTTCTGTATTGACATATTTCCATAAGTCAGTCAGGGGAAACTCAGAACTACTGGTTTCTCACTACTGGTACATAGGTGTTTATTGTGCTGGCCTCCTCATGAGTTCTGAGAAATGTGATAAATTTCTGACATGCTGCAATTACTTAAGTTATTGTAGATATCAAATCAGTTGTCAAACTTATTAAGTTGATATCTGCCAGTGCAGCCGTCTCCAATTGGCAATTAGACATGGAGACCCTCTGCATACAGCCGCACACAGACCTATGGCCTATCTTTACCAAAATTGGTACAGAGCCTCCGAGCGGCATGACAAACAATCATCACAGGTTTTGTGTTTATAGCATTTATTGTGGTAGATATATTGCAATTGCAAATTTCCCATTGAAATGCATTGTTTTTAGACTAAACCAATAAACGTTGATTATAGGCATGTTAAACACTGGCCTCAAGATCTTTGTTGATAAGATTTAATTTGGCTGACATATAATATGTGTTTGGTAGCTTGCTAGAGAAAATTTGTATAGTCGTCAAATGCGCAGACTTTAACGTAGCAAAGTTCTGTGAATAACTTTTTGTCGTGGCCGTCTGGAGAGGCTGGATACCAGGTTTCGTGCAAATCTGTCACGAGTTTGAAAAAGTTAGTTGTTGCGAAAAGAACTTTGAGAAATGGCCGTGGCCTATATTGGGTGACTTTGCTTGATTTCAGTGAACATGTGGATGTAAATTTTTAATGTATGATGTATAATGTTGGAGTTATAGGGAAAAACACGTTTGACGTCATTGTAGTGCCGCCTAGTGGTCCACATGTGTAATATTTGGTAAGTCAGGTCATCTACCCATTGTACATATACCCTGTTAATTTCAAGTAATTCACTTTAGTGTAAGTGGTTAATCCAAACGTGGGTCCTATAGTGGCCAATTTTCGTGAAAATTTGTTTGGTAGCCTCAGAGGGTCATATCATGGAATATTCTGAAGTTTGGCTTCGACAGCATTTATTTTGGTCGAGATATTGCAAAGTTGGTGTTTTCATAGTTGGCTAAACAAATTTTTTGCACAATTTTTATTCTATAAAAATTCTTTTAACAATGTTTTGTCAGGTCGGTCTGGAGATATACCAAGTTTCATGCAGATCAATTGCACGGTCTAAGAGGAGTTAGAAAAAGTTGTTTTTTGATAAATTGCTATTTTTCACGCATAAAAGTCTAGGCGGAAATGGCGTGGACTATGTCATGAGATTCACTTGGATCCAACTTGGTGTTTTTTCAACCCTTTGTTGAACAGAGAGCGCCATCTAGTGAGCTCAGAAAATAAAGACAGTGGTTTGCGAAGCTTCATTTGACCATCACTAGTTATAGGGCCAAACACGGGGTTTTTCTGCTATAGCACCACCTAGTGGTAGAAGTGGGTCAATTGTTGCGCCTGAGTCCTCTGCAGAGTTTTGGACCAGTCCTGAAAATTGGCACACCGCCACCATGTACAGTTTAGGCTGTAGCGTGAGTTTTACACGGAGAAGAATAATAATGGAAAATCCTTAGAAAAACAATGGGTTCCACAGCCCTGCTGCGGTTAAATTTAGATGAAGTTATTCAGTATTTCAGTTACAGAGAAACATCTTGAGTGGCTTAAAAATGTTCCTCAATAATGTTTGCTTGGAATTGAATTTGAACAAGTAGGATATACTGTATTGTATTTTTTTATATCAAGTTTAGCCTTTAATTTTTAAGATGGTGAACAAGTAAAATAAGCCCCACATGGCCTTGATTGTCAGGAAGTGATGTGCTCAGGTAATTGATTTGCCCATGTGGGAGCACGTAACCTTCTGGCTGTGTAGCCATAGATACGGAAGTGGTTTGTTATCCAACTCTCTACATTCTCTGCTCTCCCTAGTTTGAGGGCAGGGATAAACGATGTTTGCCTCACAGCTGGTCCTAACAGAATAAAAGGGTGGAGCTAATTGAGTTGTGTAAGGTTTCCAAGTGCTTGTTAGAGGTGCATGGGTCTGAACCTGAATGTAGTCTCACAATCAAATCAGTGTCGGAAACACTGGATATTACATAATCTTAAAAAGAAATGGCTGCATTTGATAAAAACATAGCTAGGACTGTACAGATGGGTGTTACTACCTGCTGGACATCTCTGCACATAGTACATTTCTCTTGTAGGCATGTATGCTCCAGTAGCAACTGCAAAAGAATCTAACAAACAACAAAAGTTAAAACTTGGTTTGCGCTTTCCATCTTTTATCTGAGAAGATGTTGCAACCTTTAAATGGTTTCAGTAGAGATTGGCATAACTTGAAGTGCATGTTGTTGGCTACGTAGGTCAATGTCAACCAAAGGAAATATTGTGTTCAGTCCAGAAGACCTAAAAGCCTCAGTCCTTGCTCTGTTTTTATTGGTTTCTGCCACTCAGAGCCTAGAGATTGGGCAGTTGATAGCTTATCAGTCTTCACTTAAAGGGATAGTTTGGATCGTAGAAGAGGGGTTGTATGAGGTACTCATCCATAGTAGGTGTATTACCTACAGTAGATGGTGGTCGGCACGCCCCCAATTTGGAGGAACATTAAGGAGTACCCACACAGAAGCTAAGTAATGTAATGCTGTGGATGTTATTTTGTGACTAACCCTTTTTTTTTAAACCGCAAAATCACACAACACAAACAAATGTACAGTGGTAGATGCATCTTTCAGTGACAAGTGTATTATTAAAAGTTTTATTTGAAGTTAAAAGTCAAATTTTTAATCCTTTTCCTTTTAACTCCTGTCTGCAGGCGTTCTTCAAAGGGAAACTGAAGATCGCTGGGAACATGGCCATAGCTATGAAGCTGCAGAACCTGCAGTTAACACCAGCCAAGGCCAAACTGTGAGACTCTTAGCTAGCTTTTTGTCCTCTGAGGACAACTTAATTCCTCCTAATCAACAAGCTCATTGAATACTTTGATAATGCGTTTGATCTTGAGAGACGATCCATAAAATTTCAATTCCAGCTGCTACTTGGATATCAGAGCAAACTCACCGCATGGTATATACGTACATAATTGTTAATATCCTGGTATATGTTGTTTAATCTTCTTGACCCATCATCATTTATTCTGATATCAATTCTGATGTTGCTCATATGCAAAATCAGTGCAAATTGTAAAAATATGTGGCACTCCTATATGTTTGATAAATCATGTAGTTAAAACACTCAATGTGCCTCTAATTTCTGTCTATAAAATTCTTATGGTTTAAAGCCATTTTTGGCCTCAACCATTTTGATAGATCATTTTGTATAGAATATATGTATGTAAATGATAGGAATAATCTAATTAAAAAAAACAATCCTTTACTGACCATAACAATGTCTGATGTTTTTTCCCCCCTTTAAAGTAGTACCATCATTTACTTACTTCTTTTTCTACTTCATCATATTGTAAAACACGGTTAAGTGATTTGATATAAATCTGTTACAGTGTGGGATCTTGAATACTTCTCTTTATAAAATAGTACTTTGTCTTAGTAGTAGTAGTAGTAGAAGATATTCGAGCCAATATTTTTTCTGTTATTGTATTTTTGTAAATGTCTAACTATAAATGGAGGTAGGTCTGTCTGTCTGAGACGGAGAGAATTACCCACAAGTTTGTAATGGTAATGCTGCATAGCGGCACTGCTGGCCCTGCAGGAGGGCTACGGCAATGGAAGAATCAGGAGAGAGAGATTTCAGGGACAATAATGATGACTGGCTATTATGCCTGTCTCTCTCTCTCGGTCTCCCGCCCACCCGCATACGCACTTGGCCCTTTCCGAACAGGTACGTGCTCCAAACGGGCACTGTGTGTGTGCACATTGCAAAAATTTCACAGCTTGTGATGAGGCCATCTTACTTTTGTATACATAAGTCCTTCGCACATATTAAATAATAATAAAAAAATAATTACTTAAGCACATAACAGCATCAGTGCTGTTTAAATTGTGTTATCCATAAACAATCAGGCTTGTAACTACTGCACAGTTCTCTACTAATTCACAGTGGTTAGCTTTCAAACAAAAGGATTTCAGTTGTTTTTGTTGCTGTGTTTTTCAGCCTTAGTGCCCTATTTCCCTTTTTATCCATTTGTCTATTTATTTTTGAGTTGATTTTGACATCTCCCTGTTGGCCTTCCCCCTCCGCCCACCACTGTGCACCTTCTGTCAGATCCAGCCTGGGTTCCTAATTGCTCCTATCTGGCCAACTCCCTTTAGCCCACCCTCATCCTGTCCCTTTGCCAGGTGGCCAGCTGGCCAAATGGTCATGTTGAGACTCTGCACAAGCTGCATGGCTGGCCTGCATCACTGACCATAAGCAGTGGGCTGATGGGTCTTTTGGAGATATATTGTAAGAAGCGCATTGGGAGGATATAAAGCGGAGTGTTGTTAGCTGAGGAATTTTTAGACTTGGTTGGCCTTACTCAACTTTAGAAGCTCAGCCTGTGCTCAAAATTTTTTATCTTGGCTCAAAGTTTTCCAAAAAAAAGGTAAAATATATATATATATTTGACTGAATATAATGAGACCCATCAATTCAGTGAATTGAACTTCTGCATACAGCGTTAAAAGTTCACTACCTGCTTCTGAAAAAATATATTCTATTAATATGACACATGATCAGGATAAGTCAGCATAAAGAAAAAGGTCTCATTTATAAACATTGCATACGCATAAAACTGGGCTGAAAATGTGCGTACAGTACACCACTTCCCGCGCAAAGGTTGTGATTTATGAAAATCGAACTTGACAGGAGAATGTGTGGTCCTCCATGCAAACTCACCCATGTGTACACACATTTGAGACAATGGGAATTGGCGACACAGATGGTGAGGAGGTGAACTGACGTCAGACTGCAGAAAGTACGTGGGAATAACAATTACTTGTAATATTTTCAAGTATTGATGCCTCATGCAAATTTTTTCACTCCATATCATCCACATTATCATGGACATTAAATCCAGCAGTGTTATTTGCAATTACAATTCCCCAAATGTTCTCAGCTACACCTTACCCTACACTTCTCTGCCTTGTCCTGATTGCAAGTGAGTACTCTTCCTCTGCCTCTTGCAATTTGGACGGTATCAGGTTTCCCTACACTGTGCGAGAGCAGGCCGAAATTATTATTCAATTTGCAGCAATTCACTAGCGTCTGAGAAGTTTTTAGCTTTTTCCCCGCCAGTTGTCATGATTTGGCATGATTCAACGTAACAAAAGAACAACTGCAAGGGTCATTAACATACTGATCAGCATTCATGAGGTGCTTTGTATTGACTATTCATGGTAAAAAAAATGGGTGTGTACAGGGCGGGATAAGAGGCTGTTTTACGTGCGCACACTTGTAGGCAATGTGTTATTTATAAAGGGAACATTGCTTACACATGTGCGTACGCATGGTTTTATTAATCAGATTTTTTTTTTCCAAACAAGTAAAGGCTTTTAACTGTAAATGTAAAGGATAATTGTACAGTATAGAGACTGTAATGCACTGATGATGGCAGCTTCAAAACATCAGAACAGCTTTTCAGAAACATTAATAAAGGAAATCCATTATGTAACCATAGCAACCCAGTGTGTCCCACTCCTCCATCACATACTTATTTTTATTTATTTTTTTACACTTAATATTGGGACATTTTGTAGAACATTACAACTTACTATTTATCCTATTTTCTCAAGATGTCTTAAATATATTTTCATAAATGTATTAATGGACTCGGGAATGTGCCCACATTTTGTGTCCATTAGAAACATTTTTAATGTTTGTTAATGAGAGTGATGTAGGGTATTATAAGAGCATCAATAGATCAGGATCAAAAGAAACTATTTAAACAAACAATTTTTATAATTTAATACAATTATTTAATACAAGTAAAGTTTTCTTGAATATACACTCACACCTTGTAATCTGTCTCTTCTTAGGGTTGGCATTTACACACAATCTATCCAAAGTTGCCAGGTTATTGGTGTTTCTCTGATATTTCTAACCCAACCTTGCTCTGAGGCTGCTCTAGTTTCTCTTGCTCAGAGCTTTTACTTTAATTCAGTAGAGCAGCAATTGAAATCAGACCTTGCACATGTACAAATCCATTCTAAGGGCCTTTCCAGTAACCTGCTTTGTAGGTGCAGTGTGTAGAATATATGTAAATAGTTTTTGTGTACTAAAGTCCTTGAAATGATTTATTAACATGGTTGTCTTTAGAGTGGACCTTTTGCAATATTGCACATCAATATAGAGATCTTACTCAAGCCAAATTTATACAAGCTTACCATGCTCCATAAATGCATTGGCTTGGATTGAACCACTCTGGTAGTCTTATAAATCTCTTCACTTTACTCATTTAACAGCTCAGTTGACTTTAATTTACAGTGG